>CP135580.1:5759276-5783220 GCA_032401905.1 Swietenia macrophylla | reverse complement strand
ACACACTTTTCATTAGTTGAATTAAAAATTATGTAAATAAAATAGTAGTTTAACATCTCTTAATAACCTTAGAAGTTTAGATTTTCTATTACTTGACATCAAGAATATTGAAAATAAATGAATCAAATGAAGATACGTACTCAAATTTAAGGACAATAAAATCAGTGGAAAAGAATAATTTGGTTTTATTCATTGAATCAGTGTTTTGGAATTATAATGCATTGCATGTCAAAAGTGAAAAAGATCAAGGGAATTTTATTATTTATGAATTTTCACCGACAAATGAGGATTCGGTAAGGTTATCTCATTCAAATCATAAGCATCATTAATAGGTTCAATCAAAGGTTAATTTGGTTTTCAGCCTCCTTGGCTCAAGCTGGATTTGATTTCCATAGTTCTCTTAGGTTCAAGTTATAATCAATTTGAGATTGGTTTGGTTTTATAGCTTTCATTGGTTTTAAAATTAATTCAATGTTATAGCTACCTCGATTCGAATTCTGTAGTTCTCTTGGGTTCAAATTAAGTGCGGTTTAAGATCTATTTTATGATATAGCACTTTTTGATTTAAGATTGATTCGGATTTTATAATTCTCTTTGCTTTAGAATAAGCTCTATTTGAGATCAGTTTGATTTATAGCTATCCTCAACTTAAGATTGGTTCTTTTTTTCTTTTTTTTTTAACATTGTTCCATGCAACACTTGACCATAATTTTAGAACAAATAATCTTCATAGTTAAGAATAGAATTGATTCAAAGGAATTCAAACAAACTTTTTGGATTAATTTTGATCAACTTAAACATTTATTAAATCAATTTTAATATAAAAAATTCAAACATTTGTTAATTATTTAATTTTTTATTTTAGCTCGATCCAAATTTTAAAAATCAAACTGATCTAATATTTTCACATGTTTCAAATTTTAATGACATTGACATTTTTTATTAGTTCTCTCGCTATTCCTACAACACATTTCAGTACACATTAGCAAATCCTAAACCATAAATTAAAACTAACATAACTCTAATTTTTTTCTTTCTATTTTCTCTAATCATATATTTTAAATTTAAGAGAAAGATTGAAAGTTTTTTAATTTTATATAATTTATTACACTAATTTTTTAATCATTAGATCAATTCACTTTAATGATAAAGATTAAATTAGACATGCATTAATCATAATATATTAATTACACAAAATAGATTTAATTTTAAACATTGAAAGTATATTGATCTAACAATTAAAAAATAATGTAAGAAATTTTGTAAAGTTAAAGAGCTCTCCGATCTTTCTCTTTTAATTTATATGTAGATTTTCATGTTAACCATTTATAAATGTGGTTGTTATCTAAAATATTGTTTTATGTATAGATTGAATATTTGATTTATTGATTTACTATTTGTTTATAAAATTGAATATTTAAATTATTTCACATATTTTATAACTTTTCTTATTAGTTTATTGTTTGTCCATATATATTAAATATTTACATAATTTCATGTGTTGCATATGCATTCAATTTTTATTCAAAATTATGTCCAGCCGCAATTAAGGGTCTGAAGTCTAAAGTGGTTTAACCAAGAAAGATTTATTGAGATTGAAGATGAGCATGATTCTAATATGAATGAATTATGCATAACAGTTGATTATTTAAAACAAAATCTTGAATTGCAAATAGAAACAAACGAACCATTTAAAGATGTTAAATTTATTAAAAATATATTATGATTTTAGAGCTATTTAATTTTAATTCCAAATGTTTTGTTTAGGTAAGTTAAGAATGTTTATCATAGATTATAAAATATCTTTATTTAAATATATATAATTTTATTTTTATTATTTTAACGAGTACAAATTACCTATTTATATTTAATTAATATAATATTTCAAAAAAGTAAATTAAACAAGAATTTAAAGTAGTCTTAATTTGATTTTACATTTAGGCCCAAACCCTTAAATTAAACTAATTTAAACCAAAAAAATATTGTTTCGATTTATTGTATATTATTTGATTTATTATAGACTATTGGTTGGTATTGATTTGATCCAAATTGAAATTGACATTTTTGGAGCTGTTCAAAATTTAGATCAAATTTGATCAAAATTAACAATGTCCGCCCTTGTTTACAGTGCAAAATAGGATTCATACTCTTATTTGTTTAAGGTTGCCAGGCTATTGATTATGTTTCATGTTTGTCAAGAAAATAAACATCACCTAATAATGATAATGATCTTGATACTGAAATTATATGATAAAAATCCTAAATGCATTGTGCTTTTACTTAGGGGTTGACTTCACAAAGCCCATATTGGTTCAGACTGCTTCAGCAACAGCAACACAGCATCAGACTATACATACAGCCTCAACTGAAGAGAATGGGATCCAGAGTTGAGCAACAATGCAAAAAACTACAAATACAGCCTCAAATGAAGAGAATGTGATCAAGAATTAAACTTCCTACTGTTATGCTACCAAAGCAAAACCGCCACTTAAAAAGAGTAGAAACACTCCAAGTACTTTAAACGTGACTTGATTCTTCTTTTATTATATTTTCTTGTCATTTCGGCAGCAATAGTGGAATACAAAATCGTACTATGATTTGAGAACTGGAAGGTTTTCGTTGAATTTTTGGTACCGCGATTTGTCATGTTTCTAAGTCAACATGCCCTAAATCCTAATTTGTCATGTTTCGCAGTCAATTGACCCTGACTCCCTAATTTGTCATGTTTTGCAGTCAACCGATAGGGTAGCTTTTTGACCGGGGACGTACAAGTTAGCATATTCTAATCCCATAAAGAAACAAATTGGAAATTGACACAGGAGGCGAAAATAAGCATCAACAAATTTATATACAATTGACAAGATATTAAAGAATTGAAATACCTTCTTTTTTTTTTCTCTCTCTCTCTTCTAAAGAATTTTTGATTTTCGTCTGCACGCCTCTTGTCAAGAGGAATCTATTTCTGTGACTAGAGTGAGACAGACTTAACCGACATGAGCATGATAACAAAGTTGAGCTTCCGAGTTGTTAAGACAGATTTAATTTGTACGCCTCGGGAGCTGCGGCCAGATAGTGGAATTTAGGCCCTACTACTTGGCAAGCTGAATGATTTAAGCGTATTTGTCTTTGACGCCGAGAATGTTATTCCAATCTATCTCCCCATGTGTGCCGAGAGCTGCGGCATCCGTTATCCTTGTTAGTATATGTCAATGCTGCCGTAAAATGTAAAGCTTTATTTTGCTAGCAGAGCCCATTTATGCGCAGAGAACCTCTTGTTCTTCAAGAAATGATGTTCGTCTATGTGAATCGTGGTTTTTGACATTCTAGTAGTAAGTGATGCTGAGGGTTGGAGTGAATTCAATAAACAAAGAAATGGCCTATTGTGTGTGCATAGATGCATAGCGAGCAAGACTAACCTTCTTGGTTTAGTTTCTTTCCTAATTTTGGTTTGGTTTATTTGCTGTGTTAGGAACATCATTGATTCACGTAGCTTCCCAATTTATATTTTTTAACTTAATTTGATTATTTTGAAACCAGAGTTCTACCTGCATGTAGAACTTTCACATACAGAAACTAGAAACCGGCTGCTAGGAAATACAATCTCCTTTGTAGGATTTATATAGGAAGAAACTATATAGTGTTAAAAGGATTGGCTACAGTATATGGGGGTACCGTTGCCGTCTTTTCATTTTTTTTTGTGTGTTAAACTTGAAATCAACTTAATAAGACTTGAAACAAAGAAAAAATATTAAAATAAATAAAATAAATGATAAATAATATTTAAAACACACAATGACAAGTTTGAAATATGTATAAAAAAATTTAAAATATAAATAAATAATATTTAAAATGACTTTGGAAAGATTTGAAATAATCGAGGGTTGAAAAAATAAAGTACGGTTACTATCATATACTACAGGGAATCCTTGTTTTTAAATATCTTAATTTAGTGATTCATCAACTTTGTTATGTATATTTATTGATTGGAGACATCAATTTTTCTCCCAAAGTGTAAACACTCGAATTTCTTTGCTTGTAGTGTCTTCCTTTAATAAGTCTCTTTAATTCTTAGTTTATTCCTCTAACATAAATAGCCAAACGACATTTGAATCCTATTTTAGTGCATTATAGATGAGTTACAAAAACATATATAATACAACCAAACGTGCATAGATAAAAAATATTACAATGATAACTAAGTAAAAGTTGCAATAGAGAGTATTAATTATAGGCAATAGGTCTAAAACAAATTAATATTAGTATACAAACTACCATGTCTCAATGTAAAAATTGACAATATAATATATAATAGTAAAATTTAAGCAATTACTTGAGAGTTGTTTAATAGGTAATTCAGGTAATCAATTTTACGTATGAATGTGTGAAAAATGATGCTCTATATGAAGCCCCATTGTCGTACAATATTCATTAAATGTCTTGAAACAAACTTAACTGTATTATCTAGATATATAATCTTGATCAAATGATCAAAAAATTATACTTTTAATTTGATAATTTGATAATCTGCAAGTAATTTAACAAATCCAACATACGGGTAAATATTAAACAAACATGTGACCAGCAATTAGATACATCAACTAACATCAGAAAATAGTAAAAGGTCCACTAAATGGGTGGATGACCCATAAATGTCTCGTTGCATTTTATGTAAAAATAATAGGGACCTAAAACTAATTTTAAAAGATGATAATCTAACCACTAGTTTTCTTATGAACAAGTGATACAAATATTTTTATTGAACAATAGAATCTGCTAATTTTTTTTAATAAACATCGATGAGAATTTTGAATAATTATATGTATTATTGTAGATTCTAGATGATCAAGATGGTCGTGTCTAACTTTTAGATTTTAAGTGATCAAGATTGTCATGTCTAACTTTTAGATCAATAAATTTTTTAGTTTATTATTGCTTAACCTTCAATTATATTTATGATTGTATAATACAACACAAATGATAAAGTTGAAATATTTTCTAATATGCATTTCTTCCTTAAGGCATTAGAAGCAATGTAGAGATATATTGTGTTATTCTCATTTAAAGTATTTATATGATATCTATTTTATTAGGTTTTCCTAAATATAAAGCATTATAAATATATAATCTGATTTCACTTGCTAACAAGATTATAGCTCTTCTAGAGCTATAAATATATAATCAAGTTTATAGGAATTGATATGATATTTACCTTAATCTCAATATTTGTAGCTCTTAAAAATATTTCTTATATTGAAAAGTACTATATGTTGTTGCACTATCAGCTGGGTGTACATTCTCAATTTTTCTTTTAAAGAAACATAATTTACTAAAATTTATATTTTTTTAATTTAACAAAAGTTTACATCAAACATCAATTTAGTGGAACAACAAACATGAAAGTACATATGATTTATTTTACAAAAGGAGCAAAATGAAGATAAAAAAACAAAAAGAAGACTGATTAAATTTTAATTATATGAACATTGTCATTACCAATTAAATGATCTATTTTTTGATCTTCATCTTTGAAGAAATCAATGACATGAAGATGAGTAAGATCTATAAAATCATAATTATCGATAAAATTAGTCTTAATATTATTTCCTAATTTACCTGAATTTATGGCACGTACATGAATAATGTCAATTGCCTTCGCACCTATTACAAAAGTTATCAAAATTTTTACGGGCTTATTCTTAACAACTTTGTTATTTTTTTTATTTTTTTTTATAAATATTCTACTTCTATCAGTTATGTTTATTGTTTTTCCATATTAAGGATTTATAACCACTACAAAAGCGATATCACTGCCTTTTCTTGTATCTTCTACTAGGTCTATTACTACTATATACACTGATATTAACTTTTAGAAATGGTAAAGAATTAGTTGGACGTGATTCAACCACTTGTGAGTTTGAGTACTTTTTGAATCTTCGTTATAATATTGTTGTTGTAGAATTACAATGGATGTATGAAAGCTAGAGAATGTCTTCTTTAGCATATGCTGCTAAGTAACTTCTTCAACATAAAATTTTAGTTGTAAGGTGATTCATAATAGATCAGAATTGTATTTTAGTAACAACTTTGTAATTCTTGTAATCACAGATTCATCTATTATTATTTGCCTTTGTACAAGAATGCATCTCTTTAGTTGTTATATCTTTTTTCAAATATTTTCATAACTCTGATAAATCCTGAACAGTATTGAACTTTTAAGTTCTCATTCAAATGATGGTGAATGAAAATAATGGTTTTTGATTTATACTTGTAAGGATGCTTGATTTTTCTTTTTGATTGCACCTTTCTAACTCGTAGCTTGAATGTGCACTTTTGCATTGAGAGCTTAAAAAAGATAATTATATCTCGATATATCAAGAGAGAAAATTTGCAAGTTCATAAGACTTGACATTATTAATGTGCTATATATTTTTTAAAATTAAAAAAATAGATGACATGACAAAATATGTCATATAAATAAGTATAATACAAGAATATTAAAAATATTATGCATATATTTGGAAGTTTAAATCCATACATGTGATACTTTAAAAATTTAGAACTTAAGGTCTTTATCTAACAAGATTAATTTTTAGAACTTTATATTCTAATCATCTTCTTTGTTTTTGCAAACTTCATGTTGCAATACTAATATTTAAATATTTATAAATTGATAATAATATAACCTAAAAGAAAAAATACAAAAAGTCAAGGTAATTAATTAAGAAACATTATACCGATATCATTGTTAATGAAAAGTAATAAAAAAAATAAAAGTATATGTAATATGCTATTCTTATTTTTTGATATTAAAGATCTAATTTAATGGCAACCATATATTATACTCATAAAAATAGTTACATAAAAATAAAAGTACATAAAAATAGTATATATAATACATTATCCTTATTTTCAAATGTCAAAAATCTAATTCAAAGGTAACCACAAAGTATACTAATAAAAATAGTTATATAAAAATAAAAGTACATAAAAATAATATAACAATATAACAACAAATAAAATGAAAGTAATTAACAAAAAATATATAAAAAAAAATTAAATATTTTAATGTACTAGAATCATGCTAATAACCTAACGTAAATATTTAATTAAATATAAATAGAAGATAGTCAAGGGACAGAAGAGATATCTCACTTAATAAATAATACAAATAAAAGGGCGTAATTGATATTAGCCACCATTGTGTCTTTGATGAAACAGCGCGGTGGGTTTTTCTTCGTGCCTGTTAACTATTCATAGTGGAGGATGCCACTGCCCATGTCTATCTAACCACAAGCATGCGGCTGTTTTTCATTTTGTAATTTTGTAACCAATGCAGGAGACTTGTCAAATCCTTGGCATCCACCAATTAAGGGCGGTGGAAGTCACCAACGAAACAAGAAGTCAATTTTCACCTATCAAAAGTTGCCATCTATCACAACAGTTGCCCTGTTTTGCGAATATTAAAAAAGATAAAACGTTGTACATAACTTCGATTTAACATGAATTTCTTTTGGGAAACGTAGTGAGCTGAATCCTTGCCGTTGTTTTAGAACTCCATTTTTATTTTTTTAATCTTAGGCATCTTTATTTATCCCATTTCGAAATTTGAATCAATCTAAAATATCAATAGAATTGAGTGTCCGAATAGAAATTATATGTTTGTTTTCTTGATTATAAATATAAATATTTATTTTTTAAAATAAAAAATATGTGTCACTCAAGTATTTAATTATCAAAAATTAATTATTTAAAGTGATATTAATCTTGAAATGATTATGAAAGTATTGTTTGTTATTTGTGATTGATTAAAGGGGCAACATTGGTATATCGTTGTGTGCAAGTTTCTAAATTTGTGTAGAGATACGCTATTGTCCAACCTCATTATGGTAATTTACATATTGTAATGATTATGTGGTCCCATTGAAAGTCTTATTGATGCCTGATCATACGACTAATTAAGATAATTAAATTAAATTAAAAGTTAGCATCAAGATTTTTTTAATAATAATAAATATAATACATTTTATACTAATCACGTGGAATTATATAAAATTAACAGTAAAAAATTATATATTTTTGTAAATTACCATATTTTGTTTTCCTTTTTTTTTTCAAATATACTTTTAGAGTGATTTGAAAAATGAAGAATAATTATATTTTCGAGAATTATGAGGTACATCGAGTAACTCTTCAATAATTTAATATTAAATAAATTTTTTTAGAATTAATTGATTTATATTTTAATTATTAAACTACTAATTATGATACGATTCATGTCTTATCTAAACTATTTATTTTAAATTAATTTATTTAAAATGTAATAAAAACTCACATTTATTTGTAAAATTTTTTAATAAATTTTATATAATTTTATACTTTTATATAAATTTTAAAAACACGTTTAAGATTTATCATTATTAAAATAAATTATATTTTATATTTAAGTCATTAATTTTTATTTTAGAGTATGATAATAATTTTGTATCGAAATATGTAAAAATAAAAAATTAAGAAGAGCGCATTTGATAGGTGTAAATAATTGAAAGTCTGAATAAAGAATTTGAGGGAGGTAGAAGGTCCACCAAATATACATATATATGTATGTATATATATATATATATATAGAGAGAGAGAGAGAGAGAGAGAGAGAATAAAAGTGGGAGAGTAAAGTTGTGAATTTGTAATCACAAATGCAACAAGATTTCTATTTATGAAAACACACAAAAAAAAAAAAAAAGAGAGAGAGAGAGAGAGAGATAAAAGGACACGTGTAATGATTTAAATGTGGCACTACCACACATGAAAAGCCCTCCAATCCATCCACCAAAATTATGATATTTTGTAGTTGTCAATGTCTTTTAGCAAACACTCTCAATTTATCCAATAACCTTTTTTTGACCAAAAATACTTAATTTGGTGCGTAAATTATCTTTCATAGAACAAAAGGATGCTTACAAAAACATTGGAATTAATCATCCTAGAACTATTATTATTATTATTATTATTATTGGTTTTCGTAAAAGTGAATGTACATATGAATAATGCAGTTCATTTGTCTTATTTATAATTTTAATAGCATAAAATTATTATATTAATATTTTAATTTGAATTTAATTTTTGAAAAAAAAAAAGAATAGAATGTCATTGGAAATATCGGGAATCTTGAAGAAACAAGGGGATTATTAGAGACGGCATTATTGGTCCCCCATGTACAGCAATGCTTGATTTTATAATTATATGTGTACGTAAGTCAACATTGAAAGTGGAGGACCAAAGAATATCGTCGCATTTATATACACACACGCGCGCACACATATATATATATATATAGGCTTTGATTTCCAAGTTTTCGATGAAAAGAATGGATGTGTACGTATCAATTAAATAGTGTGATTAAGACTTGCATTGCATGGCTCAATTAATAACCCCAAAAATCGTGCATGGAGTATAAAGACTAGTCAACAGGTAAACAAAAGCCATGCGTATAACCAACAAATAACTAGACAAATAATGGCAGTCAATTCAAGCTTCAAAACCTAAAATCTAAGGAGATAAAATAAAAATAAAATAAAATGTTCAGTAAAGCAAACGTGCAAATCGTTCTATTGTGTTTAAATTATATGTTCATATAATAAAAAAATATGTTTTTTTATTATTTATTTACTATATATTATTATGTTTATGCAATTTTTTTAAGATGAATACACGTACGTATATAAATTTTTTTATTAAAATAACAAATTAAAATTGTATTTCTAGTTAATTATTAATTTTTGTCTAATTTTAAAAATTAGTTATTAAATTTTTTAAAAACACTTATTTTAATTCTAAAATTATTACTTCTTTTAATAATTTATCAATGTATATAATTTCATATTATGTTTATCTGATTTTTTTTTTTTCAAAAATTAATACATAATACATGTGTTTGTATGTGTGATAAATTGGCAACTGGTTTTTAGATAATATATATATATATACATACACTTTTTTTATTATGTTAACACAAATTTTTTGATAATTAATATACATACACAGGCGTGAAAGGTTTTTATTAGATACAATTATCAGCTAAGGTTGAATTTATTATTGTTGTTATTTTGTCTAATTTTAAAAATATTAACTAAAATATTTAGTAAACAATTATTTTAACTTGAAATACTTTGATCTCAACATACTCTAAATACATGAACATGAGAGATATATATATATATATATATATTTAATAAACTAGACGCTAATGTTCTAATATATTCTATATTAAGAGAAGACACAAAATAATATGTATTTATGCATGGTGGCATTCTATCCCTTAAATTTTTTACTTGTGTTGACAAACAATTTCAATCATGAAATATATGCAATCTAATAACTAAAAAGTAATATTTAATATGCCAACTTGGCAACCCTACCTACCCTTAGATCGGGTAAGATCGGTACATGAATATTAGTATCATCATTGTAAAGAAAAAATTTTAAGTCTAGCGAATCCATCTAGTACACACACAAATGGTTACGATCAGAGTCTCAAATTCTTATGCAGTTCTTTTAAATCATTCGATTCATCTTTCTCTAAATGGTGGAGATTATTGTAGCAAGAGTAAAAATGATTAAACAATATACTATTGTACATTCCAAAAGTACTGATAAAAGAAAATTAGGAAAACATTAAAAGGAATAACAGTGTCATTTTTAATATCCTCAGCCAAAGAAATAACAGTGTGAAAATCATTATCACCACCCAAGTCTTAGTTTCGGAATATTCGAACAAAGGCCAATAAGATGAACACAAGAATTAGCAAGTTTATAAAATCCCGAGTAGTGGAGGATAAGTTAGTTTAGACAGATTATGCGGATGACTATTTGTCTTTTGTAGATTCTTATGCTTTTGTTCTGGGTGGTCTTTGTTTTTATGTGCGACGTAAGTCAGGCAAACTTTTTTTTAATTCATGAGTCGCAAAATCGTTCCGGTATAGACGATGAGATGAGATATAGGGATTATTTCTTTACGACTTCAGCTGGTTTCTTTTGTCACGTAATTTGCATTGTGAAGAGATTGTGACAAATTTGATTCTTGAATGAAAAATATCTGGTGTTGGTTGGTTGTATATAAGTTTGGCACTTCTTTTCCCCAGCGGCGTGATTTATTTGCTTTTCTTGATCATGTCGTTTTTGATTCTTCATTTCATAATCATACTTCTTGTAAGTGAAGATTGTCCTGTCTTGTTGCGCTTTTTCATATTTTAAAGGAATGCGCAATTGACCAAGATAATATTTTAATGCATCGCCAACGGTTAAGCTTTTCATTTCAAGTCTTAAATGCTGTTTTAAGCACCTTCTTGCCAGGATCTGTTACTACTTCAATTGATTTTAGCCTTCGCCCAATGTCATCATAAATTTTTTTTTTTTAGCACTCTCCTTCTTTCTTGTGTTTTGTCCGTGGTTTTGATGGGACGTGTTTAAAGATTATTTTTCTATTCATTGCTACTATTATAAGTTATCGAATTGGATTTTGACAAGGGTTGACATTCCATTTGGATTGAGAGTGATTCTGCGACTCCAGTATCTTTTCTTTGAAGCAGAATTTCAACTGGCATGATGTATTTGTAACAAGTGGTTGAATTGCATGAGATTGATTTGCAATTACAATTTGATGGTTGTTGAATGATTCGTCTATTTGGATTTCAAAATACATAATATCGTAATTAACTGATCATCACAATATTTATATATAAATATATATATATATATATATGAATATATTATAATCAATTCTATCATTATTATTTGGATTATTATTGTTAGTTACAAACCCTATTTTGTTGGTTACAAATTATAGTTTAGTGGTATTTTAATTTGTATCATATTAGTTATATTCTAACATTAATTTGTATTTTAATTTTCGCATAATATTTATACCAAAATGGACTAATAATAATTGACGAGAGAATTAAGAGATATAAGTACTTATTATTACTTTAAACTTTATCATCAAGGAATAAAGTATTATATATATTTTTTCTAAGTTATGTGCTTGAGAGTGTATTTTTATAAAATTAAATTATTGAATCTTATAAGTTAAATCGCATAAAACTTAATTTGTAACAAAATATTTTCCTTAAAAATAGTGCTCTTGGCATGCTTTGATTTCTTGATACAATCTTATATTTACAATTTTAATGTTGTGGACTTATGGCACCTATCATTTCTAAAATTTTTAACATTTCTCATGTTCGTAGAGAAGAAAATAAAGTAGTTGATAGTTTAAAAAATTTATATTTATTTTGTTTTTTTATTTGGTGAAATAAATCTCCAAATATTCTTAGAAAATATCTTAAAATTTTTTTCTTGGCTAATGTTTATTAGGATAGTGGGGTTTAGCTATAGTATATTGAAGGTATGATATATCAAAAATTTCAATTCTCATATTAATCATTTTAAATTTTGTATTCGTATTTCAAATTTTATGTTTTAAATTTTATTTTAAAGAATAAAAAATACATAAAATATATCTTAACCAAACTTCAAAGATAGTATGATGGAGTTTCTTTTTTTATTTTTTTGCTAGTTTTTATATTATTCTTTTATTTCAATAAATTTTCATCATGTATATATATGTATATATACTAAGATCTTTTTATAATATATTTTGTATAGGAATAACTTTTATATTGTCATCAAATATTATTGTCTTAATTAGATCAGTTATAAATAAAAATAAACTCCAAACTATAATAAATTATAATTTTTTTAGATTATGTCTAAAGGAGCTTACCTTTATAGCAATAATTATCTATATATATGTTATATTAAAGAAAGACAAAAATGAAATAAAATATTTTTTCAAAGTTGTTTAAAATAATGATTTATTTTTTAAAATTGTTACTATATTTTTAAACTTGTAGATATGTAATAAATCATCAACATGGATTCATTTTTATTAAAACAAAAATATTTTTATCTTATCAAATATATTTAGAGTTTTTTGATATGAAACGTCCTTCTTAGCATAAAACATTTTGTATTTTTATACTATCATCTTTAAAATGATCTCTTTCTTATTATCTTACTGCAATGGTAATTTCTTTTTAGGTTAAAGTATATATAATTTTTTACTCATTTGAATAATTAAAAAAAGATAATAATATCTATTTAATTAGTTTAGTAAAGTTGAGAACATGATCACTTAATTTGCAATAAACTCTATTAAGTTATAATCTCTTTATAGTAATAAAATTAGTTTAATTTTAACAACATTAAGATTATATATGTGTGTATATGTATACATATAGAAAAAGTATCGAGATCTTCTTAATTTTATACAATTTTTATACTAATTTTTCAACTGTTAAATTAATATATTTTTAATAATTGAGATTAAATATAAGAGATATATTAATTATGATGTATTAATTACACAAATTAGCTTTAATATCAACTGCTGAAAGTACATTAATCTAATAATTAATAAATAGTATAAGAAATTATATAAAATTAAGAAGTTCACAATCATTTTTCGTATACGTGTGTGTTTATGTTTTATTATGTGATTAAATACCAAGATATTAAAATGGTCTTGTTAATCTTCTCAATAAGCTATGCCAAAGATAATAAAACAAATATGAGCTGTAAAATGATAAAGAGTGTAGTAAATATTTGAAAACAAAAAATTGTAAATAACAAATAAATAATAAACTTGATTTTATTGTCATGTTATAAATAATATCTGTACAAATGAGTGATTGTAATGAAGCCAAAAATTTCTACCATTGGATATAATTTTTTAAATTTTTTATTTTACCTTTTTTTTATATAATCACATGTTATTGTCACTATATGCTACTAATTTCCCACTTTTTGGCCATTTAATTGTGGAATTAAACCTCTATGTTATAAGTTTAACCAATAATGAATGCTACTAATTCTCCATAATTAAAATCATAAATTTAAAGTTCTTTTATTTTTATATTTTTATAAATAAAAATATATACACAAACACGTATACTTTTGTTTTAAGAATTATTGTGATTAATTTTATTTTATATAAATATACTTGATATTTTATACAAGTAATACATTTTATTTTAAATTAACACTAAGCAGTTATAATTTTAATTAAATATATTATAAGTTTAAATTTAATATTTAATAATAATACAAGTATAGTTAAAAAGATTAAAAATATATTTGTTAAAAACTAACAGATATTAATATACGTTTGGTATAGATTAGGTATCTGTTAAATGAGTTTAGCAATAAAATATCAAATTCATTGTAGCTTTAAGAAGGATTTGGTATTGAATTCTTGTAGTGGATGTGGATCCATCTTTAAAGTATCCATTCCAAACTTGGCTTTGCTATCCTTAACCCTATTTACATATTATTTTGGCAAATATAAGAAGAAATATTAATTAATTATCAAAATTTATGTTACAAAGAGAAGTTTCCATTTAAAATAACTATCGCGATTCTAGTACATAATCTATAAAACATTTTCTTCTATAATTTTTAAAAAAGTACTCGTATAATTATAAAAATAGTATTAAAAATTCAATTAGTTAGATTAGTAAAATAACAATTAGTTTAATTATTTGCATAAGGTATAAGGTTGGAGTTACTCATATTAGAATTAAGATAAAGTTGAATTAGACTGATAGCAATTAGGGGTGTCAATTTGAATTACCATAAAATAATCATAATATATTAAAAAAAGTCAATTTAAACTCAATTTATTTAATAATTGTGTTAAAAAATAAAAATTTTAATTCGACATAATTATTAAATAGTTGAACAAATTATAATTGTGTCATATATTTAATATTTTTATTTATATTTTAATATATTTTTATAATATTTATGATAATATTTTCTTAAATATTAATCAATTTTATTCTCAATATAATTAAATATTTTTAAAAATGAATAAATATAACTATAAATTATTTAAAATAGAAAAATTATAAAATTAATTTATAAAATTATATATGAATTAGTATGATACGATTATTCGAGTAAATAATCATGTTATAAATTCTATTCACATGTTGAGAATTTTAATCAAAATTTGTATAGTTATTTATTATTTATTATTATATTATTTGTTTAATAATCATATTTTATTATGATAATGTAATTCCATAAATTTTATATTGAATTTGTGTGAGT
Source organism: Swietenia macrophylla (assembly GCA_032401905.1). Taxonomy (NCBI): domain Eukaryota; kingdom Viridiplantae; phylum Streptophyta; class Magnoliopsida; order Sapindales; family Meliaceae; genus Swietenia; species Swietenia macrophylla. The sequence continues at coordinate 5,768,055 of CP135580.1, read as the reverse complement.
GCCCAAGTCTCATTAAAAATTCGTACCCTAGTGATTAAGGATGACAATATGACTCATGATACAATTATTCGACAAGAATTCAAAATAAATAGATGGATTCAAATTTTAAAAATTTGACACGAATAATAAACGTATTATATTTATATCATCTATTTAATAATTGTGTTGTATTCGTGCTTAAATTAATAAATTTATTTATTTATTTAAGACACGAATAATAAATAAATAAAATAATTATAAATAAATTTGTATCATAAACGAATAAAAATATTATTTTAATTTATTTATAATCTATTTATTAATCATGCCTAAACAATCGTCTCAATTTATTTATGATTTGTTTATTAATTGTGTATAAATAAATTATATTTAAATTATTCGTTTAATAGATGAATTTTTTTAATTTTTTAACATAATTAATAAATAAATTAAATTTAAATTAAGTTTTATTTAACATAATTAAAATATAAATAGATACAAATACAATCAAATAATCTAATAATAACTAATAAAAGGCTACCCTGTTTACCATAACTAATAAGAGAGAGAGAGAGAGAGAGAGAGAGAGAGAATGGACTTAAAAAGTGTTAAAATTAAAAGAAAAAAAAAATTTATAAAAATTTGTTCGGACCGTTCCATTGATAATAGCTATAGAAGCGGAATGTCATTTCGTAATGTGGCGAACAAAATGTTATCATGATTTGGACTGAATCTTACGTGGCACCTAAGAAGGACCCAAATGTTATAAATTTGACCGAAAATCATTGGCTTACCCTGTCACGTCACTTTCCACGATACAGCGGGAAGACGTTTTGACTGCGGACGGGTAGCGGTTAGCACCGTTCGGTCAGAACCCCTTCTCTCTCTCCGTTCTGTCTGCACACGCTTCACTTTCACCCATCCAAAACCAAAACCAAAACCCCAAAAACAAAAACAAAAACAAAATTAGAAGGATAGATAACATTACAAAACTCTCTCTCTCTCTTTCTGTCTCTGTCTCTCTCACACACACTGGCTACTTGTTAGAAAGTAAAAGACCGCAAAATGGGAAAGTCTTTTTTTTTTTTTTTTAAGTTCTTGTTGGCCGAAACTGGTAAAATAATTTAGAAAACAGCTGTTTCGATAAATTTTTGGTGGAGTTTTTTTTTTTTGTGGATTTGGTTTTTGTTGGGTTTCCTTTTTGGATGAGATCGAGATTTGACATGATATTTTGTGATTTTGGGCGGTAATGGTGGGGAGTTTAGTGGGATTTTGGGGGGCTAGGGTTTTAGTGATATGGTGTGTTGTTGGGGCTTTGTTTATTGTTTGGATCTGAAGATATTAACGGAGTAAAAAGCTAAAATGGAGATAGAGGTTTGGGCTCTGTGTTTGATCTTGGTGGTGTATTCATTATGGCTTGCATCTGCTAACATGGAAGGTCTGTATATTTCTATTTATCTATCTGTTATATGTATGTTCTGGTTAAGTTCAGTTTTTATGTTTTTTTTTTTTGTAAATTTATTTTTTGGGTTTTATTTTCGGAGAATCTGATCTTTGTTTCTACATTGTATGTGTATTTTTGCAAATGGGTTGTTCTTTTTTCCATTTTTTTTTTCTTAGAGTGGAGAGAAATGGAAATGCTTAACTGAGTGTACTTAGTTGTGTGATAGTCAGTGTACTTGGGTTATTTGGAATTTTTATTTCTGTTGTCTTGTCTTCTTCTTGAAATTTTCGTACTGGTTCATTTATGATGAAATAGATTAGGTTAGTGAACAAAGGGAGAAAATCTAGTAGTTGTAGTTCATTTGTGTCTTAAAGGTTTTCTTTTCCTTCCTTTTTTACTTTGTTGAAAAAATAGGTTTTATGGGTCCTTGAGAGAATGTGTTTTCAGAGAATGCTTTTTGATGAAGGCCTCTATTCAACTGCTTGGATTATTTCTTTACGGCTGGAGGTTTTATACTTTGGATACGTTTGAGTGATGAGTGGCTGATACTGTGACAGTGATCCCTGTGGTAAACATTTACAACTGATTTTGACACTTTTCACTAGTTTAATCAAATTCAGCTATAACTATGGGAGTCTTAAGCCCACACTTGTTTTAAAGGAATTTTTTTTGGCCATTCAGCCTAATGCATTGCCAGCCATGTTCCTCATTTTTTTACCTTTGACATTGTTTCTGTTAAATTGAGGCAGGATTTGAAACTTTTTGTATTCTGTTTATAGCTTCAAACAATTCTGCTTTCTGCTTGTTTAATGAATTTAGGTGTGTGAATAGTGGACCTCGAATTGCACTCTTATTGTGTGAAATTGGCTCTGATACAACATGTTTTTACAAGTATAGTAAATTATAGTCAGCCCCTTATTGTCTTGGCTTGTATCTTGGAACAGGTGATGCATTGCATAGTTTGAGGACCAACTTATTTGATCCTAACAATGTCCTGCAGAGTTGGGATCCTACCCTTGTCAATCCCTGCACATGGTTTCATGTCACTTGCAATAATGATAATAGTGTTATACGGGTGTAAGTTCTTCTAATTGCCCTCCAAGTGCATGCTTATAGTGTAACTTTTGAAACTTATTTAAGTAGTCCTTTTAAAAAGTGTAATTTTATGATGTTTCTGCCTATGTAATTTTTCAGTGATCTTGGAAATGCAGCTTTGTCTGGTCAACTAGTTCCACAGCTTGGTTTGCTGAAGAATTTGCAATATTTGTACGTTATACTTCGTGATTTGAAAATTATATTTTGTTACCGTTTTCAGATAATTGCTTTCTACTGCATGTTACATTTTTCTTTTTGTTGCAAGTTCTAATTGACTGTGTCTTTAAAATTCTGTATCTTTTTCTTTATGTTCAGAAGAAATGGATTATGTAGTTGGGAACTATATAATAAGCTTCATTGATGTGTTGGTAGGAAGTGGTTCAAAGTTATCAGCTACTATTTGGTCAGCTATTCTCTGGTTAAACTGGAATGCGTAGGGTCTAATGACCCTAAACGAGACCGTATAAAGTTAGGTTTAAGTACCTGAAATTAATCTGTTCGGCTGAAAGTGCTATGGATATATTTGAATGTTTTTTTCTCAGATTTTTTTTTTTTTAAGAAAAAATTCTCTGGATTGAAACACAATTCAAGATGAGTTACATTTTGCCTTTGGATGGTCAGGCTTCCTACAGGAGAGTGCCTCAGAATATGTTTAACAGCCTTAGGATCATGTTAGGCTTGCAGCATTAATACCATTATCCTGCAGCTCCAGCCTATAAAACATGATATATACTAGCAAGATTAGAAGCTATTTTTATTCTTCAGTCTCTGTGAAATGTTCATTTGAGATTGCTGCTTGGGAAAGTGGAAAATAGTGTGTATGAAACTTTTAGCATGTTCAGATTTCCTGGGGAAAGTGGTATAACATGATATTTGCTCCTTGAATTTCTTGGTAATGTTCGTATATCTTCCTTGAACAGACCAAGGAACATGGTTTGGATCAAGTCATTTTCTACCTAATAGCCCCTGTGAGAATCTTTTGGCTTGCTGTATGGAAAATGTCAATGCTAATCATCAAGATGCTATTCTTGCAAGTTTATACCTTGCATGTCCTATTTTTTTTTTTGGAACTTTTCTTGCTCAAAAAGCTAAGTTGTGTTGTTTAAAACAGGGAACTCTACAGTAATAACATAAGTGGACCAATTCCTAGTGACCTTGGGAATTTGACGAGCTTGGTGAGCTTGGATCTATACTTAAATAGTTTCACTGGTCCTATCCCAGACACATTGGGAAAGCTGTCAAAATTGCGATTCCTGTAAGCATACTATCCTACATCTGATTTTTTTGATATGTATGGTGCATATCATATCAAAATCAGTGCCTATATTTGTTTATAGTGTATATTGTATGCAACACAGTATTTTGAGTCAAGAAGTGATTTTATTAGTACTTAACTTATAAATAAGTATAAAATATTCCTCGATAAAGATCTACTGTTTAAAATAGTGGATTCAGAAAGGTATTCATGAAAATGACAGTTCATTACATTTAGTTAATATTAAAGTACAGTTGATTATCAACAGCAGTTCATGAGCTTTTTGAAACTTGTACTGGAAAAAAAATTACAAAATACAAGTGCTTTTATAATTAAGCGTAACATGCTGATGCCTGTGTAAGTTTGCACATAGTTGTATCTCTTGATTGGTTGTTTTAGCTCATAACGATTTGTGGTTCTTGAAAATGTTTGTGTAAGGATAGCCGGCTTAACAACAACAGCCTGTCGGGTCCAATACCTATGTCATTGACTAATATCTCCTCACTTCAAGTATTGTGAGTGGCTATTTGTTCTTTGTATTAACTCATTAAGATATTTATGTCTCTCCTCTCGGAGGCATCATTATGATTTCAAAAATGACGTTTTCGAATTTTATTATGGGAAACAGGGATCTATCAAACAATCGGCTTTCTGGAGTGGTTCCAGACAATGGCTCCTTCTCATTATTTACTCCCATCAGGTTTTTTTGCTAATACTTTGAGTGTTGTGTACGTATTCACTGGCTGATTTAGAAGACTCTTCTTGATAGCTTATGCCGTTTGCAGTTTTGCTAACAATTTGGATCTCTGTGGCCCGGTTACTGGTCACCCCTGCCCCGGATCTCCTCCATTTTCTCCTCCTCCTCCATTTATCCCACCACCCCCAATTTCTTCGCCAGGTAATGTTATCATCAATCTTATTTTGGACTCTGCAGCTGTAGATGTGCTATGTGCTTGGTGTCAAATTTACTCCTGGTGGAATTATTTCACTGTGATGTGATTGTTCTTGGCTTTCCTAATTTCATTAGCTATTGCTATTTTTGCCCATGCATGGTAACTGATTGGCCTGTAGAAAGTGATGCGTGGTCATGGTCACTTTTGCGTTTAGTTTTACTCCTGTTATTTTTTCTTTCTGAATGTCCTCTTTATTTTGCTTCCGTTGTGAGTGGGTATTGCTTTTTCACCAAGGATGTTTTAGTTAATCTGCTGGAAGTTTTATCTTTTTTTGTGCACGGGCAAACACAATTAATCTGGCGTTGGCAGTTTTGCTGTTAGTTCTTTAGTGCTCATTATATTGTTGAATCTCATTAGATGTGACTGAGACGTAACCTTTTCTTCTAGTCTAGAACTGAATATAATAAATCACCTATGATTCTGATAAATGTTCTCAAGCATTTTTATTCAATACTTTCAATGTTAATGATGGTACATGAAGTGGAGTATTTGCACTTGAATGTTCTCATTCTTATTTGTTATGTTGAATTTCAGGTGGGAATAGTGTCACTGGAGCAATTGCTGGAGGTGTTGCTGCTGGTGCTGCCTTGTTGTTTGCTGCTCCTGCTATTGCGTTTGCATGGTGGCGTAGGAGAAAACCTCAAGAATTTTTCTTTGATGTACCTGGTGTGTGATGATGTTGAAAATAATTGAGTACATTTCCATTTTTCTGATGAATAAAATGATTAACCGTTTATCTTCTTCCAGCCGAAGAGGATCCAGAAGTTCATCTTGGGCAACTTAAAAGGTTTTCATTGCGAGAATTGCAAGTTGCAACAGATAGTTTTAGCAATAAAAACATTCTGGGTAGAGGTGGATTTGGTAAGGTCTATAAAGGACGACTTGCAGATGGTTCACTTGTAGCTGTAAAAAGATTGAAAGAAGAGCGTACTCCTGGCGGTGAGCTGCAGTTTCAAACGGAAGTAGAGATGATCAGTATGGCCGTGCATCGTAATCTCCTTCGCTTGCGTGGTTTCTGCATGACACCAACTGAAAGACTGCTTGTTTATCCCTACATGGCAAATGGAAGTGTTGCATCTTGTTTGAGAGGTAATACCTGCAAGCATGTTATACACTTATCTATAGCTTCTAACTGTTCTTTTACGTGGTCTCTTCCGTGATCTGTTTTTCGTGAAGATATTCTATCATCAACTTGTGTCAAAATACTGTGTTTTATCATCAAACTTCGATAATATTATATTGTGTTCTTGTAGAACGACCACCATCACAACTGCCTCTTGATTGGCCAACAAGGAAGCGGATTGCATTGGGATCTGCTAGGGGTCTTTCATATTTGCATGATCATTGTGATCCAAAGATCATTCACCGTGATGTGAAAGCTGCAAATATTTTGTTGGATGAGGAGTTTGAGGCTGTTGTTGGGGACTTTGGGTTGGCTAAACTTATGGACTACAAGGATACCCATGTCACTACTGCTGTCCGTGGCACCATTGGGCATATCGCTCCAGAGTACCTCTCTACTGGAAAATCTTCAGAGAAAACTGATGTTTTTGGATACGGGATTATGCTTTTGGAACTTATAACTGGACAGAGGGCCTTTGATCTTGCTCGTCTCGCAAATGATGATGATGTCATGTTGCTTGATTGGGTATGCACATGCTGCACTTTTATATACATTTATTGATTTCCATTTCCTCTATGATCTAAAAGCCTAAAACTGCTATTATGTGATATTTCCTTGGTTGTTGCTTTAGTGTTATGTTTAGACCGTGGGGTTTAATATTGTACGGGCATCAATTTTCATGTTTCCAAGTAGATGATGGTCCAATTACCCAAAAAAAAAAATGTGGACAAACGAGCTTCCACCCATTTAGCTAAAGCCTGCTCGGGTTGTAGTTAAATCTGTAATGATCATGTAGAAGTGTTTGATCATGTAGAAGAGTTTGGCCATGTTTAGCAATATTTTCAATCCTGCTTTTTCGTACTTGAGGGAAAACACTTGTGAATCTAAGATGATAGGAAAGCTTTTGAAGTCTTCTTACACATCCGTGCTTGTGTATGTCAAAATTTGATCAGCAGACTTGTCACCTGGTTGGTTCCAACATAACACGTCCAACTTGCTTATAATGTAAGCAATATAGCCTTGAACACCATATGCTTCACTTGTCTTCTTTTTTCTGTTGTACACAGTTTCACTGTAACATTTTCTTTAGGTTTGATATGATACTCTTGGAAGAATTATCTGGAGCCTGGTGATCTTATCAACTCCAATGACTTCACATCCCATCTGCCATCTGCCATCTGCCATCTGCCTTGAAATATAATTTTTGAATGATTGATGTGCTGCTGAGCTTGTTATCCCTTCATGTTTTGCAAAACACTAGTTTGACTGGGATCTTAATGGTTTTAATGTTTTTGTTAATCGTAATGTGAAAATCACTCTTAATTAAATGTGTTTTGAAAAGCTAGTTATTTAATAGTGGTCTAATTTAGCTTCATGCCTCTTAATAGTCTCTGAATTTTTGCATACCTTCTCCTTGGATGGAGGTTTTTTGTTAATTCTTCTTTTTACCCCTTAAAACCTGTGAAATCTGATGCAACCGATCACTACCTGTGAAATCTGATGCAACCGATCATTATATCAGGTGAAAGGACTTTTGAAGGAGAAGAAGTTAGAAATGCTGGTTGACCCTGATCTCCAGAAAAATTATGTGGAAGCCGAGGTGGAGCAACTAATCCAGGTGGCATTGCTCTGCACACAAGGGTCACCAATGGATAGGCCTAAGATGTCAGAAGTGGTAAGAATGCTTGAAGGTGACGGGTTGGCAGAGAGGTGGGATGAGTGGCAAAAGGTGGAAGTTCTCCGGCAAGAGGTAGAACTAGCTCCTCATCCTAATTCAGATTGGATTGTAGACTCAACAGAAAATCTCCATGCTGTTGAGTTATCTGGTCCAAGGTAACCCACCCTGGCGCAGCTAGCTACAAAGTAAAGAGAATATTTACTAATTATTATTATTATTATTATTATTTTCTTTTTTATCATAATTTTTCTCCCCTTTTTTTCTTTGACATTTTTTCTTTTTCTTTAATTTAATGACGATATCCTGATTTCTGTAAGCCATTCTGCATTTTATTCATTACACTTGTGCATATGAGTCGCTTTGTCGAGGTGCAATTTGTATTGCCTGCCTGCCTGCCTGTCGCAGTTTGATTGCGTACCCTTTTGATGTTTCTAATTAGATGGAAGCTGTGGCAGTTTAATTGATTGTGCGTTCGCCCTAATTTTCATTCCAATTTCAGTTTCAGTTCCAATATTATGCTTTACTAACGAATTGGAAAAAGGATAGACATCAAGGAATGGCGGTGGAATTTACCATGGTCCAGGAAAAGTGATAGCATTTTGTTATGATTCATCCCTCAATTTGATTTTAAAATTCTAGACTAGAATATGAGAAAACTCCAATTGGTTTCTCCGTTGAAGATACAATACAATTTTCATGTCTTGTAAAAGGTTTATGGGTTTTTGAGCTCTGGATTTTGATGCCATGTATTTAAAAAGTGATTCATCTATTTCTGCTAGATCATGTGATAACTTAAAACGGGCAATTTTCGCTCGTCCTCGTCACTTGGCGACAAATTTCATAATTGATTAGGTCACAGTGTGTTTGCCTTTTATCGCATGATATCTTTTAAATTAATTAGAGTAATAATAAAATAAATTCATAAATTAACAATTAAAAGGAAAAAAAATCTATTTTCATCTTTCTCTTTCTTTTCTCTGCCAAAATCTAGCCCATTCACTGGAAAACATAAGGCGGTTGCCTGCTGTGAGTCCTGTGACCTTTCGGATGTGCACGTCCGAGGAGAGTGGATTATGGTAGATGAGTTATTATCTTTTTTTTAAAAAATATATTTATTAAAATATATAAAATTTACCAAATTTAAAAATATTTTTTTTTATCTAATATAAAATTTTATTATATTCTTTTTTGTCCAATTATGTGATGTATTCGTTACAACAAAACTTCTTGCATGTTTGTCTTATTCTAATTT
>CP135580.1:5740801-5752807 GCA_032401905.1 Swietenia macrophylla | reverse complement strand
TATATATATATATATATATATTTATAAAAACTTAATACAAAATTTACACAAAATTTATATTAAGATTGATATTCATTATCAAATTTACTTAAACGAATTTTTAAATTTGCTAAATATGTGCATATATTAACAAACTTTTAACAAATTTTTTTTTTGTCTTTTCAATAATACTCGTACTTTTATAAAATATTAAATTTAACTAATAATATATTTAATTAAATTAATAAATTTTTATTATTAATTTAAAATAAAATATATCACTCACATAAAATTTAAATATACAAAAAATAAAAAATAATTACGATAACTTTTTTAAAAAAATACATAATTATTTTATAAATTTACACATAAAATATTTTAAATCTAAAATAAAACACTATAAAATAATAAGTGCTTATTTAACCAAAATATATATCAATCTATTACAAAATTACAAGATAATAGACCATAAAAAGTTTAGAGTTGTGGAACTATAACATCAAAATAATGCCATTTTGATGTTATACTAATATCAAAATAACATCGTTTTAGTACTTTTATTAGGAAAAAATATATATTTAAAAAACTAACTATATATAAGTACTCATTAGGGATACCAACTAATAAAAATATATTTTTCTATTAAAATCTTATTAGAGTTAAACTGTTTGAGTTTGTGCAAAATAAGAATATTTTAATTATAATATAACTAATTTTATATATTTAATAAAGAATTAAATAATACATTATAATCAAGTAGGAAGAAATAGGAACACATAATGTAGAAAAGTAAAAAAGATAAGTTTACACTCATTATCCATATAGTGTAATCAAATAGGAAGAAACAAGACAAAGGGAATTAAAAAAATTATTAAAAAAAGTACTTAGCAAAATAAACTACTAAACAAAATAAATTGCAATCAAATACTTATTAATAGAAAAAATATATTTTACTAATCTTCCAAAATATACAATAGAATAAAGAGTACAAAATAAATAAATAAATAATAAAATATTACCAACCTTATTTTTTCTTGATAAATTTCACTAATTTTAAATATGAAAATTTAAACTATGACATTAAAATTTAATTTGCTGTTTTTCGATATGAAAACTGAAACGATATAATTTATCGCTAAAAGTACAATCATTTGATCCTGTACTAAATTACTATAATGTTATTTAGGAACCTGTCTGGTGAATTGATCAATCTTTTTTTTAATTAACAAATAACCACTTACATATAGATAAGGATATGAAAACTTGTAATTATTTTAATAAGAGACCTAAAAGGAGAATAATGAATAACGTGTTACTCCACTTTGTTATTAGCGTATGCACTGTGGGTCGGGAGCAGAAAATGAACTAGCATCCAAATCAAAACCTTTCTCACAACTTGTTTAGAACGGGGCCAAACAGCCAAGGAGTTGCATTAAGGCTTCGACCCTAATAGAAAAAAGGACTCAACTCCAATTCTTACTGTCAGCATGGTCTAAGAATAATCAAATGGGCCCAACAGTCGGCGTGGTCTAAAAATATTTTGCCTTACTTTTATAAGAATTGATTTAATTTTTCACTCATATAGGTGAATCTTTTTTTAGTGTATTCTATAATTTTAACACGCCACTTAAATAGGTGATAAAAATATTAAAAGTATAACATTAGCATTATTCACTAGAGAAAATAGTATTTTGTCATAGGAAAAATTTATTAATATAATTGATAATAATACAAGATAACAAGTAACTTATTTTTACTCCTATAAACTTATTTTATGGGATCTTTAATCATATAGGTAAAGCTACTATCATTCTTGTCTTATGATTTAGGCATAAGTCCTATCTCTTTTGACATATTTTCCATTATCTTCTTATTTATTGAATATAAAAATAGCTATTGAAAACTAGAACAAAGGTAAAATTTTAGTCCTTGTATATAAGCTCTAATAATTATTTGTGCTTTTAGTGGATATAAAATGTTGGATTGAGATATTCATAATATGCATTAAATTAAAATTTGAATTTATTTATGTATTCTACAAATAAATAATAAGCCAATTGAATTACATCATATATATATAAATATGTATGCATAAATTGGTAATTTTGGATAAGTTTTGCATGACAAGGGGTGATGAAAATTTCTTCAATTATGTGAACAACTCACAATTTGCACCACTAAAAGTTAGAGAAGCTTGCTTGGCCGAGATTGGGAGGGAGAGAACTAGGTTTTTCTAACTTTTTCATTCATTTGGTAAAGTTACATATATATACTTAAAAAAATATCTAAGTCTTTCTATTTTTACCTTTGTTTTTTAAAATAAAGGTGTACAAGTGACATGGATAAAATCGTTATTATTTTATAATTTTTATTTTATACATATAAGTTTAAATACTTAAATATAAAGTATTTAATTAACTTTTAATCAAATATAATTAAGCATATATATATATATATATATATATTGATGTGTAATTATTCTATAATTATCTATTTATATTTAAGTTTTTAAATAATTAATATTATCAATTTGACCATGTAATTTACAATAAACTATATTTTAATGTAAACTTTAGAAAATTTTTTTAAATGTTTTGAAAAATTGATAAATATACATAACACTTAAATATATTTATTTCGATTTAAATATTGTCTCAAAAGTGCTACAATTTTTACTAATAATATTTTTTTTCTCAAATATTTCTCTTTACTTTTGATTATTAGTATGAACATATGGATTTATTGTGAAGTAGTGATAAATTCATTTCAAATTTTTTAAATTTATCGAACTGTTCGAAAGTTCAATTACTATAATTAAAATTTAGTAATATGTCATAACTTTTAATTAACATGTTATACTTTATCAATTCTCATCTTAATTGTACATACTGCATAAATAAAGTTTTTTTGTCATCTAATTTCAATCGATTAAAGATCATTAGTCTGTTAAAATTCTCTATTGATATAAATAGGAATCATCAATCTATATGCTTTGAATTTATCACTATAAACTCTTTTATGTGGTATTTAATCACTTTAAAAAAAAATTTATTATTTCAGTCATTTATCAATATTTGTTAAGAAGTTTAAATCTAGATTGAGTCAATGAAAAATTTTGATCCAATATATATCAAGTTATTGGATCTCTTTTTGACTATGACACATTTTTAAATGCAAATAACACATAATTAAATCAATTTTATCATACAAAATGTGATTAATTTCGTAATTATAAATAAGTAAACTAGTATATAAATGTGCAGTATAATTAAATAAAAAAATTGTTTGTTTTTTAAGATCCATGCGGTGAACCTTGATGTTATTATATTTATATGTTTCAATGCTATATATATATATAATACCTCTAATTAATCGATTTTTGTCAAATTATGAATAGATATAAAATGTTTTTGTACCTCTATGATATCCACACAATCAGAAATCTAATTGAAGTACTAACTTTTGTAATTTAAATGCGTGATGTTTTTGTGCATTCTTCTCTTCTCAAGAGCAAATAAACAAAATTAAACTTTAGACACATCCTTAAAAAAGTAAATATTATATACTTATATGTTATTATTTTACATCTTCAATTTTGACTTAAACCATTTGATTGAACTTTTTTATAAAATTCAATTTATTTAGTAAAGTATACACTAATAAATTTAGTCTAATTTTTATATAATGAGTTTAGTCAAAATTAATACTTAAATAGTTTAACAAATTTTAACCCATTTAGAATTATATATATATATATATATATTATTTCCGATCTTAATATACGATCCAATAGATTCTCATAACGTTAGCAATAACATTAAAATTTAATTTTAATATTACAAGTAATGAGAGATATTTAACAACATATCATAACTACTTAATTGATGAGAATGTTAGTAGTTTGATATCATCTTATTCATGATTAATGTTACTATGTAATTCAATTATTTTATTTTAAATATCTTAATTGCATAGGAGACATAAAAATATAGTTCAATTTTATACTTTTTTGATATTCTAAATAGATTTATTCTATCAAATTAAGTTAATATCATAATATTAACTTATTTGAATATGGTTATGCATTTATGAAAATCTCACTCAATCAAACGGAATTCAAGATATCACTTCTATTAGATAGGAGGAATAAATTCTATCATGATCATACATATTCTTCTTTACGAATTATTATATATTTGATAATTTCCTTTATAATCTATCTTATTACAAATCATATTTAAAAATATCAAAATATATCATTCTCTATATGAGTAATCATGATGATTTCAAGTTCAAAGATCACATATACCATCACTACTATAAGAATCGCTTATGACACTTATATAATAATTTATGTAATATTCTTATGATGGGTCAGTTCAGTATTTTAGTTCACTAACTTATACTTATGTGTCGGCTTAATATCTCATATTATAACACATATATGTTATTATCAGTTACGATATATACTAGTTTCCATGCATTATTATGATTTTATACACAACAATACTTGACTAGGAACATTTAACAATAATATCCAACTAATTGAATTTACTATTTTAAGGATATTATTATATTTATTAAATATATTATTATATTTATTAAATACACAAATATATAATAATAAAATAATTAAATGATATATGATATATATATATATAAATTAAAATATCATAATACAAATGTAATAAATATCTAAAATACTATTAGATTTAGGGTATATACCAATATTATATACTATATGAACTATAAACATCTACATTAGATTCGACAGTAAGATATCAGGTCAAAAGACAACATCACACACTAGTACAATTACACGATGAATCATTAATTATATTTAACACCAAGTGATTTTCATTGTTTAGTTATATTCGGAAAAAAATATTTCTCTAACGATTTAACTCATACTAATGTTTTAATAATACAACTATCATATTATCTGTACTAATATCTCATGACATTCACAAAAAATATTCAATACGCATATTATGTGATATTGTTGCCCTAACAATATTGTTTGCGTAATGAGTAATTTTAATAATATTATTTAACAATTAAACAAATTATTTAAAAAATTTATAAATATATTTTATTTATATGTATGATTAAATAAAAAAATAGTATATATTTATGAATAAAAAATTATTTTTTTATTAATACTTTATATATATATAAAATAAAATATATTATTAAAAGTGATAATACGAATAATTTTTATAACATATATTATAATATAAAATTACTAGTTTGCACTTTATGCTTGCTTATAAATTTGTTTGTTTGCTTTTATTATAAAGATTTATTTCTTTTGTGCCAGCACAATGGTGATGCCTTATACGGTGAAGGGGCATAAGAGGAAGAAGAAGAGAGATGAAAAAAATGATACAGGGGAAGAAGAAGAGGAAGAAGTAGAAGAAGAAGAACCATCAAATGAAAACGGAAAGAGAGCAAAATTGGACAATGAGTCATCACAAATTGATGATAAGAAGGAGGTGGCAGAAGAAGGGGTGTTAACATAAATTACAGGGTATTCCAATTTAACCAAATGATCAAAAATACCAAGAAATCTGACGTTATTTTTATTCTTGAGAAAGCTTCTCTTGAAGTTTTAAAGTTTCAATTTAAAGGAAAGCTTGAGAGTAATGATATACAATTTAAAACTTGTATAAATTATTAATTAGATTCTTGCCACCCTGATTATTATCTATAAATGTTAATATAATATTATATACATCAACCATTCATTAGATTATTTAGTAAAAATAAATTTTATATTCATAAAAAATTTGATTCAATAACTTAATTTTTATTGACATAATAAAAATAAATATAATTTTTAAATAAAATATCTATACAGGGAGAGAGATAAATAGATAGAGATATAGATATATATAATTTTATTTTATTTATTATATATTAAGTATTGGTATAATTTAAAAAATTAAATATTAATATGGTATTTAAAATATAGTACAGTAATTATTTCATTAAATATTATATACTTTTTTATCAAATTTATCATACCTAAAACACAATTTAATTTATTTAAAATAATATAATTCAGTAGAGCCCTTTGTGCTCGACAAAATGAGACGTTGAAGCGAACAAGTTGAAACGAATGGGAAGGAAAATAATGCAGGGTCCAGATGGGAATTTCATTTGATAAATTTAAGTAATGTTTTTGAACTGGAACAAAAACAATTTCAGGCTTGAAAAATATGCTATTTAGTAAATAAAAAATTATATTTTTTAGTTTATCAAAATGACGGGAAACTTTATCTTAAACCAGTGAGGAAGTTGCACGCACAAGCGCTTCCATAGCAACAAAAATGCTTGGACAAACAACCAATTTATCTCCACTTTCTCTCTCCCATTCTCATTCTCTTCTCTCCCTCCACTCGAGGCCCAAGAATCTTCCTCTTCAGGTGATTTTTTCTAACTATTTTATTGACAATTATCTGTAATTTTTGCTTCTGATTGCTTGATTTTGTGTAAATTATTCTTTAAGTAGTAATAAATTCTGGAGATGGCAGCGATTGGCTCGCCGAATCTTTTAATTACTATAAATTGCAGTAGTCTTCGTCACCGCTTTGAGTTTCAGGTTGAATTTGGAAATGGATATTATTTTGTTTTAAATTTAAGTTTTCAATAACAAACTAAGGTTCTAGCGACTCCAAACTATAAGTTTAAGCTGACATTTTAAGCTATAAGGAAGGAAAATAAGGAAAAGAAGGAAAAAAGGAAAAAAAAAAAAAAAGGGGAAATGATAGTCTATATTTGGTGTTGGGGATTTCATAAGATATATTACCATGAAAATCAACCCCTTCTTTCTTCAGGTTTTGAAACTAAAATTGGTTAAAACAAGTAACAATGACTGTTTTCCACCCTACTTTATGTGTCTTAAATTTTGCAGCAGAAGTTTTCTGGGTTTGTGTAAGTTTCCTCCATGCAATGTATCATCCCTGTTAGTTATCTCTTTGAAGCTGTTCGATTAGAGTTTATCTCTAGATGTGCTGTTTTAGCTGGTTTTTTTTGTGAATATTGCTGAGGAAAAATATGTGCATCAGTTTCTTTTAATTCTTGTATTTATTTCCAGGCTATCTTTCAGCACTATAACACACCAGTTTTGACGTCCTCTAATGCAGGCCGTGCACTATCTGTTACTAGATTTTGGAATTTGCGGGTATGTTTTCTGACAATATTTAAGTTCGTTGTTGTCTAGTTTTATAGAATCTATTTGTTTGCTTAAATGAATGCAATGTATGTGAATTACAGTAGATGTGTGCATGCATGCTAAAACTTCTTACTAGCAACTGGTTTAGATGGAAACTAATAGTCTATTTGTAATTCATTTCTCAGTTGATTGCTGTTGTACCATAAAGATTAGAGATGAATTTCTATGGTGTTGATGGTTAATTTTTGGTCCTGATTGGGATACATCTAGCTTGAAGAAACTATCAGAACATAAATATAATGTTGTTCACTCATTTATATACCCAAGTCTGTTAGAGAAGATAACAAGGAGTTTCACTTATAGCAGGAGATTACATGAATAGAACTACCCTAAAAGCTACAAAACCAATAACCTGAGCCAAAAGCAACTACTCTCAAATATTCATATATAAGAAATAAAATTGCTGATTAAAAATCTAAAATTTTCATTTCTGACTCCAGTAAATTTGTATCTAGAGTGACAGGTATCATATTGACACCTCCAATAGAGCATGAACAAGGTCCCTTGACCTTGGATACATCTTGATTCCTTCAGTTAAATTTCTTGTCCATATCCAATGGGACATTTGATCTTCTTACCATGTTAGGTAGATGCATGAACTCCACTCTGTCTACTACATAGCTTGTCAAATGTGAAAATTATTGTTCACATGAATTTTCCCTATATTTAAAACTGGATAGTGATGAAGCAGGGTATATCCCTAGTAAAACCATTTGCTTTAATCTAATTTTCAGCATTGTGAAAAGTGTTGAATCCATAGACATATCATATTAGGATCCCAATTTTTCTTTTTTGACAACTAATATTACAATCAAAGTTCTATTGGGAATTTAGTTTGATATTACTTTGGCATTGGTGGGATTTCTACATCCATGAAGGATGATTTCTGCTCCCACTAAATTAGGAGACAGTTTTACCCCAACAAAACACTAGTGGGGTTTCATGAACTGATGAAGGATGATTTCAACTCCCACTAAACCATCCTTCCAAGGATGGTTTCTTTACCAGGATCCCACTTAGGAAAACAAAATAGAACATGATTCACTAATTAACAATGTTACATCTATGGGGAAAGTCAGATAATAAGTTTTATTGATAATGAAACATGTATTTGCTACAAAACGCATAATAACTGTCAACTGAGTAAATACGCACATATATATATATATATAATCAATGACACAATTTTGTCACAATATTTAATGGTGTAAGATTGATGCTTCTAACTGGTTCTGAATCATTTAGTCCTTGCTTAGGTTTTATGGTGTCAAATATGCCAAATTTTAGAGCTTGATTGGTCAATCCTTTTTACATTTTATCTGGAGCTACTTTGATTACATCTATATTTATTTCTCTTTGAAATGAACTGTCTGTTGATAGAACTTTTGTTGATATGAATGGATGGTTCAATGTTGATGTTCCTGTTATTACTATTTGAGTTAATAATTTTAATACCACTGTTGATGAAGGCAGATATACGGAAGGGAGTTGGCAACGGAATGCTATATCCCAACCAATTTTGAGAGTAATTCTGTATTTTACTTTTGATAATCTTTTTATTGACTATCTCATTTATGGGCTTACTATTGGTGTTGAGCAGTTTATGTTGATTGAGCAGGAGTAAAGCAATTCCTAATTAATATTTTGGCATCTCATTGTTGTCGAAGTGTCATTGAATATTGTTCTTGACCTACACATTGTTGTCCACCCACTTATCCACCTGCAAATTTTAGAAAAGCACACTTAACTGATAGAATGAAAGGTGAGGAAGCTGTACCACTTTTGATTTTCAGACACTCCACCTCCATTTCAATTGGTTTAATTACCTGGACTGGTCATAAATTGATTTGGCATACATGTTAGAGAAACAATCCATGTACAGAGGATGCTATGTCACAAGATAAAAAAACTGATTGCATGCTATTATGCTAATAAGTATATATTGTATTTTCAGTCAGTCTACTGGATTTCTTTCAAATTCAAAGTGTTCATAATCTGTCTTAAAGTTGTTTTAATTTCATTAATGTATTTGCGTATGATGGAGTCAAGTCACATAATATTTAATACTTTGAATTGGCTAAATATCATAACTGTCTTTATCAATCAAATAAATTTTTGAGATTTGGCTGAATCTTGTAGCTCTGCCTACTGAAGGCTCCGCATTACTTTTTGTTGATTTATATCCAACAAAAGTTGATTGTTTATACAATCATATTTGAATATCAGCAATATAATGCAGATTCCTTGAGGAAGTGTTTTACCATTGAGGATATCTTTGCCTATTCTGCCTTGTCGATGCTTGCAATCATGTGCAATATTTTCACTGGAAAATAATTTTACTTCAAAGAGATCTATGTATTGCTTTGTCAATTTCAATGTGGGTATGGCAATAAGCTGTGATCAGTGCAGTGGGTGGATCATTTTTGCAAAACATAGGGCTTTAATGTCAATCTTTGCCTTTCTGAGCTTCAATGTCAATCTTTGCCTTTCTGTAATGGACATATCCGTGATTACCTGTTTGTGTTCTTTCTCTGGATGGTATTTCTATCTTAATTATCGTTACTCTCATCAGACCAATAAGGTCGTCCTTGCTGTGTATTAGAAAAACTAGGAAAAGTAAACTACATATCAGAAAAGAAAAAGAAAAAGATATGGAGTGTACCTTCTCTTTTTTCTACATCAACCTTGAAGGGGCTTGGCGTCTGTGGCTCTGCTTATATTTTCTTAACCTAACAATATTTGGACAGGTTTACAATGCCCTTGGTGTCAGTTATGTACATGATGGAAAGCTAGAGAAAGGAATCACTCAGTTTGAAACAGCTGTGAAGCTCCAACTTGGCTATGTCAGAGCTTGGAGCAACCTTGGTGATGCCTAAGAGAAGAAGAAAGACTTAAAATCAGCTCTCAAGGCATTTGAGGAAGTGCTGCTTTTTGATCCTAACAATAAGGTGGCACGGCCCTTGCAAGACACGTTAAAGGACAGTAAGAAACTTTACAAAGGAGTTCCTGTCAGATCAAAAGACGGATGATTTTTGTGTGATAAAGACTATCATACTTCTTCAAGATTGACCTCATGGTTCATTACATATTCTCATGGTATTTACTTTTCCATATCCAACATTTGATCAGAAATATGTCTTCTAAAAATTTTGATATCTTTGAAATTGTAAGTTCCAACCAATGATAAAGCAAGGTAATTGATCCAGTTGTGATGTTTGTCTTTATAGTTGTTAGAGCTAACTTATTTTGCAACTCAAGTATGCAGGTGAAGTTGTTAAGAAAGTCTGAGCTAATTGATTCTCACAGAGCTGATGGTGTTCTTTTGACTGATTATACTTTTGTGTTGAATTATTCTTGTAGTTTGGATTCTATCTCCTACCCCCATTACTGAATTTGACACTGCCTTTTCAATCGACAATACGAGCCATTTCTTCTTGTCATGTACTGTTGTTCACCAGGTTGAGGGAGAAACATTGTAAACCAGAATTGATTGTTCTCTTTTACTCCACTTTGAAGTTTCAAGTTAATTGATTCTACTACTGCCGAGATCTGCCAGAGTGTTTGGTTTTTGCGAGCGACTGTTTATTCATGAGACATGAACTTATAAAGTTGTTCGAGAATCGGTTTCTAGTCTTATTAATGTTTAAGGAGGAAATCTGTACTCAATGTTCACTGAAGAATCAATCTCAGAAGGGACTTCTTATCGGGAGGTAAATTTGCCTCTAGTGTTGTAATTATAACATAAAAGGCAAGTAAAAAGTTTAATTTTTTGCTTTCTTTTTTCCTCTTCAATATCATAAAGCATTCACTACAAGAAAGAAAACTAATAAGGGGAGAGAAAGGGAGAGTAAGGGAGGAGCAGGGATGGCCACTAAGTCGATGTTTTTTGTCACGTTAGAATAGAGTCGTTTTCGTGGACTTTAATATATGTATAAAAAAAAAGATTCTTATTTGTGATTTCACCATCCACCAACCGTCATTGCATATGTCATCCCAGTCATCCACTTATTATTTATTCTTTTGTAGTGACTGCATAAGCCCACGGAGCACGACTCTATGGTTATTGTTATTATTGAGCTTATGTTATATGTCTTGTCCGCTTATCTGTATAACTTCCAAGTCTTTCCTTTCATCTTTCTAAAATTTTATTACACTTGTTATGTTTTTGTTCAATTGTTTTAATTTGAATGTATAGTATTTAAATTAAAAATATAAATGAAAAATCATATGATAGAGTGGATAGTCTCATAATTATATCTCTAAGGGTGTATTTATTATTAAAAATGAAAAAAATAACAAAAATAAAAAATAAATTTTTCTTTATTAAAGTGCATTATAGAATTTATAACAGAAAAGAATATTTTTTGTTAATTTGATTGTATCAAGGCATTAGCAACGAAAAAGAATTTATTTTTTTTTTCTGCTCAAGTTAAAATATTCTTTATTTTTAAATTTGTTGATAATAGATTGAAAATTTTAATTATTTTTTATTTTTAATTTTAGCTTTAATTATATTTTATTTAAAATAATTGTTATAATAAATGTTTAACGAATGTATTTCTTTAATCATTTTAAATATAAATATACGATATATTAATTAATTAGTTTTTTAGACAAAAATAGTCACTTCTATTAAAATATTTTACGCATTTCATAATTCAAAAAATAAATTAACTTCAATTTTTTTTTAAAATATAGAATATAATTACATCAATAGTTATTTTTTATATAACAAAAATTAAAATTATCAAATAAATATTAGTGGTTGAATGAATTATAATAAGTATAAA
>CP135580.1:5688945-5735838 GCA_032401905.1 Swietenia macrophylla | reverse complement strand
CTAAATAGCGGAGAAGTTGCAAGAATGGTTAGGGATAGTAACAAATCTATTCCAATTGAAATTTGATGGGAATAGATTCAATGATACTTTTCTTGAAAATTCGTGAGAGATGTCAATTTTCTCTGTTTCTTCAATAATTTAATACGAGTGCGTTTCTTTTCGTCTGCCAACTCTTTCATTTTCAACAGGAGTTCTAATTGGACTCCTCTATTCCAAGTCCAGAATCTTGATATGGTTTCTTGTAATTTGGGTCATTTATTTTCGGTTTGGCTTAAATGTCAACAAATGAAGTATATGGATTTGCCATGCCAGTATTTGGACTAAAATGAATTTTTCTATACGGTAAATTTATAATACAACAATTACAACATTCATTATACTCCATTAAATATTTTATTCTATTTTCTAAATGTTTATGAAATTATTTCATTATTATAAAACATTCATTAAGGATCTGGAACCATTTCTTATTTAAATTGAAAGTTATGTCCATATGTAATTTATTATTTTATTTACTTCAAATATTAACACTAAAATATTTATATGTAATTTAATTTTTAAATTAAAGTAATCCTACTAGATCTAAGAAAAAATAAAATGACTAAAATAATTTCATATTTTATATTTAATAAATAGGAATAATTTTCACATATTTGTCCTAAAATTTAGAAAAATTATAAATAGATAAATATTTTTATAAATATTAGCCGAAAGCACCACTCACACGGGTAATTAATATATTTTTTTAATGTAATAAATAAATATGTCATTTTTTACAAACACGTACCAAAATTTAACACTGGAGTTCATTCTTTCAATAGTACCATTGTATATTATCCCAAAAAAGTAAATTTTTAAATTTAAATTTTGAAGCAAATATTTGAGAAATATACTCATATTTTATGATATTTTAGTCTATATTTATTTGATTATTAGAAATACATATTTATTTATATTTTTATTGATCACGAACTATATAGCATTGTTTAATCTAAATAATTTTGATTTGTATTTTTATTCTTATAGATGAAAGTGAATAAAAATACAAAATTTTTTAGTATAATTTATATGCAAGATTTCAATATGTTATATATATATATATATATATATATATATATATTTAATGTATTTTATATTTGACATATTTTATCTCAAATCGAATTATTTTTATTATATTTTTGTATGATGTAGTTTTATTTAATATATTATATATTTAAATTTCAGTACATTTTATATTTTAGGGGTACTTTCTTTTAATTTTCACAAAATATATATTCATGTATAATTTTTACAAACATAAAAAAGAAGTATGATAAAATACTTATAAATGTATATGAAGAATAAGGGTGACAATTTTTGACATGAATTACCTAATTGACATAAATCTAACTCAAATTTACAAGTTTAATTAATAAAAAATAAAATAATTATTAAATAAATAAATACGATATGATAAATTATTTATTATATTAGATTTAAATTAAAAATTTTTAACACATGAATCAATTTATAATACATTAAATATTTAAATAATTATAATATATTAATTTATTTATAATTTAATAACTTTATTTTATATTATTTTATATATTTTTTAAATAACTTAGTTATATTTATTACGTTTTAAAAGGTATTTACTTATATTTAAATTAAAATTACTTAGTATTTGTATATATAGTATTATAAATATTATAAAAATATATTATAACATATAAAATATATATTAAATATGTGACATAATTATAATTTATTTAATTATTTATTAATCATATCAGGTTAAGATTTTTAAATTCTTAATAACATAATTATTTAACAGTTCATATTCGGATTGATCTCTATTTAACACGACACAATTATAACTCGGTACGAATACGATGTAATAATTCGAATTGTCGCTCTAATATAGAATGAAAAAAATATTTTATTATTTTGATCAGTTAACTTGTATTCAAAAATAATAATTTTATTGTTTAGAGATACTTTTATTAGTTTTTTAAAAAATTTTCATTTTTATAATTTTATCAAACCTTTGAGAAGATACGTAAAAATATTCATTTTTTAGTATTATGTTTTTACATGAATTATTAAAAATAATAATATCTTAAATTTAGCATTTTTAGATTTGAAAGCATCTAATAACATAATTTGAAAATAAATAAATAATAACTTAAAAATAAAAAAATACTTATTAAAATATTCGAACAACATAAGGTGAGAGACAATTAATGAAAAATTTTAGAAAAAAGAAAAATCATTCTGACATCTCAATTTTTCCTATAATAAATAAAAAAAGAATTTAAGATTTATATTTTTATGAATCATTCAAAAAGAATATTTGAGCGTAGTTAAAATTAAAGTAAATTTGAGCATAGTTAAAATTAAAGTAACTTATTTAAATTATCATGAAAAGAGATTATTAATTATTAACAATTGCGGTATTTTAAAATTAAATAAATAAAAAATATGAATAACACACATGCAAGTACGTAAGCGTATACACACACATATATATATATATATGTATGTATTTTATTATATTACGAGTAATATTAAATATTCTAACTAATTATTGTAAGTTGTATTTTAAAAAGAAATTTGACTTTTAGCAATTAAATAATAAAATTTATAATTTAAAATAATTAATTACTCCATCTTGTTAAAAAGCACTTCTTACTTGAAATGTATAAACTAGCATATAAGTTGAAGAAGTGGAATGTTTTTTTTTTTTTTTTGTTACATCGTAATCAAATCTTAATAAGTAATTTTAGTATGATAATAATAACGCTCTAAAACACGTCAAAAATAAGAAATAAATAAAGAAATAATAACGTATATGCATGATGCTCATATCATGATCCACACGGAGAATCATCTTAGTTGTTGTGGGACCAACTCACTCCTTTTCTCCGATTAATCTGCGTCTTCAAAGTTGCTGTCTCTTTCTCTCCACTCGCGTTTATTGTTTACTCTACTCATATCATAATATAGTCCAACAACGGTTGAGATTTGTCCTGACTAGCTGATCCACATCGAGGACCATTGTTTGTTTGACCTACTAATCTGTTAATACAGATCAACGAGGATGATTGATGGGTTGACTAATTTATTGTTCGACTTCGAAACACAATAACCTCCTTCTTCTACTGAGATTGATGATAAAACATGGATTTAGTGCAATTCCGTCTTTCTTTTTCATTCCTCAATTTCTATGGGACGGAGCAGATAAACTGAAAACAAGGACAAACAAAGCATCTAAGCTACTTTGAATCTGGTGAGTTTCTGTGACCTCTTTCTTGTAGTTTCTCTTTATAAGCTTATTTTGTTGTAGTTTTTTTTCCACAAGAATTATATTATTTTATTGTATTTTTTTTTTTTTGCAAGAATTATATAAACATGCCGAATTTTGAACTATTTTTCCTCTTTAGTTTGGTTTATGATTATGGGTATTTAAGAAAATGGTGAGATCTTTCGATATTTGGGATTTTAAGTGGGTGTTTAACTTAGGAAAGTTGAGAATTTTGGGCTGACTTTGGTCCTAATGCAATGGGTTCTTTACAGGCTGCGACAGTTTTTGCTGAAGTAACAAGTTTCAAGTGATATTAGGGATTCTGGATTGTGTTTGAAATGAACAAAAATTGGATTTTTGTGATAGTTTAGACTTAAATCATCTCAAAATTAGTATTGGGATCCAATTAGCTGGAAAGATGATTTTTTTTTATTATTATGATTTATAATTCAAGTTTATATGAACAGTTCTGATTATATTACGAATCTGATTTGGTATCTTGGGTTAATCACTGGTAGAAAGATTGATGGTTAAATGGGTTGATTTTGAAATAATTGTTGTATTGCCTTTCGTGGACAAAGGTGGTTTCTACGACTTGTTTGGCTTAAAATGATCTATGAATTGGTAGGAAGGTAGCTTGATAGTCATCAGTAAAATTCTAATATTAGCAAGGACTACAACTGTTGAGCTCCTCCTTTTCCCTAACCTGTCATTCATGGCATGGTTTTTGTGAGCAAACCATGACTTGAGGTCAAATGGATCTTTGATAAGGAAGATTGTTGCAGTTAGTGGAGTTCCTGTTAGAAACTTCTGTTAGAGATCTTTGTTGTATAATCTAGATAATTCTTCTTTGTTTTTTTTTTCCTTTTATGCTTAAGCATTTTTGTGTATTTTTTCCTCTGATCTTAATTGAGTGTTTTATTCACAAATATTTTACATTGCCAATATCTTTTGAATTTGTTTTCTGATCTTATATGAAATTCCAGATTGATTGAGAAAAGGAGTTCAAAATGGATCTTAAAGATGGACACTGCACGGACACTTGGGCAAAGTCTTCCACGGCAGATGAAATATCAAAAAGTATTTCATCCGCTAACCCATCTTTTACTGATTTCAATGGACAGCAACATCAGCAGAAGTGGGAAGATGCCTCCCTATTAGATTACGGAATTAGGATTGATCCACTGTTCCAAGAATTCAGCCAGCTTCCTCAAACCCAGTCTTCACTTCCTTGTGACCACCCCAGTAGCCAAATTAAATTTCCAGTTCTGATGAATGAGACACCCCAAAACAATAAAGAGCAAGATTGGGATCCGAAAGCAATGCTAAACAACCTCTCATGTTTGGAACAAAAGATTCATCAGCTCCAGGATTTAGTGCATTTGATTGTTGGCAGGAGAGGCCAAGTGTTGGGACGACCAGATGAACTTGTAGCTCAGCAGCAACAGCTCATTACTGCAGATCTCACTTTGATTATAGTTCAATTGATCTCCACAGCAGGTAGTCTTCTCCCATCTATGAAGCATACCCTTTCGGCAGCTAATCCTGCCATTGGACAGTTGGGGCAGTCTGGTGGTGTCCCCTTTCCTACCGGGGCAGGCCTAAGTGGTTGCATTCAGCCACAAAACAGTTTTGGAAAAAAAGTTTCTAGTCAGTTGGACCAGATTGATCTAGCTGGTAATAGTGGGACTCCACAAAACCATACTGTTGAAGAACATGAATTAAAAGATGAAGAAGATGTTGACGAAGGGGAGAACCTTCCACCTGGTTCCTATGAGATCTTACAACTAGAAAAAGAAGAAATCCTCGCACCTCACACTCACTTTTGCACAATATGTGGGAAAGGATTCAAGAGGGATGCAAATTTGCGGATGCACATGAGAGGGCATGGGGATGAGTATAAGACCCCAGAAGCACTTGCAAAACCTCACAAGGAATCTGGCGCTGAGCCAATGCTTATTAGGAGGTATTCATGCCCTTATGCTGGTTGTAAGCGAAACAAGGATCACAAAAAATTTCAGCCTTTGAAGACTATTCTGTGTGTGAAAAACCATTACAAGAGGACTCATTGTGACAAAAGCTATATTTGCAGCAGATGCAACACCAAGAAATTCTCAGTTATTGCTGATCTTAAAACTCATGAGAAGCACTGTGGCAAGGATAAATGGCTTTGTTCATGTGGCACGACATTCTCAAGGAAAGACAAGCTGTTTGGACACATTGCGCTGTTCCAAGGCCACACTCCTGCCATTCCTCTTGATGAAACTAGCAAAGGACTGGCAGGGCCATCCGATAGAAGAGAAGGCAACGAAGCAACAAGTAAGATTGGCGGTATTAATTTCAACTTTGCTTCCAATGTTCCCAGTGGAACTGGATTTCAAAACGATATGGATGCCAAATTGAATGCTGATGATGCAGCCAGTTATTTCTCGCCGTTGAACTTTGATACATGTAATTTTGATGGATTTCATGAGTTTCCTCGACCCCCATTTGATGATTCAGAAAGCTCATTCTCTTTTCTTGTTCCAGGGTCCTGTAATTACATTCAGAAAAATGGAGTGGAGTCGAGTTTGAATAGTCGCAAATGATGTTTCTAAGCTCAGATTTATGTTTGCATTAGGGGCTCCAGGATTCAAATTCCTGTCTATTTGTAAGTCAGATGTTAATCCATGTACTAGTAATTTGTTCACCTTGAATAAATATGCTGTTCATTATCACTTTTGAGCGTTCAGAAATTTAACTTCTTCAAGGATCTTGACCAAAACATGAAAACTGAGTCACCTCAATGAATGGGAGAGGAAAAATAAATTAACCAGTTGATTTCCCTGGTGAAGCTGAATTGTTGCAGAACTATGACTCTCTGTCTGGAAGATAAGAATATGCACGGGACAAGAATACTTCACAGGGATGTAGTACTAATAATATTTAGTAATTAGTACTATATATTTATTAGCTTGACTGAGAAATTTGTACTTCGTCACTGTAAAAAACATAAATGCTTTTATTTTACAAATATCATCATCGAAACCTCAATCTTTGGCAGATACCACCAAAAATATTATCACTAATTGTAGTCAAATTCACTCTCGGACATATATCCATGTCCAACGTGGCCAACAGCAACCCACCATCCAACGCCACAGTACCGCTGCCCCGACGCACACTTCTGAGGAAAAGTGCCATGGTCCTTCGACTACTGGACTTCCTCTTTTCCACAGACGCAAAGTCCATTTGACATGCCACGCGCGTTTCGCATTCCTTTGGTACGTGCCTCTACTGGCATTTTGTAGACGTGGTTTGGTACATAGCATAAAATAAATGCTTTAAAAAGCCAAATCCAAAATTTTTCCCAAAATTCAAATGAACCTTATTTTCAATGCTTGAAAAAATTTAAAGATTTGTTAAATTCTTGCCCACACTATTTTTTTGAAAAATGGCAAACCATAAGTTCATTTTATGAAGATTTAACACTTGAAACAAAGTAATTTGTGGAAACCATGTGCAATGGTGAATTTTTAGGCAAAGAACCTAAAGAGCCAGAAAGCTCTTTAGTTTGATCTTTTCACTTCAGTTTGATCTTGATATGTAAGGACATATGCATGCGTAGGGCAACTAAAGACGTTTAAACTTTGATGGTTGGAAGTTCTTCTTGACTATATTTCTTCTGGCTCTTTTGAATTTAATGGCAGATGATGGATGTTTATTGACTAGCAGGTTGTAATTACTACTTTTGCCTGTAAAGATTTCAACATTTTAGCATCAAAACAAAATATACATTAGATTTTTTAATCAGTAATACCATTTTGCAGATGAGTTAACCTAATGGTCTTACGTCAAGCTATTCCTCTCTAGCTACAGAATTGCTCAATTTTTATTGTTGCAAACGTAAATACCACTACCAATCCTAAGTCTTTTCACATCTAATTCTTACCAAGTAATTTTCATAACTTCAAAATATAAATCCATGCGTTCCTTTTGTTATCGTGAATAACTAAGAGGAAATATTTGGCTTCACCCATAATTGGCGTCTAGATGATCCTTAAAGATAGGTATGAATGTAGTTAAGTGTGCCTTTTGTCCTATGCAGCACAAGTTTAAATTAACCTCGTAAACTTTGCCAGCACACAATTTTCACTGAGCTTTTAAGCTCTTAATTTATCTTTTCCTAGAATCCCTTGTTTGTATAGTTCCAGTAAAATCTTTCTCACTCACCTGGCGTAATCTAAGATGACATATTATTACCTTATTAACCTCAGTTGTTTCAGGCATTGATACCTCACCAGCCCCGTACATTCTTTGTAGAATGTGCAGCATATTTTTCCTATCACCCTTCAAGATTACCATAAACTCTTTTAATCACCGAGTAAAGACCATTTCCGGCTCAAAAGGAACAACCGTATTAAGCAAACGATCCAGATAAAGTAAATTTTATTCAGATCTGAGACATGTCTACACACTTTAATTCTCTAACAATCCGTCAAACATTTTCAGTTTTATATTATATTTTCCTTCAACCTTTGAAGCCACATAGTTTATCCATCAATATTTTACGCTTATTTATGAGTTGATACGAAAAAAATATAATGTTAGTGCACATGTAGATGTTTGGAAATCAAGAATATACATGCAGCAAAAGATTAAAATTTTTCTTGATTTCCATCCAAGAATTTATGTATTATGCATGGTTTATGATCAAGATCAATAAATAAAATAAAAAATGTTAGTATTATAGGCCTTACATTAATAAGATATTGAATCTTGTTGGATCTTTAATGGCTCTTACCTGTTTGAATCCTTCTTGATGAATCTTGAAGTATTTTCTCAAATATTGCGTAGACTCGTAACTTTTAATGTAATGTTGATCCTAGACTCATCCAAATATGGATTTGGTTGTTAAATAAAGATTTGTAGATCTTTGAGGCTTCTTTCCAGGGCCTTTTGAATCACATCAACTAGAGCAGAAAGTTACGGCCACAATAAGGAAACTTATCGAATTCTTTTTCTAGATTAACCACTTAAATGTGTGATTTTTAATAGTAATTCACACAAGAAAGAGAATTAGAGTTTTAAAATTTTTCTTATCACACAAGAAAGAGAATTAAAGTTTTGAAATTTTCCTAAATCTTAAATATGTAACGTGTCTTTTTTTGAATACTAGTTCTTAAATAAAGACATATTAGGGTTTTGATTCTTTAAAATTTTGACCAAATATTTTTTCTCAACTCTTTGAAGAAAATTCTATCTTTGAAGAAAATTCTATCTTAATTTTTTGTTCTTTATTGAATTTTTAGGCCAAAGACAATGTTAAAGTATATCTTAGAAGTCATTCGTATTATCAGTTTTAGGATACATTTATCTTATACGTATGTTATATATTAATGAAAGAAAGAGTTCTTTATTCATAAAAATTTGTTGTTTCTTTTATTTAATCATTCATATGAATAAAGTATATTTGTGAATTTTTCATATAATTTATTTAATGATTAAATGATATTATCAAAACCGTTCCCTACAGAGGTGATATTGACTGAACAACGATGTTGCATAGT
This sequence comes from Swietenia macrophylla, assembly GCA_032401905.1. Classification (NCBI taxonomy): domain Eukaryota; kingdom Viridiplantae; phylum Streptophyta; class Magnoliopsida; order Sapindales; family Meliaceae; genus Swietenia; species Swietenia macrophylla. Next base: position 5,727,003 of record CP135580.1, on the reverse strand, counting down.
AAGCATACTGAATGTCGTTGGTAAATATCATGAAATGATATTAGTACAAACAATATGATAGTCATGATATTAAGACATTAGCATGAAACAAATAGTTAAAAACTATTTATTTGAACATGATCACACAATGATAAATCACATGATATTATATATAGTCAATGATTTATTCTGTAATTATTCTAGTATACGATATTGTCCTTTGATCTGATACATCACTAATGAATTTGGTGTACATATACGTGGTTCATATGATCAATAAGTATGAGACTAGTAACATCAAGTAGAAGATTAGTCACATCTTGTATGATAAAGTCAATTTGGCCACGTATTGTTTGCATATGAAAACGTATGATGGTTAAGATGGAATTCGTTGACTCGATACGCATAGGATCAGAGTTTTTACTGACTCAATTTGGATTTAAAGTCCTAGATGCATATCGATAAATAGCTGAAAAAGTAAATTTCTAACCGAATATCATATGAAGAAATTCGTGATGACAAGTTCAACGTATATAGATCTATGGTTTGTAATTTTGTCAGCAAAAAGTTTTAACGTACTGTGAACACTAAATCGATTGAAATTAGATAACGAAAAAACTTTATCCATAAATATGTACAATTGAGATAGGAATTAATGAAGTATGATTATCTTGTGGATTAAAGGCTATGATATATTTTTAGATATTAATCATAGTCGTTGAATAATTGAAGAGTTCGATAAACCTGAAAAATTTGGAACGTTGAATAATTGAAGAGTTCGATAAACCTGAAAAATTTGGAATAAGTTCATGGTTATTCCACCATGAACCTATATGGTCACATTAATAACTAAAAGTAATGAAAAATATTTGGAAGTAGTAATATTATTAGAAATAAATGCTAATACCTTTAGATAATATTTAGGCCGAAATATATATATATATATATAATGATTATATATATTTATGAATTCTTTAAAGTGTTTAAAGAATTTTTCTTGGATTTGCATTGAAATGTAATTTAAAATAAATTATATAATCAAATTGATAATATTGATTATCAAAGGACCTAAGTGAAAATATATAATTATAAAATAATTACATATTGGCCTATATATATATGCTAATTACACTTTAGTTAAAAGTTAGTCAAATATTTGTATTTAAGTCCAAGTATTTAAATGTATAAAATAAAAATTATGAAATAATGACCATTATATCCATGACACATATTCGTCCTTTAACAAAAAGTGGGGATATATGTGAAAAATCATTGTTATATTTAAATATATATATATATATATATATATACACACGCGAACACACACACGACTACCTTTACCAATTATGAATGAATAAAAATTTTTTTTGCCATAAACCCTATAATTCTTCCAAATTAACCTAGCTTCTCCAAGTCCATTTGCTGGTGCAAATTGTAGAGACTTCATACAATTAAAGGTTTCTCCGTCATCCCACATCATTCAAATAAGCAAACTCATCAATAAGTTATTATAATATGCATATATGGAATATATGCACATGTGGCATTCTATGTGTTTGTAGAAATGCTTTAATGAACGCATAATATATTTTGAAGCATGTTATAAGCATTTAATCCAACAAAAAATTTATATAGGTTTTATATTTTAAACATTTCAAATCTTAAATCATGTAAAAAAATCACTTAATTAAATAAATTTCTAATCATATTAGTAATCCTCTTTAAATTAAATACTATTTAATTAATCTAATTAGTTAAATAAAATTATTTTAATCAAATTAAAAATTTATAATTAAATGCAAAAAATTTGTATAATTAATATTTAATCTCTAAAACTATTTAGTAAAGCCTTAAAGATTTTAAACTTGACAATCAAGTTCTTATTCTTTTATCTACATATTTAACCTGAATTCCTCAATAACTTTTAGTATATAAGCTATTAGGTTTCCTTCCATGTTGGTAATAAAAATAGTTATAAATTTTCTAAGTGCAAAAAAATTAATAATTAACTTATCCTTAATTATATCCTTAATTACTAAACCATTTTTATATATCAAAAGTAATATTTAACAATATACCATAACCCTTTAATTTTAAAAAAATATTAATTCATGAAATCTATTTCTTAAATGATGACTATACAATACAATCTTTTGGCCATAATACTGTTCCTCCTTGATTTAGAGTATGAAAAGTGTCAATTTCAATAATCATAGTTTTATTAATATTACCTTAAAACAATAACTTACAAACTAGAGATTCTAAAACTTTTTTCGGAACTCTCTTACTATGGTCATGGATTTACATTATCATTTATGCAACATGTACTTAAACTGGTATATTTTCCCTAATTATCAAAAATAGCAAATTATTTATCAACCTCTCACAACCTATGGATGTTTTTTATATTGCCTAATCATTTCCATATATGCAGTATTTCACTAGAGAATGAAGACGTAATGTCAAAATATATATAATTCACACACTAACTAACATGGAGATTTCAAGTCTAAAGATTAATTATACCATTGCTACAATGAGAATTATCGTAGACACATAGATAATCTCTCTATATGATTTTTTTTTGTAGGCCACTTCAATATAGTTGTTTTTTTTAACAAGTATTAATGTATTAGACTAAGTGAGCACCTCACTAACAAGCTATAAATCGACTACTTATCTTTACCAAGATAGCAATCACGACACATGTAAGTCTAAAATGAATATATCAACATCCTAGTACATAATACTATGACTAAAAATATTTAAGAATAATAAACTTTATCTATGAACTTTATCATATAAGAAATCCTAAATATAGAACATATGCTTATAAATAAAACTATCAATGTTATTAATCAATATAATAGTGTGATTTTATATATAAGTATGATTAAACCTAAGGCATATCACTTTAATGGAAAAAAACCGTAATCAATAACACATTAACCTTTGATTATGCCATTTGATTTTAGAAGCAAATTTGCTTTGTCATGTCCATTATCTCAACCATTCATGACATCACCATTTGTTTCTTGCATTTCCTTGCCTTTATTCTTTTGGGATAACCATGCTTAAAATGCCATCCTTGTAGGAAAAGTAGCATTTCAACTTCTTTGTTATAGACTTAGATTTCTCCTTTACCATCTTTATTATTTGTTATACTCCCAGTTGTAACTCTTGAGTTAGTTCTTCTTCCATCATATATGATCTCTTTAAGTAATTTAAATTTAAAGTAGCTTTAATATCCTGCATTATGATTATTTCTCTACAATATAAAAAGGTATATTTAGATTATTCGTATGAATTTGTTAGTGTACACAAAAGAAGGATGGCTCTTTCTTAATCATTGACCTTTACATTAGTATTCTCAAGAGCAATGATTCTGTTGATAAAACAATCAATATAATCTTTTGAAGAGAGTATTTTTTTGCATCACAAAGGTATGTAAACTTTTTTATTCATTTATAATTTATTGGCAAGAGATTTTGTCATGAACACTTTCTAACCTAGTCAAGATTTCTACATTTAGTCTCTTTGGGAACCTCACGAAGAACTTTATCATTGAATGAAAGCACTCTAGATCCATGATCTTTCCTTAGGAATTTTTTCCTTCTTATTATTGGACAAAGATTTAGGTATCTTACTCTCACTTTCAAGTGCATCCTTTGATCCTTAATGCACTTGCATTCTCTTATCTTTAACTTTTAGATATTGAAATTATTATCTCTCTTGAACTTAATGTCGAATTTTATGGGAGGCATGATAAATGTTGCTCTAAGACTACTTTGTGAAGAATGTAACCCTAATAATCAAAGAAAGCATTAAACAAAAATATTAGAAACTTGTAGAAAACCAAATAATAAAAAAGAAAATAAGAAAACAAGAATTTCAATTGTGCAGTTCAACCTTTGCTTACATCCATGATACATGTTAAATGCGCCAAAATTTATTATTCTACTTAAACTCATAAACTTGTAACAAAGGTAAGTAAAGGTCAAATCTACAAAGATTAGTTAACCAAATTATAGCAAACGCAAAAAGGAGTTTTTTTTTTTTTTTATAAATTTGTAATCACTCAATAGAAATAATTAAAACCAAATATTAAATAACAAAATTCAAATGTAGAAAGTTTTGATTGAAAGGAATATTAATCATGGTTATATATTAATCATCAACTTTTAATGATTCATTTCTTTACAAATATTTAGCGAAAAATTAGCTATAAGCAAAATAATCCTTACCTTTCTTATAATAATTAATTCTAGCCTAGCATACCAATTAATCCTTATCAATAATTCAATTGGTAATAAGCAATCCTTATAAATTTGTTGATAGCCATACACACTAGGAAGGAGCTAAAGATGAATAACAGCTTAACAAGCATGAAGTTAGTTAATTCATTCTATAATTCTTTTAAGTAGTTAATAAAAACTTGGATTATAATTGTTCTATCTAATTACTGCTGTTAACCAAATAACATAACAATTACAAATTATGGAATTAGTTTAAACTCTCATGGTCTATGATGCAAAATAATAATTTTCACAAAGAAATTTGATTTGAGATGACACTCAATAGTTAACTTTTTTTTTTCCTAGTAAATCTATCTCAATGAACATGGCAAGAAAACTACAGGGGACTAGATTTATACACAATTACAAAAGGAATAAAAACATGTGAAGAAGCAAGTATCCAGCCCAAAAGATTAAGTCCATTCGGTGGAGAAACTCCTATAAACCTTCGCTTCAATATGGGCTTCCAACTGAGTACACAAGCTCCATATGGGAAAACAATCTCCTTTCTTAGACAAGGCCCTAATAGGGGAAGGCCCCATTCTTGTCTAAAACAAATTAGTCCCACAATGTTGTTTTAGTTTAGCTATGATACCAATTGTTAAAGCAGATATCCAACCTAAACACTAATTTATTAAGTTTAGAACTCCTATAAACCATAATTAAAACCACAAAAATTTCTATTTATTTATTTATTTGTTTTTAACTAATTGTAGTTAAACATATACTTTCTTTTGCAATAAAAATTAAATATACTTATTTTTTTTATTCATATGATTAAATTATGTACTTAATGTCATGGGTTATTTTTTGAACTAATGTGAGCTAAAAATGGTTGAACCATTTAAAAACTTGTGTTGAATGAACTAGTGTTAGACAAGAAAGTATATGTGAGTTAAAACTGGTTAAACCATTTAAAAACTTGTGTTGAATGATTTCATTTATGTTTCTTTACTTTTTAATTCTTAATTTGTTGTATTTGACCTATGCATATAATAATATTGAATATCTTAAATCATTTATGGTTTTTTTTTTAAAGTTTGGTTGAGATTATAAAAATTAACACGCTCAAAGTAAGTAGACTCATCCATGATAAATTATTTTATTTTTAGCTCACATCCATGCAAGAAATAGATGGAAGTTTTTGCTAAAGAATTTCTAGAAATTTTTAAAATAAATTTATTTTGAGTTTTCTTCTCTTATCAATAACTCACTCACACTTTTTTCATCAATGTATTTTCTATTCATACAATAATTACCAAATGATATTTAATGCACAAATTAGTTCTTAGTCTTAGTTAGATAACCAAATCAATTATAGAGCCTTACAAGTGACTTTCAATCAATATTCTTAACAACCAAAACATTAAGTAAATCCAAATAATGTTTGAATATTACTATAGGTTTCCTTTGTGAGCATATCAGAAAAGCTGTGTTTTATTGTGGAATTTGATGATTTTCATTGAACCTCTTTCAATTTCTTATATGATAAAGTGAAGCGTTACATCTATATGTTTGTTTCTTTTATTATAAACATGAATATTTGAAAGTTGAATGAAATTTTAGCTATCACAATAAATGTCAATTGTCTTTTGATTTAGTCCAAATCATCAACAATTCTCTTTAACCAAAATGCTTCCTTTCCAACTTCACTCGTTACAGTGCACTCTATATAATTGTTGATAATGTTGTAGCTAGTTGAAGACTAGCTTTCCAATCTGCCAAGTGAGATCATAGCCTATTTTAGATCTTCTTTTGCCAAGATCTCCAACAATTTATGTCCATGTAACCAAGCAGAACATCTTCTTAGGGAGCCTTTTTATAAACTAAATTATGTTGAGAAGTACCTGTATGATACCTCATAATCCACTTAACATTAGCTCAAAGAGCCTTACCAAGTTTTTCTATAAGTCTACTTACAACACTGACTGAATATGAGAGAATTAATTTAGGACAAACCATGACAAATACTAAGCTGCCACAACATTAGCAAATAGTATATTCACCAGCATCTTGATTCGATCATCAATTCTAGCTTATTGATCAATATGCATTTTAATGTGAGCAACTGGAAAAAAAAAACTTTAATTATCATCTATAAAGTTATAAATAAAAATCACAGATATCTTCAAATTATTTTTTATCAATGATTCTTCTACTAGTGACTTGTTAAAAAAATCAATGTAATATCTCGATTATTTTTTATTTTTTATTTTTAAGCATAAAATTCACTTATTAAAAAGTTGAAAGTATAAAAATTATATTTTATATTTTGAAACTACAATAAAATATTACCTTAATAATTTTGTAAAAATATTTTATCACCTATCAATGTTAAACGTGCATGCTTTTATCTTTTATTCTCAAAAAAAATATTTTTTTTCCTAATAAATATTAATTTTAGATATAAAAATAGACATTAATGATTTTTTTTGTTTTGTTTTCATCAATAAATTATTTAGCTAAAAATAAATTTTATACTTAAAATTTTTTGTTAGTCAAACTATTTTTATTAATGATTTTTGTACGTTCAACTTTTTAATAAGCGAACTTTACACTATAAAATGATAACAAAAGAAAAAAATAATAAAGAATTGCTATAATATTTTCAACAAATCACTTATGAAAGGATAATTTTATATTTTTTAAGGAAAATTTCTTTTTTTATTATTTTCAAGGTATATATGTTATTTTCACAAATAACTCTATCTATTTTTTATTTTGGCCAATTTCAGAAGTGCTGTCAATTAATTATGCTTTGATATATGACATAACTTTATAATATTTGAAACACCAATATATTAAATTAGATTGATGTGAATACAATTAATCTTAAATATTGGCTACCATTTTGAACTTATTTGGGTCAAGTTTATTGTCTTCTGCGACAAAAGAAGGAAGGTAGCATTTTTATATAAAACTTGTGAAATCTCCACTAAGATAAATATATTTGATGGATCAAGATCTTATCATAGTTTTTTTTATCATTGACTTTTAAATAGATGTTCATAGTGGTAAAATTCCTTTAATTCGACCTTAACTACACATGGGGAGAAAGAATTTAAAAGGTGTAATTTTCTAAAAAAAATAAGTATCTAACTAGTAAATTAAAATATGTTAAATTCTATTATACCTAGATCTAACAATTTTAATAAATCTAAAGATATTAGCTAAGATCTAATACAAACAATCCCAACTCAAGCAATTACAAGTAATAAAAAAATAAAAACACTTTAATATGGTATCAATGAACATTATAAAAAATTCTTCATATGATTAAAACCATCTAGGCTGTTAAAAGGCTACCTAAAAATAAACAAAAATGTTTTTAAGAAATTTCACAGTTGAATTTGTAGAGAGAAAAAGTATAAAAATTTTCTAAGAAAAAATATCAAAATAAATCTTACTTATAAGAATAGAATTTGTATTTTCTCTAAAAAAAAGATAGTAATGTTCTTAACGAACTTAAAAGATATTCTCTCTACTTAAAAACCTTTCTCAAAACTACAAAAATTAACAATTTTAAACTTTAAAATGTTAAAAATGTTTTATATTACCAATGCTCACTCAAGCACGAACCAAGAACGTGAATGACATGAAACATAGAATGCTTCTAGCTTGAGAGCAACATGGGGAGCAATTGGCATCAGCATTATGGTCCTCGATGGTTCAGGCATAACTTGGGACAAGTTTAAACAATGCTAGCTCAGGCATAACTTGGGCTTGACATTGGCACACCTTTTAGAATTGTTCATTTTGTTGGCTTAAGCACAAAATAGGCATAGAAATTGCACGAGCCTCTATCTTATCTCCTTTGATTCATTAACTTGCGATTTAGTCATGTTTCTATAAATCCATCTAAAAGCTTTTGTTTTGATCATGGAATAAGCCAAAAAGCTAATTTCAAAACAAACTTTATCATGGGTTATTCCATGGAAAAATCATAATATAAAAGCAAAAACAATTATAAAGATGCAAGCTTTTCATCAATCACAAAAAATGAACTTTGAGTACAAAAGATTCATAAAATACACCCTAACAAAACTATATCTTCTTTTCTTTTTAAGTGAGATATTCATGCGTTGAAAACTAATATAAGAGAACCTAAAATAGTGAAAAAAAATCAAATAAATAAACAAGCTACCCTACACTAACTTAAGCTATCAAATCATGCAAACAAATTGCATAATGATGTGAAGAGTTATGAAAAAAAATTGATTAAATTACAAAAGGTGCTCGCCAAAGTGCCAAGTCAACACTGATTTGGCATGTAAGCATGCTCAGTCGAGTGTGCTTTTAGATTCATCTTGGCGCAAGTATTTGTAGACAATTCATTTTGGTCAAAACATGCACAAAGCTATAAAAACACTCCCAAATCTAATAAAATTACCACAACTTTTTATTACAACCAATATAATTTAAATCAAGTCTAAATGTATCAAATCATGCATTTAATATTATAAATCAAGACATAAATTAAATTGGATCTAAGAATATAAATTTGATCAAATTAAAACCGTAAATTGATGATAAAATTTGTACTTGGTGCAAATATTGATCTAAGGAAATGCAAATAATACAACTAAGAGCAAAAAGTGTTAAGCAAATAGGAGAGAATGAGGAGTAAAAAAATCGAAAAGAACAAAGAGAGATAGCAGCGTAAGAAAAACACAGGTTTAAAAACCTTAAAATAAGCCAACTTGTTCGAGCAAGGCTTGAGCACTCTATTGTTGCCAAGGCTCTATCAAGTTAATGAAAATCAATAAAAAAAATCCATTAAATATGCACAAACAGACACAAGAACAATGTTAAGTTTCTGTGAAAAAGAACATTTGTGCGTATATTAGGCCTATGTTAACCCTTTTTCTTGGGTCTTTTTTTTTAATGTTTAAAATTAGAGAATTCAATATTGAACATTGCCTTTGTAAACATAAAGTACAGACTAAAAACTATTATGTACTTAATGCATTTACATTTAGTAGCATCTTTAAGTCTCAATATGTATAAAAAACAAGCACGCATAATCAAAAAACAAACTATTGTAAGACCTAACAAGGTATAAACAACTTAAGGTCTTAAATTATGAACTAGATAAAGCCAAAACGAAAGAGTAATGCACATGGATAGAATTGGTAAAATCAAACCCAATGTTACTAGGACCTATACATAATCTTAAATAATTTTTCTATTTTATCAACTTCCTTATATATTTTTTATTATTATCATGCAAGATAAAGTTTATTGGAACTTTAATTTTTACAGTAGTATTTACATATATAAGTAGATGCACTAGTCAAAGGTCTATTCACCCTATTTATTCTAATGAATAACTTCATGATTGCTTTCTAGTTATCATAGATGCAATTAAACCACAATTTCTTTTTTCAATCAATTCATAATTAGTCTATATCACACCAATACTAATAAAATGCATAGAATAAGGAAAAAGAAACACACTTCAACAAGATGCTTTAAAAACATAAATAGAGAAATTCTACGCTTAATGAATGAGTAGCAAAGTTATCTCAAACAAAATGACACACCAAAAGGAGAAATAAATTGAAACACACACGAAAATAACACATGCATAAAATGAGCACACATAATGAGTACTTTAAATCCAACAGTTTTTCTAAGTATCTCAAATCAAATTATATCTAAAGAATTGGTAATAATGGAGTTAATTAATTATCAAAAGGCACATATTCCAAGACCACTACCTTGGACTCTACAAGATCAAAATAAAATAATACTTAATGTCATGTATTTAGTGTGAAAATGAAGGACTAGATTCTTAAATAGATTAAATGCACTTATATTATAGTAATAGATTAATATCATCTTTTGTTATATACTGTGATCATTCAATATTTGCTTCATGCAAAGCAGTTGAGTGAAATAACTTCTAGCAACAATATAATCTAATTCAATAATAGAGAACAAAATAGAATTTTGCTTTTTGCTCATCCATAGAACTAGATTGATACCAATGTAAAAACAGCGATCAGATGTGTTTTTTTATCATTGATATTGCTCATCCAATCTGCATTAGAGTATTTAGCAAGGTTAGTAGATGGGTCTCTATTACACTATATACCATGCTCAATCATGCTATTAACATATCAAATGGTACTTTTAACAGTACTATAATGAGACTATTTAGGATATGCTTGAAATATAGTATATAACCTAATACAAAAAGCAATGTCTGGTCTATTAATTGTAAAATAAAGTAAGCTGTCTATCATACTTTGATAAAGGGTTAAATTAACATCTTTACCAAAAGAATCACTCTGCAACATAATAAAAGTACTAAATGGAGTCTTAATATGTTTTTTACTATTTAGCCCAAACCTCATCATTAGTTTTTTTATATATATTTAGATTGAAAAATGAATATCCCACTTTTGATTATTTAATTTGTAAGCTTAGAAAGAAAGTCAATTCATCTTTCATGCTTATTTCAAACTCTTGTTTCATAACATCTACAAATTCAACTGTCCAAGAAACTAAATAAGAGAACCAAATATGATATTATCAACATATATTTGAGCTATAATATTATTTTCATCAACCCATCTGATTAATAGTGTTCGGTCAACATCTCTACATATGAACCCATAAATCTTAAGATATGTCATTATTTTATTATACTATGCTTTAGGTGCTTATTTCAATTTGGATATAACCTTTTTAAACCCATACCCATGGTTAGGAAATTTTGAATTTATAAATCACTTTGGTTGTTCAAGATAGGCCTCTTCTTGTAAAATACCATTTAAGAAAGTACTTTTGACATCCATTTGGTACAATTCAAACTTCAAGTTATAAGTTATAGCTACCAAAATGCTAAGGGATTCAAGTTTAGTAATATGTGCAAAAGTTTTACCAAAGTCTACTTCTTTTATTAGAGTATAACCTTGTGTTACAAGTCTATCTTTATTCCTAACAATCATTCCATTTTCATCATATTTCATCATATTTATTTTTGAAAATTCACTTAGTACCTATGACATTAACATTATTAAATCTAAGCATTGGGTACCATACATCATTTCTAACAAACTAATATAATTCATCATTCATGATATTTACCAAAAACTCATTTTTCAAGGCCTCTTCTACATTTGTTGATTTTATTTGGGATACATAGCTAATATATGACATGTGATTTAGTACACAACTACATAATCTAATCTCCTCTCATTAAGGTCATTAATGACATTCTTTTTAGGATGATTCAATTTAATTCTAGTAAAAAGTTCTTTAAAAGAGCTAGGATTAACTCTCTAAGAATCCTTAGTAGTTTCACTTGAATTGTTGTCAAAAAGTGTTCTTTCAAATTTAACTAAATCATCACACAAATATTAACATGGACTATTGTTTATAGCAATATTAAGATCCTACGGCTAAACATATAATAAGCCTTACTATTATTGAAGCATCAAAAGAAAGTTCCTTAATTGCTCTTCACCTTAAATTTTTGTTGGGATTCTCTATCTTTCAAAATAAAACATTTATTGTCAAAATAGTTAAAAGTATTTAACAATGGGCTTTTATCATTTCACAATTCATAAAGAATCTTATTAATATTAAGTTTAAGGTAGATTTTATTAACTATATGACATAAAGTATTCAAATCTTTTTTTTTTTTTAAAATAAGAAGCAATATTCTTACAATGAATCATCACACGAGTCATTTCTTGAATGATTCAATTCATTTTCTAGGCAATTTTATTTTGTTAAGGAGTAATTAATGTAAAAAATTCATGTTTAATTCCTTCATTATCATAATATGTCTCAAAACTAGAATTTTCAAATTTGCTCTATAGTCGCTTCTAATTTTAGTTATCATACACTTCTTTTTATTTTGAAGTCTTTTACACAAGTTTTTGGCTTGTTTAAAAACTTCATATTTTTCTCTCAAAAATTTTACTCAAGTAAACATAGAAAAATCATTAACTAACAACATGATATATCTCTTCCTACTATGGCTTTGACTTCTAACTTGTCTTATTAAGTCCATGTGCAACAACTCTAGAGATCGTTTCTTCATCACACCATAAATTTTCTTATAACTCGTTCTAGCTTATTTACTTACTTGATAAAACTACATACAATGTTCTATTTTGAGAGTTTAATAAATTTTCAACTAAATGTTTCCTAAACACTCTCAACAGATCCTTATAATTCACATAATTAGCCTCTCATGCCACAATTTAGTTACATTTACCTAAACACTATTATATCTAAGAGAGAAGTTCGAGATAATTTCATCATAGTTATTAGAATTCCCTTCCCTTACCCATTTTAGCACTTTTAAAAATAAGACATTTTTAAGCATAGGTATACCAACTAATTCTATTTTACCTTTACCTAAAATAAAAGCTTGATTGCCATTATTAAAGATAATAGTACCAGCAGTAAACTTTTCATAAGATAAGAAAATAGCCTTATATATATACATAAGTTTAAAGCAATCACTTTCAAAGTACTACGTAAGATTGTTCCTACCCTTTAGAGCTACATAAATGACAATTCTTATTTTTCTGACTACCTACAAACTGTCTTTAATTTGTGGTTATTTTAGTTAGAGATGTAAATCTTTCACTTTTCACCTTGGTTTGAAACTCCTTTCTTTCTTCTGTATGCAAAATAATTTGGCCTAACACACCATTTTTGCCATATTCATGGTGAATAGATACTAACTGAATTGAAGGACTAGTTATATGAGTTTCTTTATCTTTCTTTACTATAGCAGCCTGTCGAATTATTTATCGAACATTTGTCCCTTTTGATAAATATTTAAGATGATCATTTTTAAGATAATTTTGAATTTCATTGAGCATTTTAAGTTTTACCCCATTGCTATTTAGACTAGTAGATCATACAAACACATTTCTAGAAAATGAATCTTTACTTGAATTGGTTATAGAGAATCTTAATCCTATTTTACTACTTGAATTTTGTCTTATGCTTAACACCCCATTTAGATTCTTAGTCTTACTTGAAAATTTCATCAGTTTTGATTTTGCATCTAATAATTCATAATTTAGAGCTTCAATTTTATTTTTAAATGTTAACTTTCCATCCTTTGGATTACTGACCAACTTCTTTTGCTCTTTTAATCTAATTAAAAGATCTTTTTTCTTTAGCATAATCACATTGAGCTTCTTTAAGATTACCTTGTTAAACTTTTTGAGCTTCTCACTTTTCTTATACAACTTATCAAAGGTATCATTAAAGTTTTCTTCATATTGGACTCGTCTTTCTTATGAGTTAGTAAACTTAAGTTTTATAAAGAAAACAAATGTTGTGAAACTATTAATTTCATTAACTGAAGACTTGTCACTCTCATTCCACACAACTCATCATTATCATAGAAGTATTCAAGTTATTTAGACACCTAGTTCTAATATGACCAAAACTTCTGCACTCATAACATTGATAGTTTGAGATGGTTTTTTTTCTTTCTAGATCTTCTTGCTAGATTTCTATCTTTACAAATTTTATTATTGCTCAATGAATTCTTTTTAGCTTTAAAGAACTTCCTAAACTTTTTAACAAATAACATTATCTCTTCATTATTATATGTGATTCATTCTTAATCTTTGAGTAACCAATTTAATTATCATAATTTAGATTCTTTAGAAGGTAAAGAATAAACTCATATGTTTGAAGTTATTCAACTAACTCCTCTATCTTAATAGAATTTAAGTCTTTGTTTTTTTTTTTTATACTACTACCTCAGAATAAAATCTCTTAGGAAGACTTTTAAAAACTTTTCTAACCAGATAACTTTCATAAATCCTTTCATCTAAATTGAAACTAAAGTTCACTATGTCATTTAGTTTGGCATAGATTTAGTCAAAAGTTTTATCATTTTTCATTCTAGTCTTCTTAAATCTAGTAGTTAAGATCTGAAGTTTGGAATTCTTAACGATTTTAGTTCCCTTCTAAGTGGTCTCAATGATATCCTAAGTTATTTTGGCTATATCACAGATGGATAACCTTTTAAATTTCTTAAGAGATACAACCATGAAAATTGTATTCACAATTTTACTATTAATATTAGAGTCCAACATCTCATATTTCATCCAAAGATTAAAGTCTGCTAGTACAATAACTTCATCAATAGTAATAGTAAGGAAACTTTAGATAGAAGACATCTACACTATCTCGTCTATAAATTTTAGAAACACTCTTATTCTAACTTTCTAGTATAGATAATTATTCCTATCAAAGTAAAAACAAACTGACAAACTTTGAGATTTATTCTCCATCTAGGCACAAATAAGGGCAAAGATCAAGATTAGACTCTAATACTAGTAGAAATTCCAATGTTTAGACCCTAATTATACATAGGGGTAAAAGGTGTAATTTTATAAAAATTAAGTCTCTAACTATCAAATTAAATCATGTTAAAATTTACTTTACCTAGGTTTAACAATTTTAATAAATCTGAAGATATCAACTAAGACCTATCACAAATAATTCTAACTCAAGCAATTAAAAGCAATAAAAGAATAAACATATTTTAATATGGTATCAAGGAAAAACTTCATGAAGAACACTTTACAAGATTAAAACCATCCAAATTGTTACAATAGCCACCTGAAAATTCAATTGGATAAAAAAAAAAGTCTTACAACTAGTAAGTTCAATTACAAGAACTACTGAATCCACCCTAAAACAACCTACTCTAGTAATTCTATTATTTAGAACTTTGAAACTTTTTCATTTATAAAATTCACAAACGACTCATTTAATTGATTGAAACTTTATTTACCAATACAATTCATAACTTTGAAGGTTACACAGTTAAATTTATAGAAAAAAATTATAAAATTTTTTAAAGAGAAAACACCAAAGTAAATTGTGTTCATAACAATGGAATTTGTATTTTCTCTTTAAAACAAATAGATAGTAATGCTCTCAAGAAACTTATATGATGTTTTCTTTACTTAAAAAACTCTTAAAACTACTAAAATTAATAATTGTAAATCCTAAAATGCTAAAAACATTTTATATTTCTAATATATTCTTAAGAGCAAGTTATGAGTGCAAATGGAGTGAAACATATAATAGAATACATAAAAAAATATCAAAGAAATATATAAATATTACAAAATATGTAGATATTTATTAAATTTTAGTGAGGACTAAATTTTAGAAAAATTTAAATAAAATTATATGATTTTTGAATATTTTTTGTTCAAGTAAAATTTTATAAACATTTAGGGTCATTTTATAATTTTTATAAAATTCCCATAAATACCTTCATTTCTAAAAATTCCAAAGATGTCCTACCATTCTCCCTCCTCTCTATTCCAACCACTTCTCGAAGCCCTTCCTAACCTTCATTCAATACCATTTTCGGACCATATACTCTCCTTGATGTTATTGTTGCATTGCCACAAATTTTACTTCAATTTGACCTTTAATGAGTTTGACAAATTCTATTTAAATTTTTAAAAATTTTTTAACATACTTTTTTGGCAAACCCTAACTTTTATTGAAAAATCTAGCATAGCAGTGAATTTATCTTGACGAATAAAATAAAATGATAGGAAATTTTGAACCTAAAAATTATCAGATTTTTGCTGAAAAAGTCACCGAGCATCAATTGGAAAAGCATATTGCACCATTGGATTCAAAATGTCGAAAACTACATGACTCGTGAGGACGTATTGCTTAAATCATTGAATTCTGAATTGTTGTCATCGTTGACCGATGAGTTGACTGATAAATAATCAATTCTTGGTCAACTCTCCCATTTTAGTCCTCTAAAACATTATTTTGAACTCCAGAGACATCTGTTGGACTTGTTTTGATAAGAAAAATTTAATTGTGAGCTTAAAATTATCAAATGACTTTTTAAACTTGAATGCATGTAAATTGAGATGTTTGAAGTAAGGATTTTGTCACTTATTTTATTGTTTATTTTAAAAATATAAATTGGAGAAATATATATTTACAAATCGTTTATGATTATGATTATAATTTAAAACTGAATTTAAATTATTTAAAATTAATTATGTAATTTTTTATGATAAAATATTTGAGTAACACATTTTGTAGTTATGTCGTGCCGAACTTGTATTAATTTAAATGTTTTGTCTTGAAATATTTACATGGTAAGTTTGTGACATAAATTATTTTGATAAATAATATACAGGGTAGTTTTATTGATTTTATGCTATTATGATGCTCAATTTTTAATTTAAATATTTTATATTACTTATATATGATATGATAGTAATATGACATTGGGTCAGTATATAAAGAGTATGTGTGTGTGTGTGTGTATAAATATATTGGATATTTCTGTAGTTACAGTATGTAGCCTGTAGTGGGTTTTTGAAGCGCATAAGTGAATAGAAGCTGAGCGGGGTAGTAGTGGCAAATGAATGTTGATGTAGCCCTTCAGTGTAATTTTTATTGATTAATTTAGATTAAATTATATATATAGGTATATATATTTGAAATAAAGTACAAATTTTTAATTTTTGCATCATCAATAGTTTCATTAAAATTGAGAATGCAAAATTTTTAAATTAACAATACAGATCTTTAGGTAAAATTAGCTTAGGAAAGTGATAGTAATCCTTATTGAGTACTGTAGTTTCAACCACCTCTTCTTTTTCTCTTCTAACAATATTTTTAGTGTGTTGTGAATATCAAAAAGTAAGTAGTACATTTTGATACTAACGAAATGAGCAAATTTTCAGTTGCTAGTTTGTTGGTACGTTCCTATTGACTTATATTTAAATTATCATACTTTTAATTATGTGATAATGCATGATTTATATAGATAGTAGAATTTTAAATTATTTATTTTTAAAATAAAGCAAAAATTTGCATAGTTTTGTATAATTTTATTAGATTTATTTTTTATTATTATCATTTTTATAAATAATTCACTATCCTAGGATACTTTTTGACCTTTTGACTATTGAATTTAACGTATTTAATTTAAAATTTTGACTTTTCATATTTAACAGTTACGAATTCTAATTCAAGCTATGACATTTTGGTACCAGAGAATAGTTTTTTTTTTTTTTACATTTCTAGGCATGCGACATTTAAAAATTAGGATTTTAAAGTTTAACTTTATTGATTTTAATCGTTTTAGTCCATATGCATCATTTTAGTAATAAAGTATGATGAATAATATAACATCAATAGAATAACTCTATGACAAGCCTTGGGCTTGTTTTATTATTGTAATAAATTCGATTAAGGGTTGGTGTCTCATGTACTTGATCTACCATTGATGTATGAGTTAAAGATTGAATGAAGATAGTTTAAGTCTAAATTTTATAATTTATTATTATTAGCATTAGTTTTTTCAAATACCTTGTTGATCATTAAGAATTAATTAATGATCTATCTTTTATTTGATAACTTTTATATTTTAGGATAGTTAGACAATGTGAGTAACATTGGTAAATAATTATGTGATTAAAAAGATATTAATTCGCAGAATTTTTCAAATTGATGTATAAGTTATGAGAAGTGCATTATTTGAACATATTGATAGTGTAGATCATGATATGATAAAAATGATATCTTGAGTAATTTATGTATAGTTTACAAATGTATTAATTCACTTTTAATTTTGCAATTTTTTGAATTGGATTATGTTGTATTGTAAGAAATGTTTATTATCATGTTGGGATTATTATATTTTATATGCATTATTTTAGGACATAGAGTATAATAATAATAATATGTTCACACAATTTTAGGATGATTTATTCGATAATAGCAAACTTTATAATAGCAAACCAAAAAATGAAATTTGGTTTAGATATGTCTCAGGGGTATTAGAAGTGTCATACAATAGCAAACCATTATGAAATTGAATATGTTTATAAGAAACTTTATATGTGCTGTTATGAAGGTTTAGATATGATATTATACATTTTATGAATAGGAGTAAATAAAGGTAGTTATGCTTAAAGTTTTTAAGAAGTAAAGTTATCATTTTTTTAGGAATAGTTTAATTTTATTGAAGGTAAGAGATAGATTAGGGCCATAAAAAAAAATTTTAATACTGTAAAAGGTGTTTTAAGGTAAATGATAGGTATAAATCTAGATAGGAAATTATTGGACTCTCAATTTAATTGATTTGACTATGATATTTGGCATAAATTTAGTATCATCCTACGTATTGATTGATTGTATAACTATTAAATTACAACTAGATGCTATAACAAAAAAGTCACACTTTGAGAAAATAATAAAGAGTTTATAGTATTACAAACTTATTCACGTATGAGAGTTCCTAATTCCATTTTAAAGCGTGATACAGTATATAAAGAAAATTGAAAAGTTTGAATACTTTGTGATTGATTCAAGAAAAGTTAGTTATTTGTTAACGAATCCTCTTTATATTAAAAATCGACACATATCTTGATACTTTTTCTAAGAAATTTTTCATATTACCACTAAATACGGAGAAAAAATTTTATGTTTATTCAATTTTATCTTTAATTTTCATATCTTTCAGTATCATATATCGTTAGCTAAATTGACAGAATTGCGAAAGGGATTCATACACCCTAATGTTTCTATTTGAAAAGTTATGGTGTTGTTGATTAATAAGTGTAATAGTTTTTTTCCACTATATGTTGAATATCTACAATCGAATTAAGTTATTATTTAAATTGAATATTTATTGTTTCAAAATAAAAAGCTATTCGACTAGTTAGGTGATTAAAAATGTTTATCTAAGATTTGAATTAAACTTAAAATGCCGTCAAAAAAGGATCAAAGGTGGTGACGTAGTAAATATAGCAATTAGGACACGATGTGGGTATTTTGAGTTTCAATTATGTCGCTTAGGTAAGTTTATGCCCTAGTAACATTATGAAGCTTATGAATATAATTTTTAAACTTTATTTGGATTAGATAATCACTGTGTTTAATGATGACATCCTAATTTATTCTATAACTTGAAAGGAACATAGGGGACTATTAGTTATATTTTAATGTTACGTAGATGTCAAATGTTGGGTTATTAGAACATATTTTTTTTTTCAAGGATGGTATACAGTGCAGTTAATTAAAATAAAGGTTATATTACATTGAAAAATATTGATATATGTAGTTTTCATAAAATAAATATTTATTATTGAAAGTTTTGTTAAAAGTTTCTTTTGAATAACTAAGTTATTAATAGAATGGACGAGGAAGAAAGTTAAATTGTTGGGATGACTAGTATATGATATTTTCTTATAATTGAATGGACAATTGGTAAGTATTTTAATTTTTGTCATACTTAATGCTGAAAAATCATATACAGTTTATACAAATGCGTTGGATATTACGTCAGAATGTGTTTCAATGTAGGATGATAATATGATGGGTTATTATGTATTTAGGTAATTAAAACTTTATAAGAGAAAATACCTTATTTAGGGTTTTGGATTAGCTGTAGTAATTTTGCCCTTAATATTTGAAGATATTATTTTTATAAGGTTAAAATTAAATATACTCAAATTATAAGAGTTTAAAATATTTTTTTCACCAGCTGGACTTAAATTCGAGATAATGATGATAACATAAAGTATTAAGAGAATTATGATTTTTCTTTGATATTATTGTAGAAGGGCCATGCAATAGCTAACATTTTAAGTTATAACTAATGAAAATTTTTGCATTTTCGCTTTAGAGGATTGAAAGGGATAAAGTATAATTATAAGTTTTGATTTGCAATATTATTGAAATAACTATCTAGCTTATGTTTAAAATGTAATTACAATTTTTATTCTTATGGTAGTGGTGAAATAAAGACAATGATTAAACGAAGATCTGAGGATAAAATGATTCAACTACTGTATTATAAACAGTTGCATAATTAAAGAATAACTATAAATGAGTTGCATATTCTTGGTAGGAATTTATGGTATTAGATGAAACTAAATTAAAGATTTTATTTGCATATAAGTGCATCGATTTAAGTCTATTATTTGCTTAAAAGATAGTAAGATAAATAGAGATATTAAAGGATAATATGGGTAATTAGGAATGAAATATGATATGACTGAGTATGAATCTTGAGATATGACTTGTCATTACTTTTTCATATTATTGATTGGAAATGAAACCATATTTCTATAAATTTGTGATTGGTTTATCAAGAACTCAACAAAGGTATTATGCAATTTAAGTATGGATGATTAATGGACACTTATGTATGCGAAACTTCTTGATATCCTTGAGAAAATAACCCTAACTACATATGTGTTAGCTTTAATACCATAGATGTTCTAATGTTTGATATTTTTACATTATGATGTTAAAGAAACACTAATCAAATATCTTTTGTATCATCTGATATATTAAGATTTTTAATATAACTTGATGCTACTTATGATGGGATAATAGATCAAATCTTAAATCGATAGGTCAATACCTTTTATAAGAGAACGTTTTTGTTAATAAGATTTTAGAGCAAGTATTATAGTAGTGAGAAAGTTACTTGTCAACTTAAATTTGAAGTTTGATAGTATCCATATTTATTTCACTTCTGAATGGATATAATGAATTTTGAGGATGAAATTTTTTTAAGGGAGAAGGAGTTGTAACGCCTTAAAAAATATCAAATAAATATATAGATATTACAAAATATGTTTTGGATATTTATTAGGTTTCAGTAAGAAAATTTGGATAAAATTGTTGATTTTTGAATATTTCTAGTTCAAGTATAATTTTAAAAAGGTTTGAGGTCATTTTGTAATTGCTAAAAAAATTTCTTATAAATACCCCTTCATTTTCAGAAATTCTAAACATATCCCACCTTTCTTTCTTCTCTCTATTTTGATAACTTCTTCGACAAACCATTTCTCGGCCTCTGATTGATATCATTTTTGGATCACACGCTTTTTATGATATTGCCATTCTTGTTTAAAATTTTAAAAATTCTTTAACTTAATTTTTTAACCAATCCTAACCTTCTATTAAAAAATCGAGCATACTAATGAAAGTTTAGACCCAAAAGTTGCCAGATTGTTGTCGAAAAAATTGTCAGAGTTGTAACCTTTTAGGTAAATTTTTGACAAATAGTGCATTATATGGAAAAATGAGCCACACTATTGGATTGAAGACATCAATAACTATAAGGCCTATGAGGATCCACTGTCTAAATCACCGAATTTCGAATTACCATCACCGTTAACCAGTTAACAATTAACCCTTAGTCAACTCTCCTGTTTTAGGCCTCCCGAACATCATTTTCGACCCTAAAGACATCCATTGAACTTGTTTCAACGAAAAAAAATTTAATTGTGAGTTGAAAATTATCAAACGACTTTTTGAATCTGAACACACGTAAATCAAGGCAATTCAGATAAGGATTCCATCATTTTTTTAGTAGTTTATTTTAAAAATATAAATTGGAGAAATATGTATCTTCAAATATTTATGATTATAATTATGACTTGAAATTGAATTTAAAATATTTGAAATTAATAATATATTTTTTACGATAAATATTTGAGTGGTATGTCTTACAGTTATAGTGTGTTAAACTTGTATTGAATTAAATATTTTATCTTAAAATATTTACATAATAAATTTATGAAATAAATTATTTTGATAAATAGTATAGAAGATGGTTTTATTGATTTTATGCTATTATACTACCCAAATTTTAAGTGATATGTTTGTGTGTGTGTGTGTGTGTGTGTGTTAGATATATATACATTTATATTGAATATTTTTATAGCTACAGCATGTAGTTGATGGGTGTTTAAGGCATATAAGTAAGTGAAAATTGAGTTAGATAGGAGTGGTAAATGGATGTTGGTGTGCTCCCTTAATGTATTTTATATTGATTGATTTAATTTAAATTGATGATACTTATTTTTATTATATAAATATATATAGATAGATATATTTTTTGAATAAAGTGTAAATTTTTAATTTTAGTATCATCAATAATTTTATTAAAATTGAGTATGCAAAATTTTTAAATTAACTATGCATACCTTTGAGTAAAATCAGTTTAGGTAAGTGATATTAATCCCTACTAAGTACTGTAATTTTACTCACTGTTTCTTTTTCCTTCTAAAAATATTTTTAGCATGCTATGAATATCGAGAAGTGAGTAGTACGTTTGGATGCTAAGGGATAAAACGAGCAAATTTCTAATTGCTAGTAAGTTGGTACATTTTTATTGACTTGTATTTAAATTATCAGACTTCTGATTATATAATGATTCATATTATATATGAACTATTAGAATTTTTAATTATTTATTTTTAAAATAAAATAAAAAATCGCAAATTTCTATTTGGTCTTATTAAATTTATTTATTATTATTATTATTTTTAAATACTATTAACTATTTAGGGTACTTTTTAATATTTTGACTATTATATTTGACATTTTAATTTAAAATTTTTACTTTTTAAACTTACTAGTCACTAACTCTGATTTGGAGTATGATATTGAACATCGTTAACTCAAGCGTGACATGAGCAATCAATTAGTGCCAACATTATGGTCCTCGATAGCTCGAGCATGACTCGGGTGCACAAATGGCACTAAGCTTCTAGACAATATTGAACAACACTAGCTTGAGTACAACTCGGGCTTGACATTGGCATGCCTTTTAGAATTCTTCATTTTGTTAGCTCAAACGCACTGAGGCCTAGAAATGGAATTAAGTCTCTATCTCATCATCTTTGCTTCATTAACTTGAGATTTCTTCACGGTTCTTTAAATCTAAATTTCTTTGTTTTGATCATAGAATTGGCCAATAAAATATTTTTTTTAACACGTGGCATAAATAATAATAAATAGTTTAAATTATTTTTTAACAAAATTTATAAATTAATTACACCTTTGTAAAATAAATTAAAAATATTAAAATATAATCTGAATTATTGATTATTATTAATGCTATATGTCAGCATTTGCTTAATTCAAAGATAGAAAAGACTAGAAAAAGATCGTGATCCATTTATGATACCTTTACACAGGTATTAAATTTGTATACAGAGAAAAAGATGATCCATTTATGATACTTTTAAACAGTTATTAAATTTGTATACAAAATAGAGCGACAACATACATTGACCAACAATATATGTCAGTCAATAGTAGCAAAAACTTGTTGCCAAAGTATATTAATTATTTGATAGAAGTTACATAAAATGATGAATTAATATGTTAGAAGATTATAATTAATCTACATCGATCATACACAGTACCATGCAGTGGCTGTAAGCAAGCCCCTGCCTTGCCACCCTAAAGAAATAGCTCTCCCGTCATCTCTTTCAAAAACTTTAAATCCATTATTATTATCCCCATCAAATTGAAGTGGACAATAATGGGTTCTAATTTTCAGAAGAAGTTTTGCTTGAATCAATGATTTTGAGCTTATTTTAATCCCTGCAAATCCATGGTTCTCCATTCTTCCCTTCCATGTTTCCTTCCTCTCATATCTTGGATAATTGTCAGTATCCTTGTCTGAGTTAAGCATGCTTTTGATCTCTTTACCCAGATGATTCTTCTCGATACTTAATCTTTCTGCGCTTTCTTGTGGCAGGCAATCTTCTAAAGAATCAAACATGGCTGCATAATAGTGCAAAGACTCCATGAATCTTGATATAAAATTTCTAGGGCATCGGCTTCCTTCTTGTTCTACCAAGATCACAATGGAGGGCTTGAGTGAATGTACAGAGTTTAATGTCTCAGATATCTTCATATAATTGCTCAAAGTGTTTAAATGAAAGATTAAATTCACAGCAACAGTTTCATTTTTCTTCTTTCTCAAGTTAACGAGTTTAGACCCTCTTATTAATCCTTGAAACTCAAACACAAGATTGCGAAAACTCTTGGAGAAACTTACTAATCTGTTCTCAGTTTCCTGCAATTCCTCGATGCTCCTTCCGAATCCTGTTATTCGAAGAGATATTCGATTACCAATCGTTGCTTTTTCGGATAGAGATTGAATAAGAGAAGGCCATTGAAATCCATAGGAGACATCAAAGTCGATTACATGTAATGCACGGTTGTTATTGTCTTCCTCCCTTTCAAACGCCTCAATGATAGCTTGATTTGCAGTGAAATGAGCAAATTGGAAATACGGCGAAACCCGATACAGATCTGTAAACGCTAGAAACTCTTCTTCATCCGTTGGTTGTTTCATGATCATATCATAAAAAGGAGATTTCCTGGTGAGAAGCCTTGCGGACAGGCCGTCTGCAAAATAAGCGACAACCCTTTGCACAGAATCGCCAGTTAATGAAACGCTTTGATATAGCTCAGTGAGATTCTCTAAGGCTAACCCGAGGTTGCTCTCGTCGACAGCTGTAGCTGTTATCAGCAGTAAATGAATCAAATGAAGACCTTTTCCATCTTCCACAACTCCATTCTTTTTCTGGTCTATCAGCTTTAACATTTGTTCTCTCATTTGAAGAAGACTGAATATTTTCCCTTCGCTGCCTTCATATTCATGATTTAGAGTGTGCAAAGAAACCCTAGTTCTTTTCCTCTTTCTGCAGGAATCTGTAACAATGGCTA
This sequence comes from Swietenia macrophylla, assembly GCA_032401905.1. Lineage (NCBI taxonomy): Eukaryota > Viridiplantae > Streptophyta > Magnoliopsida > Sapindales > Meliaceae > Swietenia > Swietenia macrophylla. The sequence goes on along the minus strand of CP135580.1, from coordinate 5,702,191 downwards.
GGCTGAGATTCAGAAACTCTTCTTCATCTGTATCTTCCATGGGGAAAGAGAGAGAGTAAAAATGAAGTTGATTAATTCAGGGCATGGGAGAGAGGAGCATGGTTCAGCTTTTATGGGAGGAAGAGGGGATGGGAATAATTCATAGAAATTCCTTTGTGTCATCGCATGGGAATAGAACAAAAAAGCATAAACGGAGGAGGGTGGAGAATAGCGTAGATTTTTTTTTTTAATTTGTTTTATATAATATCCTTTTTGTCGAATCTTAAGTTTTAGGTCAGTTATTTTTTTCATAATTTTTAATTTTTATCTCAAACATTAAATAATTATCTAAAAATTATAATAAATTCTTCGTGTAATATATATATATATATATAATGCAAAGCATAATCTTAATTTTATCACCAATGATTGATCAATAATGGTTAGAAGCATAAAATATAAGTATCACAAAAGCATCTATTAACAATTCTTGATGCATAATATTTGTCCGAAATTAGTGAATAATTTATTTTTGTTATTATTATTTTGTATTATAAATATGTTTTAGATATAAAAAGACTGAACCTGATTGGAAAAAATAACTGAAAATTGCTTTTAATTGCTAATTAATATGGAGTCATTATCTCGTGAATGAATATAAACTAAATATTCTTATAGAAAAGAGTAGCGGGACAAGAAGGAAGGGTATCTTTCTTTTGACGGTTAAAGAAGGAGTGCAGTCTTGGGTCAATAAAATATGTTGATGTTTTCAATTTCATATATAAAATACGAAATGGAAGCAACGGGTGCTTTGCTTCGGAAGACTTGTAAAACGACATACGAAGTCGACAAAAAAACAGCGGGGAAAATGTGGAATCCGACCTACCGTCCCTCCGAGACTTGTCCTTATTTTTCTTCTTCTGGAAGCCATAGCATAACACTTGTTCGTTAATTCATAATATCCTGCCTAAACTAAAATCTTGTCTAGTATATTCACTCTTCTTACTATGTGTTGAAAGTGATTTGCAGCAGACAGCTACGTGGAAACCAAAAAAAGACATAATTTCTTCACATCGTTTACTTAATTTACTATGGTGCATGTTTATTGTGAGAACAATCTCATATAACACTTTTCTAAAGGAATTGTTATCGGAAAAATATGAAAACTTCCGAATAATTTCGAATTAAGACTCCTTTTAGAATTGGAATTGCTTCACATATAACACTGCAAAGAGAGACAATGACCTGCCTGCCTACCTACTATTTATTATATATCACTTGCTGGTATTAATTCAAAGAAAAATATCTCACAATCAATCCACGCATTTATGTTTTGAATTTTACTGCTGCTGCTTATAATTCTAACTATATGGGTATCTAACATACAATTATATGAGGATAGGATACGTGGCTTTATAAGTTTTACAGAATTTCTTATACAAATTTTCAATTTTTAAATTATTAAATTTTTAATATTAAAATTAAATCTAACATATATAATGATTGTGTTGCATGAAATGCAATATCATATGTTAATTTAACAGTTTATAAATGGTGCAAAAAGTTGAATAGAGAATTAAGGTCTCCGTCTTAATTCTACATGTAAAATAAAAATATTAAAGAAATAATTGAAACTGCCTTTGCAAATATAGATCACATTCCAATGATAAATTAATTGTTAATATAGAATTAAGTTACTATAATTATTTAATAATAAATTTTGCTTCGTACACTTGTTCTTTCTGAGCAAGAGTCATCTTGTATCGTAGAAGTTAATTTGATGTTGGTTTAATTTCTAGGAATTCAACTTCGTTTGTTATTGAATTCAGAATGAAAATACTAAAGATAAAATAGTAATAAAAGAACTAGTCAATTATGCTTAAAAAATTGGAAGTTATCAAAAAGTTTCTTAACGTTATTTTGAAAACACATTAAATGTATTACAATTTCAAATAGAGCCTTCATCTAATGAATATGTATTTGTATATGTACAGTAATGGTTGGTATAAAAGAAATTTAAAAAAAAAAAGTAATTGCACTCAGAAAAAAAAGAGAGAGAGATTTTGAAACAAAATTAACTTAAACCCTGAAAACAATGAGGAGTTAATAATTAATAACAAAAAGATACTTTCAACGTACCTACAGAAAAATTCAAGCTGGAAGACAATTTCATTTCTATTTTTGATAATTCCAATTTTTGCCGGAATCTTATAAATATATGAAAGGTTCATATGAGTAATGTATTCCTCAAAGTACGGTACCTTTCCCACCTGCTCTCCAATGTATTGCTTAATTATAATTTTTAGATTAATTAAAATCTTATATATGTGTGTGTGTGTGTGTGCATGGCTTCTTGCTTTTGTCTTTATATGTAATATTCTAAACGCAATTAATGTCATAAGGTTGAAAATGGCTGTTGCCGATGGAATATGATATGGTACAAGATAAGAATTGTTGTTGCATCGTATTTGCTGTTTGAATGAGTCCCAAGAAGAATTCTCTTGGAGGGATATTTCCATTTTCGTTATTCTCGTGTTCGTGTTCATCGATGACCTGTAAACTAACGAGTAGATATAGCATGTGTTTTGTTCATGGCAGCTAATTTATTAGGCGATATGCATTTGATGCTGCCTCGTGCACGCGGAGGTTGACATACGGCAACTACTTGCATGCAGCAGACGATTAGCTCAACATTTGTTCTAAACAGACGATTATGTCATCTCATCCGGGATTCGAGCAATAAATGAATGCATTTGACTATTTCTTATCAATACAAGAATAATTTCTTGACTGAAAGTACAACAAGAATAGTGTGGGGGTGCAAATATAGCACTTAAGTGGATGCACGGTGCCTCATTTAGAAGATTTTGGTGCATCAAACGTCCACAATTTGGGGTTTCCATATTTTTGTTTTCTGAGTATGGAATGGAAGAATCATCAACATTCAAAATATAAAAACACTTTCAGAAATGGCTTTGATGGTTTATTGTTGTAATAATCCGCAAAAGTCAAATATTAACTAGATTCCCACTACCTGCTGCTTTTGAGCTTTCCAAATTTTCATAATTATTTTCTGACCGTCTTTAAGTTTTATTGTTTACCATTTCTCAGACATCACGTATAAAATAGCAAAATGATGAAAGTACGCTTCATCCACGTACCCTCTTCGTTTTATTTCTTATAAGCCTAACAATAATTGTTTAGAAAATATTATACATAATGTTTTAATTATCAAATTTTTGTTAAAATTATATATACATTCATATATATATTATATAATTAATATGTTAGTTTTTTAATAATCGAAGTGTAAGGGCGTATGGATAAAGGCTGAGACTACAATGTGATACCCTGCCCAATTGGCTCTAGCTTGGTTTCAATTTTTCAATGGTTTGAATATTCTTCCACTCACATTAATAATTTTATCATACTTTCAAAAGTACGAATATTCAGAAACATATATTATTTAAAGAAGAAGGGAGAGAGGACGGCTGTATTCTTGCAGCCCCACCTGATTTCGGTATAGAAAAATCCAACAAGTCTTCGTTTGCCTTTTGCGTGTTTTGATTCCTTAAGCATAACAATAATAACAAAAAGTTCATTTTCTCACCAAATATTGTTGTCCACTTTTTTTAAATAAAAAAATTAGAAGAAAATTGGTGCGATATGGGGCATGAGTCATTGTTTCCTATGCATTACGTAATATTTGTTCATATAAATCTTATTTTCTCTGCCAAATTGCCGCCCACCAAGAGCAAAACGAAAACAAAGAGTTGAACGGCAAATATTCTATTCTGTTCTCGTGCAAGCGTAAAAACAATGATACGAATAAAAACATTTCTTAGTATTTGTATTTTGTTCAAATTCAGAAGACTTTTTGGCTTTTTTTTTTTTTTTTTTTCTGTTAATGAATATTTTTGGATGATTATGATCTATTTCAAAAAAGATGGTCATCTAAATAAACTGAAAAATTGATGCGGATAATATTTATAAAAGATTTTATAATATATTTTTTTTAAGATTTGTAATAATTTTATTTTGTAATAAATTTTATAAAAATGATGCTTATCTACCATTAACCATAAATTAATTACCTAAAAAATAAATATACTTCTAATTTATTTATTTTTTGTAAATAAAATTCTAATTAATTCATTCTTACTAAATTTTTAAAGCTTGATGTGTATCCTTTTTAAATTAAATAAAATAAAATTTTATTAAAAAAATCTTTGTCATATATATACTCTACACATATTAATTATCTAACAAATTAATTTAGAATTACTTATTATTTTATACAAATTTCATAATCTATGTTAAAAAAATAACATTATTATATAAATCTTGAACAGTGTTAATAAATAATATTATTGAAATATTTTAATTTTATTATTTAGAGTATTTTAATGCCACAATAATTATGTTATAAAATTTTAATATTTTAATACAAATTATTTTTAAATAATATGATAATATATTAATAACATTTATTTTAAGTTAAAAAACTAACAAATAAGAATGAGTAAATTATGTTGTGCTTACAAAGAATAAACAAATTACAAGTGTATTTATTTTTTAGTTAGTTAATTTATAGTTAAATAAGAGACAAGTATGTTATTTCACAAAATTTACTACAAATTAAAAGTATTATAAACATTTGAAAAATATTTAATAAAATCTCATATTCATAATATTAATTTGTAAATAAATTACCAAATTGAATATGTACACCAAAGAGAGAATATCTATACAAAAATAAGATTAGTTGAATTATTAAAATTTGTAATTATTTTAAATTAATTTTTTTGGTTAATTGTCTTTGTTAAAATGGTAAAAGAAACGTGTTATTTACAATTTCAAATGGGCCTAAACACAACACAACTTGCCGTATTCATGTTGTACCTGCTCCCTGCTGTTGGACCAACACAATAACTATAGCGCTCGTGCCTCGTATCACAATCTTAATATAACAAAAATGAGTTTGTTAAACTAGCAAGGGCTAGTATTTATTATCGTCCAACTAACTATTTTTTAAAATTAATAGCCAACGTTTGATCCATATCTACTAAGTGATATAAAAGCGAGTTCAAATTTTCATTTACATGTAAGCTTACAAAATTAAAATTTAGCATTTTAATAAAAAATTTGTATATGAATGTAAATTTTTTAAAAATAATAGAAATTGACAAAAAAACGTTGTCCAAATTTGTATGAAAGAGATTGACATAATACTATGCAGAATAGAAAAATTAAAAAAGAGTTAATCTTAAATTTATAAAGATGAGTATAAATTACACTAAATTAATTATTAATTTTTTAAGTTAAAAATAAGTACTCGTGTGATAATAGTTTACATAAATTAATGCAAATTTCAGAACCAAAAATAATAATAATAAATGCCGGTGAAAGCTAAGAAACATTTTCTCATCTATTTTAATGTTGAGTGGACAATCTAATTTAGTCCTAAATGGCAATGAAATTTCGAACACTAGCTACCCCCGAATATTTGTGTCAAATGGGTTAGGCTAAGGCAACAAAAGCCTGTTGCATGTTTGGCACACAGTACTGCATTGGATTATATATACCGTTTGCATAAAATAATTTTAATACTATGTTTGACTACACTTTTGGACGGATTCGTTTACATTATTTGTAAGAAAATAATGGAGTCCAACCTAAGTAGAATTAACCTATGCTCACCCATATTTGTATCAATGTCTTTATTCTTTAATTTAAAATAATATAATATAATATTAAAATAATTTATATTTTTATTATTTAATTTATCATTACCATTACCTTGGTCTTAAGTTTAAAGCGAAATTCTCATCAATCAAAAATTAAAACTCAAATTTATATAAAATGATCAATCAAACAACAATAATTATGCATTAAAAATCATATGATAGCATATTTTATTTCTAAGTTTTTTTAATAATATTATATAATATAGTAAAATATATAATATTACTTGTAATAAATTAAATAAAACATAAATTAATAAAATAATATTTTTATATATACAGTTCAATCTAACACCAAATATACCATTCTATTAATTTTTTTAAATTTTAATTTATTAAATTAATTTATTTAAAATAACACATACAATTCATACTATCAAATGTGCCCACAGGGTGGTACAAAAGATATAATAACTATAGCATTCAATAATTCAAAATTCATTGACACAGAACTTTTTTAAAAATACACCACACAAACCTGACATGGCATGAGCCTATTAGCGTGAGCAAATTTGGTTTGCATCTAAAATTTAAACTATCCAAAATCATCAGTTTTAATATGAATTAATCTAATTCAATTTGATAGTAGGGCTCAAACTAAACCGATCAACTGGTGCTTAAATTCAAAAAAATTGTCATAATTATAATATCTAATTATTTTTATCAAATTATATTTACTTTTAGAATCAAAAAATAAATCTAGTTGAAAAACTCACATTAAAATATATTTATTAAATTATATTTATCTTTAAATTTATAAAATAAATTTAATTGAAAGACGTATATCAAATTATATTTATCATTAGGACTAAAAATAATCTAATTAAAAAAGTTCACTATTAAATTGATAAATGTAAAATTATAATTTTTTTGAGAATATGAAATAGCTAATAAAAAATTATTTAATATAAAATTTTAATATATATATATATATATTGATTTAGATCTATTTGATCAATATAATTTAAAAATTAATTCAACTTAATAAATTTTTAAATCGATCCAAAATATGCCCACAGTTCATGTTTCAAGTATGAAAATCATTGAAAAATTTAGCTTGGGATTAGTGGGAACTCAAAGTCATCCCTTAAAATCAATTAAAATACCTCTAAAAGTTAAGAAAAAAAATTGTATTTGAATCCCTATAAAAATAAGCTATAGGAAATTATAAAATTAATCTCTTCATTTTTAATCACTTAAGTTTTAAGTATAAAATGACTCATAAAACATTTGTCTTACATTCTTTTTGGTTTTAAAATTTGTTTAATGAAAAAAAACAATACACATAAAATTAAAAGTCTAAAAATCACAATGAAATTTAAATTTGTTTAAGAATTTTTAATACATATATATTTTTTCTTTTCATTTGGTAATTGTTTTGTCATTGTTTAATTGCTATTTTTTTTACTGTATACGTGAGAATAAAAGTAAATGAGTAAATCTAGGAAACATATTTATTTAAGTATGAAAAGAAGAGAACAAAAGATTAGGGGAAGCTCAATCTTTATTCTTAGTTTTTCAATATTTCAAAATCATCAATAATAAAATATAGATGTAAATAACAAGAGCTAAAGTTTAATTTAATCTCATAATTCATGCATGAACAAGGCGCAATATTACTCCAAATTCAGTTCAAAATTTCTTCTTCTTAAAACTCCAATTCCAAAATTCTATCTTCAGTGCTAATACAATCAAAATGTCCGAATTATACTATTCAAACATCTCGATTAAAAAAAAAAGGAAAAGAGGATTATTATTTTCTTATCAATTAAATTAGTCTCAACTAACTCATTTAGCTGTCCTACTCAGTCGGAAAACAATGAATCAGCACGTAGACCAACAGAAAAGCAAGAATAATTATTTAAAAACTAACAATACACATATAAATAATTATACAAAAAACGAAATATGATAATATATCGGTAATTTTGATTCTGTTAAATGACTGCTGAATCCTTAAATTTTGGTCTAATGTACATATTAGTCTTACTAGTTTGACAAATGCTAATAAATATGCCACCTAGTTTGTTTTTTTAGCATAAAGTGTTTCCTTTTTTCATTTTCCAAAAAAAAAAAAATTAACAGATTGTGCTAGAAACCTCAGTTATTAGTTGTTGTAGCCTAAAAATAATTTTTTCATTAAAAACTAAAAATAAAAAAATTAGGGTATTTATGAGTACTTTTCAAACCAATAGGATTAATATATATTGGAAGTCAAATTTTATGGGCTCGATAGTTATTTATCCTCTTAATTATTAAAAAATTTCATAATTTTTTTAAAAACAAATATAAAAATTGTTAAGCCACTGTGTGCTAGGCTAATCTTTTAAAAGTTAAATACGGCTTGAACTTTAAGCGACGATCGAAGGACCTAAAATTTTGTAGGCTTGGTCAAATGGACACGATTGACATTTGCCAGCTCTAGTGCTTGCATGTACTTCGGTTACCTTTTTGGGTCTAAAAATCCGGACTGCACCATAATAGCCACAATTTAGTTGCCCATGAGGATAACTTTTGGGTCAATAAATCAGAACTGCGCTATATTATACACGTGCACTATAATGGATATGTGTGGTGAAGTTTCCATAGACATCTGAAGAATAGCAAGTCTTTTTCTGCCACAATACCATTGGCATAACTTTTATATTATTAATATTACTCGCTCAGAAGACTAACGCATTTGGTAACAGTGAGAAATTCAGAGTTTAAATAGTTACACTTAAACAACATACATCAATAATTTTATGGGCATTGAATGGATTAACTTCTAGTCAAAGCTGCACCAAGACATTTTTGCGCTTCTTTCCGAAGATAATCTGAAGGGCTGAGCCAACCAATGGCCACGTCGTTATAATAGCAATATACATAAGCAGCCATGTTGATCTTCTACTCCTTCGAGAAAGCTGGTTTAAGCAACTTGTTACAGAAGCAGTTAAATTGAGCAGTTTGGTGTCCGGAGTGTTTGCAGGCAGTTCACAGCTTTGAACAGTGGTTTGTGCAGAATCAGATCTGACCAGCACGAGCTGCTCGCGTTCTTCAGTATCAGGCGCCAATTTGCTGTTCATTTTATGGTATATCTTCTTCGACAGAGGCAAGTCATCCACGGTGTTCTTTCTTGTTTGCTCATTGCCAACTGCAGCCACCATTCCATCTTCTGAGACATTAACATAAGGACCCTGATCTATTGAAGATTCTGATGACAAATGCAGCCCTGATTCCTGCATAGACATAATACCGAGGAACACAAAAAAGGATCAAAAACAATGAATAATAACCTGTGAATTCATTAGGTGGAAGAAAGGAAAAACGTCACCGAATCCTCTTAAGCAAACTTAGGGTAATGAACATGAATTGCACCTTCTTTTGTACATGCATGTATGGACTATTGCGTAGAACACCAAGATATTCATTAACAGCATTTACCCACCTGCATGCGACCACCAAAAAAAAAAAAAAAAAAAAAGGTAAATGAATTACTGCAGGTTTAGACATTCATAAAATTATCTTGACTGCTCTTAGGAGCTGGGAAATAAAAATTTAGATGTTGAAATGGTAGATCCCAGAATGCCAACGACAAGGAAGAATGACAAGGAAAAATGAAGTACCATATGCCAGCAGCAGTTATTCCTTCAAAGAATGCTAGATGTCCTCCATGCTGAACGGTAGCCAACATAACATTTTTATTTGCCCTGTTAAAGATGAAAGATATCATCAAAAGGAATCAAAAAATAAGGTTAGAATTCATGCAGCGGTGTGCATCAAGCAGTTTGACCTGCATTCATCCCAAGGAATTGCCTCTGAAGTACAGACTGGATCATCAAGAGCACTGATACAAAGTAGCGGTACTGACACATTTCCAATGTATGTAGAACTGCTACAACGTCTATAGTATGTATCCACAGTCTGAGGAAACAATTGAAACATTTTGATAAATCGGGAGGAAAATGAAGTTTTAGGAAAAAGAGACCAAATGCCAGAGATTAGCACCTCAAATTTCCCAACAAGGCAGGTAGCATAATTGTCAAAATCTCGAATAGAACGTGACTTGTGAAGCACAAGAGGAATAATGGGCATTAGTTGGCAGGAAGCGTAACAAATATATGAACTGTTGGGACATTATATTATTCACAAGCTTGAAGTATATCAATACATCTTGAATGAGTAGAGGATAGATAAAGCAGTAGCCTCTAAAACAGAAAGCAAGCAAGATACTTGTAAACAAGTTATAAAAATACTGCCAACTTGATCCTTGCACTCACTAATCTTTGCCATGGAACAGACTTCTCTTCCCCCACTAATACTATTAATCTTCAACCAAGTTTCTTACATTAGACAAGATCGTATAGCACTCCAATCAATTGATAATGTCTACTCCCACCACTGAATGAGTTAGCCACTCAATTCCAAATTAGATAGAAAGAATGTCAAATGTGTTAACCAATGGGAGAGTGCAGTAAAAGAATTATTCATATTTTCACTACTATGCTAGATCATAAAGCATCATAATACTTTTCTTCAGATTTTGAAGTCTGTTACAAGCTTTCATCTAAAGAATGGACAACCTCTTTTTTCTAATTAGCCATTTGTCCTTCAAAATTAAATCACAGCATAAAGACCAGTATTCCAATTATAAATAGAATCCACATTTATCAGAGAGTCAACATACCGGTAAACAAATTAGACTGAGCAAAACAGCTGAAGTACTATTTATTATGCATGCTATACCTGTATACCCTAACAAGTGACTTCAGTCTTGACAATTGTGGATCCTTAAAAGAAGAAACAAAAATATCTTCTTTTCCAAAAGGAAGCCAAATCAAGAAAAAAGGACGTAGCTTCCGAAGCAAAGAATATACAAGCAAATAAATAGATCATCCTAGTGCATGTAAAAATCAATGGTAAAAATTATGTAGAATCCTCACGACTATACTAATGTTCTATACACAAGATGATTCAAACATCAGGTGGAAACCAACCTTTTTGATGCCTTCCCAATTAGCAAGGCGAGAATAGCGAGGCTCATGTCTGCAAAGAACATTTGGTATATTCCCATATGAAGTCAAGCCAAAGAAATTCCCAGTAAGAAAACAGCAAAATACAAATAAATAAACAAACAAAAACTATTGGGTAGCATGGACATACAATTGTGCATAACCTTGAAGGCCAATAGTAAGAGCTCTGTCATAAACTTTTTGTATCAGCCTGCGGCATATGAATCTGTCACCAATCTGCAAAGGGTAATTGGGAGGCCATGACCTTTAATAAACTAATCAACAACAGCCAAACTTGATGGATATGATTACAATGGGAAATGAGAAGCAAAACTTGGTACAGCTATAGAATGTTAGATGACATAACTGCTGATGCTTTAGTTTCCCAAGGATAACGATATTTACAACATCAATCACGACTAACAAAAAGCCATCATGTGCTTCAGGTTGCATGTTGACCAGGAGTGAAATCATTCTAAAAGACAACCTTGGAATCCTTCAGATAAACAAGTTTCTTAACAGTGAAATGGTGGGAATGGATTCAGTAGGATAACTATCAGGTTTAGGGTAAAGAATGGAGGGATTATGGATATGATTTTATTTTAAATCAGATTATGCAGAGGTTAAACATCTTAGAATTCCAGCAGAAACAAAGAGTGAAGAGAAAGAATCTTTGAAGGACAGTATCTCAGGAAACAAGATGGAAGGGGGAAGCAAGTGGATGAATTAAAGGGAATAAAAAAGGCAGGTTGATCAGCCACTACTACTAGGGCCATCATTTAACTCCATTTACTTTTTCTTACTTTCACTTATATACCAATTAGATTCTCTAACCAGCTCATGGACCATTTTGCAACCAGAGTGTTGGAGCTGCCATCTCATTGATAACAGTGTAGTTTGAAATCATGATCGTGAAATAGTCATGAGGAGGTTTAAGATTGTATAAGTTAAAAGTTGAGATACTATTGCACTATGGTTCGCAAGTCTCCAGCAGTTTCAACGTGAAGAAACGCAAGCAGCGTTACAAGCTACTGTAACCCTGAAATAATTTTGACTATAAAGAGGTGTGTGTGTTTAAATTAGCATTATGTTGCTCTGACCCGATAGAAACTTGAAAGTCAAGTGTTCTTCTAGAACATCCAACACCTTCCCCTCCAGCTTGATTCTCCACCATGAATGTTCTTCAAGGATTTTCTCCCTTTTCCACTTGCTGAATTTCATGCATCCTTCCTCAATCGATTTCTAATAACTTCACAACAATATCCTAGTAAGATAGCAATATAGTCTTATCTTTTCGAAGTCTGTCGAGGATTAGAAACACAGTGAATCCGGTCCAAAATTCTCTCTCCACACTGACCCATGAACACAACTAATTGAAGAAGCAACCTGTATCGATTATGTACAGAACATAACTGATGTTGACATGCTGGAATTCTTAGATAAAGCTTTTCAAGCTTCTTGTATTATAAACTAGAGGTGTCCCATGAACAGTAACGGCCAGACTGGCCGGCCTATTGAAGGGCCGGGCAATCCCTATTCCCTGGGCCCTTCCAGGGTCTGAGCCAAGCCCAGGGGCACACAGGCCCACTTGACAATTTTTTTATTATTTTATTATTTTTCTTTCTTTATTACCACTATTATTAACTTCTTTCATTCATATTACCAATTTTAACCTATACAGTTATACATATATGTCATATATGTAATATGTATGTATTTTGCTATTTTGTATTTTTGTTATTATAAAAAATAAATAAATAAAATATGATAATAATAGTACTAATTTCAAATAATTATTATAAATTTTACCATTTAAACATTATAACATTAATTAAAGGAATACCATGATTATGAATATATTAAAAAAATACAAAAAACTAATTATATAATTGATAAATCACAAATCGCAAATACTTTAACATCACTTAAAACAAAAGAACAAATAAAAATAAATAAATAATATTTATATATTATTACCATCCAAGTCTTCAAGATTTCCAGCAAGGGAATTCTTTTTGTGCCAACAAAACAGTTGTGGACCAAAACCCTTCTAGAAGCACCCCAGCCAATTCCCACAGCTGGAGCAAGGCCAGCTTTACCAAACATTTCGATGGACTGCCTCGGGCAATATTAGCCCCATATTCTGAGTCATTTGCATCCAAGGAACTCAAAAACCCAAGTAATTCAGGTGCAACAATGGGAACAAACTTCATCATCAATGGCAAATGCCTGTCACTTCTATGCAAGTTGATGCTATCCACTGGGATCACTCTTGTAAGAACTCTACCAAGCAAGAGCATGATAGTAGAATACACCCTCAACCAATTAAAGCTTCAAATCCAGCAATTTCTCATTCTTTCCCTTAAAAGCTTTCAAAAAATCCCACACTACCTTACTGATCTCAAAACTTACACCAACCCACTTAATCAAAATCATTTCTTTCATTTTGCCCTTCTGATTGTTTCTAGTTGAGAATGTTAGAGAGAGAGAGAGAGAGAGAGACAGAAATCAAAGAAAGAAGTAGAAGAACTG
>CP135580.1:5649518-5688555 GCA_032401905.1 Swietenia macrophylla | reverse complement strand
CTCGGGCTGGCAAAAACTATGAATAATTTGTTAAGCAAAATATTCACCTTGCCGTCAACTAATCTACACGTACACCATCACAACTATTCAAACCCTAAAACCAATATAGATGCTTACACGAAAATTATCCTAGAAATCTGCCATTTATACTTGTACCATATTACAAAACAACGAGACAATGTAATTCTTAACTGCCAACGAATGGTGAGAGGAATGAAAGAAATTGAATGTCATTATGTGAGTGCAACTAAAAAATTAAAATAACACTAAGGTGTTTAGGTTTTGATAAGACACTGACCAAAAGGTCCCAAGGAGAGCAAATAGCAGCCGCCCCAGCAACAGGAGTCTTCTCTCCATCCTCGCCAAGATATTTTACCTAGAAGATGATAAAGGGAGAAGAAAAATATCACAAGATATATAATTCAGTGTCAAGAGAACAATCAAGAACTGTTATACAAACCAACAAGTCTACATTATATAGAATTAACGCATTTACCTCCTGGTTACTTACTTTCTCAGAAACAAAAGGTTAAAAATTAAAAAGACTGCCTAATCCAAAATAGAAAGAGTAACTTTATGCAGAACATTTTATTTTCCAGGCCACCACAAGGAATGTAGGCAGATACACACGGAAACAAGCAAATTTCAATCATTCTTGTGATCTAGAAAACATCTCTTCAACTCTTAATAATGCCAAGCTATTTAGATTCCAAACTACTAATGAAGAGTAGATGACGTACTAATGTAGCCTAGAATTTAGAAGAAAGCTGAACGGAGAAAAAATTCATTTCAGAACTGCTGACACAATTTTGTTACTTCATCAAACTTGAAAATGTCACAAGTACCTTCAAGACGCAGTGATCAACCTAAGTTGAAGTAAAGCAGAAGGACAACTAGCACCATGAAGAGGTGGAGAGATCTGAGATTTAAGAACACACTTAAACTTGACAAAGTAAAAAGATCATCACTCATGGCACCTTCTGCATCTACCAAAAACACGTGCAAAGTAGAAGCAAGAGGCAGCTGAAGATTGAGAGGCATAACAACATAAAAGTACTTTGGTAGACAAGCAAAATCTGGGATCTAGAACTTGAACTTGACCATAGCATAATGATCTGCCAGTCATCACCGTCTCCGTTAATTTGTATGCGAAAAAGAAGCGTAATAAAGCAGCCAATTCTTGGACTAGAGTGCAATTGGCTGCCAAAATCATAATTGAAAACAGTGTCCTAGGCATATCATTTGATCCATTTCATTATAACATAAAATAGGATTAATCTGAAAAGACAGACATGGTGAGAACTGCCCCAAAGTGAACAGAAAGGCATTCAACATATGTGATTGACAAAGCTAAAACTAACAATTGTGATGATTAAAAGTGCACAACTTATGAGCACAAATGCAACAACACCTGTGTAAAGCCCAATAGGACTAAGCCAAGAGTTTTCTACCAAACATAAAGAGTCCAACATACCTATGCTTGCATTAATGAGGAAGTGGAATTTCAATCAAAACTGAAATCTTGAATGAGATTTAAAGCAACAAAAGTGACCCCAAGTAAATATTACCAGAATGTTAGCACCAATGCTAGTTCCAATGGCAAATAAAGGAGCCTTAGGGTACTCATGATGGAGATAATTAATCACTTCTCGCATATCTTCTGTCCATCCAGCATTGTAAAAGCAATCTGACTGCACCAATTGTCATAAAATTAATATGTTTAATTATTAATTGTATGGTATTTATTTTTCTTTTCGTTTCGGTGTGTGAAGCATATAGACCGATTATAGAAATGATACCCATTTGTTTGTCTTCCCATTGATTATCCAATGTTGTTGGATGAGTACAAAGAACTCATGATAGACACAATTGAAGGCAAAAGTATACTAGTTAAATGAAGTTGATGATTTCCAATATGATAGACAATTATTTTAATGAAATTCAAATTCAAATTCGGCTATTAATGGCTCATTAATGTATTTAAAATAAAAGAAAATAAAACAAGAAAAAACTCACAGTAATTGAAACACCACCCAATCCTCGGTGGTTGCTAACAACAACATTCCATCCTCGTGTCGCCGTACTGAATGCAAGATGCTTTATATACTGCAATTCATACAATGAAAGATGACTGCATAAAGCATCTATTATACTTCTTTGACAAGAAATTCACTTCACCAATAACAAGTAGAAATAAAGTTTCTAGTTGTAAAATGCAAAAAAGTCCTTCATTTTTAGCATTTATCTTGGCCCCGCAATACAAATAGAAACAATTGACATCAATGGCCTCCAAAGCAGTTTCACTGAATGTTGGCACTGGCTATACATCCAAAGCTACTTATTGGATTGTTACATGAAAAATGCAAGAAATAATAGCCACCTGAAACATTATAAATATTTTCAATTTTGACAATATTCTCACAACGGTCTCATAGTCATATTCAATGCACTTAACACAACATCAAACACCACCACTAGGACATGAGAAAGATAAAACAAGAGATATTTTTAGACTCACAGAAGCTGCAGAATCACTTGTTAAGCCAGGAATCACAATTGCAATAGGAGTTGTATCATCTTTAGAAATGGCAGTATTAACGGGAAAAGCACCTCCCAAACCTGTTGAATAATCAAGAACATTAAGAAAAGGGAAAGCTTATGATATCAAAGAGTACCAAATTAAGTAACAATCAGTCTCATACAGTATGAAGCTAGAGTGCCATCTTTAGTTTGGTATGATATTCACAAAGTTTTGATTCAAATATATTATAACCTAAAAAAACTTGCCAATATATATTAAAAAAATTTTCTCGGATATCAACGCAATTTGTTTTCATTAGTCAATGAGAAAATGCTTGCATGCTTGAGTTCAATGAGTGCAAACATAAAAACATAACTATTACTCATAAAAATTAGTACTTTGAATTACACACGCACAAAGCTAGAGGATCACTCCATATTGACATCAGAATTGCACCCTGAGAAAGTAATTTCAGTGCTGACAATATGAAAATGTCTAATGCTACAATAAGAAATGGTAGAGATGACTATCAAATGGCATATCTTCATAGCAAAAGCATCTACCAAAGAATATTGAACAATATGATATATTTACCATCAGAACTCATAAGCTGAATGAAAGCAATCATCCCACCCTCCAATAATTAAAGCAGTTATCAATATGGTATATTATGATGTATTTACCATCAGAATTCATTAGCCAATCCAGAGCAATCATTCCGCCATCAGATAAACGAAACAGTTGTCTGAGAAAAATAAACATGAATATTCATTAAACGAAAACGACAGACTAGAAATCAAAATGTTATTTTTAATATTTGCATAACCTAGCATTTAAAAGAAAAAACCAAAAGTGAAAAAATAAGTGGCTCCTTTTCCTCATTCCTCCTGCCCCCTTACCCAAAAACAAAAGAATTAGCAGAAAATGACCTGAAAAAGAAAATCAGAAAACCAAATTCTTCGAATAAATGAAATACACAGCTCAGTAGCATACAAACATTCATTGTGCAAACACACAAAGCAAGTAGATAAAACATAACAACAAAATTTGATATAGTTAACATTTATAAAGCCAACTGAAAAAGGTAAACAAGTGTGATTCGGTTAAGGTAATGTAAGATTATTAACAAATAAGTCTGCTAATTCATCAGCACATAGTTCATGGTTGAATTTCCACATTGTAGACCAAATAGGAATAAATTATTTTCAGTAGCAAGCTATGACATAACTGATGCGAGGTGTCTTGAATAACTAGAATTGGCGATCAAGCCCAAGATAGCAAAGCATATATTTCAGATTCTAATTCGATCACCAACATAAATATTCAACTCAATTAAACAAATTCAAAAATTCATTGCATACAATAAACTTCAAAATCAGACATGCAATTTCTGTTTTTAATCAAAATTTTTGTAATAAACTGAAATTCAATGAGATACAAAACAGAAATAAATAAATAAGTTAAAGACGATAACCTTCGGTAGCTGAAACATGGAGGCCTCCCAAAGAAATGTAGGAAAGCGGTCTGAATATGAGGGCTTGAAAGCCACGGCGTCACCAGATACCTACACGAAATTAAAATAAACACTGCGACAATTAACGTTGAAAATTATAAATTAATACAATTTCAAGTTACATTTTCATTTTTTGAAGGAAAAAAATAGGACGTTAGGATCAATAGCGAGATGTGCTGACAGACCTGCCGTGGAGAATTTTACACTTGGAAACAACGCCGTTATAAATGAGAGAGGAGGAGTTGAAGGTCAAACGAACGGGAGAGCCTCGGAATCCGGTGAAGAGACCTTCAAAGAAATGGAACTCCAAGAAATTGTAAAGAAGTATAAGGACGAGAAGCAAAAGAGCTAACAGATAATGAGAGATTGGAATCAGCGACAGCGCATTAAAGAGCAGCTTGTATTCATCTGAGAAACACATCAACGGAGAAACGACGGACATTTATGGAGGTGAGGGTATCGTTTTGATTAGCGTGTTTTGTTGGATTAGTTGTAGTTTTGGTTCTGGCGGATGGTTAGCGAAGAAAGAAACACAGAGGAAGGGGTGAGTAGACGGGATTTTTTCACAAAAATCGCTCAATTTTTTATTCACTCTATATTTATAGTCCATTGTGAGACACTTATATTTGGGATAAAAAATAAGTCACATGATAATTTTATTCTAATTATATTTTCAAAATAATAAAGGCTACCTCGGCTCCCCATTTCACTCTCATTTGCATACACCATACACCATTTTTAAATGTGAAGCAAACTGCCTGAAGAGGAGACACCGGAGCAAAAAACACTGAAACATTAACCTGGATATTTGATTTTTTGACAAAGGAATAAAGGGCACACTGATAACAGTTTTGTGTTTTTTGCCATTTTAACATTTTATGCAAATTTTTGATAAATATTGACATGCATGAATGCTGTTTAGGGTTAAAAACGTGAATAAATTTACTTTTACTAGTGTGAATAGAACATAAAAATGGATTTTACATTTGTTTTTTGAATTTGTGTTCACAAATGGATTGCTGTAGAAATAAGCAACAGATGAGCAATTTTGTTATTTTTGTAAAGAGTGGTCCAAGAAAAAGACGAATTTTGTTCCCCTTCGACGAAATTCATTGAGATTCTCGACAATTTATGAACGCT
Organism: Swietenia macrophylla; assembly: GCA_032401905.1. NCBI lineage: Eukaryota > Viridiplantae > Streptophyta > Magnoliopsida > Sapindales > Meliaceae > Swietenia > Swietenia macrophylla. The sequence goes on along the minus strand of CP135580.1, from coordinate 5,683,381 downwards.
CAACAAAAATTAATCAAAATTCTTAATAATGAATCACTTCTTGACAATATTTATCCAAGGACAAGCTCATCTCAATTATCTTTGTTAAGGGACTAGGCTCATCTTGATGATATTTGTTAAGAGCTCAAGTCCAACCTAGTACAATACAAATGGTCTTGGGTCCTTTACAAATATCGTCAAGATAAGCTTAATCCCTCAACAAATATCTTCGAGATGGAATCAAATGTCTTTGACTAATTTTTATTGAGCATTTAAAAGTTGTTGAGAATCTCAACGAATTTAGTTGAGGGGAAATAAAATTTGTCGAAATTTTCTAATTGTTAATATTTTGTTGAATTCTTGATAGAAATCATCGAGTAATATGTGGGAATTGAGTATTTTGCAATGTTTTATTATTGTTTTGCAGAACTAATGTATACAACTAGCAAAAATATAAGTTGAGTGTTAAAGACACATGAAAAAGATTTTTATCCTAGAGTGGTGACTTCTTTATCACACATGGAGACAATTGAGACAACAAAGGAGAAGCTAATTGAGACATAATATGATTTTTCCTACCAATCATGTTTTAGGAGGTTTTTGAAATTGTAGAAACTCGTGTTCCTAAGACAGCTTGTGCATAGTTTACTTCTGAGAGAAGTTGGCATATTTAGGAGCAAGTTAAAATAACAAATGTGATTCTTGGTATTTAGCCATGTAATCCAATTTTCTAAGGTTGAGTTTGGGCTGATAATAGGATTAAATTTTGACAATTATTTAGCTAGGCACAGAATTTTAAAAAATAGGATAGAGACATACAGACTTGTGATAAGTTCTTTTTAGGGTCATTGTATATCAAGCACTTAAACTAGACAAATTCATGCAAGATATAAATTTCAGCACAGTAGATGATGAGGATGCATTGAAGATAGCTTTGGATTTTTTTGTTAAAAGGTTTTTACTTGGGCGAAACACCTATGAAAAAGTTGATTTATTTATACTTTAGCTAACTGATACAAGTATTTGCAAGCTATTTTTGGCGCACAGTATTGTGGGCAATGAAATATAAGTATCTATCCCAAGCATTGGTTGGAAAAGCAAAAAAAATTCAAGCAACAGTAATTGAAAGACAAGTGGCACATGATAAAACGCTACAACCTAGAAAGCCTTCCTATTTTATTCTAGGTAATTACTTGCTTAAGTTTATATATATATATATATAATAGAGGGTGTTGAAGGCCTTATTTTGGTTAAGATTATGGTGTTTGTTAAGTTATAAAATTTATTGGGAGTATACAAATTATTTGTTTGCAGGTTTAATTAATTTTTTTGAATGTCCATATTATAAAGGAGAATCTGCTAAATTTTGTTCAAACTTGACAATTGATTGTCATTTTTCAATTATAGACTTACAACGTTATCCCTATTTGTAAGGGAAAGTACAGTGTGAAAATGAGTTATGAGCTTCCTTATATCTTGTAATGGATTACAATAAAGAATGTTACATACAAGGAAGTCAACAACACTATATTTGCAGTAAATAATGTAAGAATCAATTTATTTTAGTTAGTTAAATTATCAGTGTAATAATATTTTAATAACATTTTCAATGACAAATAGTCATTAATATAACCTATTTCCTTATATAAGCTGGCTCCTACAGATGCTAAAAGCTCACTATCACACGTGCAGCAGTTACAAGCCAACAACGTAGCTTAGGGTATTATGAGGGAGATATTTCACTTTTTTCTACTTTACCTGCACAGAATTTGCTTATGCCTATAGATAAGGTATAATTCTTAATTGTACAATTATTATTTATAATTCAATTGCTAACTATATTTACTTTAACAAATATCCTATTGTTTGTAGCCATAGCCATCTCATATCAAGGATACTATCCATTCTATGCCTTTGATGCATATTAAGGAAGATACACTGGTGCCTCTCTAACAAATAAGCCAATACACATACCAGGAGATTCTTAGTATATACACGTGAATGAAGTTCTCAAAGCAATTAAAGCCATGCATACAGATATGGAGTCATGGTTTATTTATCAAAAGGAGTTGTTTCGTGCTAAGATTGCCTTTGTTAAGTAGAAGGTTGTACGTGACATGGTTTGAGGTGCTCATAATACAATCTTAAGCTTAAGTACGTACCTTCTTAATATAGATGGTATATATGTGTTTATAAATGATCACTACTAACATCATCATATTCAAATTGTAGGAAGATCTAAATGTGGAGGATGATAGAATGTCAGATATAGGCATAGTCGATACAAATGATACCTATGCAATGACCATAAATATTTAAAAGATGATTAGTGTTAATACAATATATACCCTTGTAGAGCCCTCAGATGTCTAAAAGATGGTGTTTGAGATACTTAAACCATCTTTACATAATAAGTTTGATGGGCTGTATAAAAGAGTTAAACCATTTGTTAATCTATTTGTAAATCCTGCCGATCTGAAGAAATAGAAGGTTAGTGCTATTTCCCACTTTCAAAAGCGATGGATAGAGTTTGTTATCTAGATGTGTAACAATGATCTAAGCTAGTAGAGTTACCCAAATGAGTACTGATCGTGTATAGTACCTTACCATACTTGGCAATAAAAAGAGTACCTAAATTAAAGATGATGTAAGTAAAAGCTTAAACAAAATATTTTATTTTAAATATTTTATTAATAGATAAACTAATTATTATATTATTGTTAAATAGCATATTAATGCGTATTTAGACTTATTATAGACTAAGTAATGCAAATAACTTACAGTTATCTCACAACAGTAGACAATGACGGACACATAGCACATGTAAGTATTTATAATATATTTAATAACCGATTAAATCAATGTTAGTTTTAATTATCCATTTAAAATTATTTATTTAATATTTTACAAGCTTATTTTGATAACATTTAGTAAAAATTATAGTAGGATGAAATATCCATGGACACTATCTTATGGGGTCAAAAAGTTATTTGGTATGTGATAGATGATATACTACGTTAGGGGACATAACAAAGGGCTTGAGGACTGGGTATAATATGCATTTTATCTACATTCTAGTTAATATCGATCAGAGGCATTGGATTATAACAACAGTAGATCTTTTTAGGATGCAGATAGATATATATAATTTATTCATTGCATTGACTCAAGATGATTTTATGGTGTCACATATATAGAGCATGTCTGAGCTCTTTATATTTTTATTTTGAGAGACAAGATTTTATTCACATAAGTTAAAGTTGTCTGACAATGAGTCCCCGTTTCCTACCACTAAACTACGAGATGGTATCTTACAACATGATTCACATATAGGTGACTGTAGTGTATTTATTTGTAAATATATAGAGCATTTAGGGTTTTAAAGAGTTTTAGATTTTTAGCTATCTAATGCAAGATAATTGAGGAAGAAGATGGCATTTAGTTTATGGCATTAGGAGCCATATAGCTTGTACATTTATATTCTTGTATATTTATTTATATATAGATGTTGTATATAGTTATTATGCTTCTAGTTTTTAGCATATCACTTCATAAATTGATAATAAATTCATTTTAACCACAAATCTAATCAAACTAACTTTTTTTACGCTTAAGAATAGGAAGTGGTTTTATAGTGATCACATTATAATCCAATAAAACATTGACAGGTAATAAAAATGCATGCAATAATAAATTAACAAATGCCTTCAAAAATTTATTCAACAAATTATTAAGGTATGATATATCTAATAATTGATACATCGCATATGTCTTACACTTTTATGTTGAGTGAAAAGGCATATGATTTTTGTAAGTTTATCTGTAATGACTATATTGATAACCCTAAGAGCACCTTTATTATGCAAGATCTTCTTCAAAAAAAGTTCTCTTGTAAACTTGTTGTTTTGACATAGTTTGTTAGATAGGTGGTAGGAGAATGGTATCACACACATCTTTTGAAACTACCTAGCTTGACTAATGACTAGCTAGATAGATTGAATTTGAATACATGGTGACAAATGCACTTGCTATATAGTAATGAGAATAAAGGTTTGGATACTGGAAGCGCACATGCCTACACACTGCAAGTGCATGGGCACACATAATTTCCTACAAGTATATCTTTTGGCATTTAAGTCAACAACCACATCTCTATCTCTATTGTTCAAGTGATACTTAAACCAATCAACGGATTAAACCATCATATTTTTAGCCACCTTGATCCTTTTTATTATTTTATCCTGAGCTTATTTTGTCAATATAATTTTTACCTTAACCATTTCATTTTTCCTCTCATTAAACCAACTTTGTAGCAAGCTTTTGAGAAATTTAGCTAATGATGTGATGAGAAGCATTCGCACATGTCATAATATTGTATTAAGACATTCAAAAATATTAATAGTTATAATATTATATCTTCTGCTATTAAAGTGTGCTCTAACCCATTTATGGCATCCAACTTTTTTTTTTTTGAGATGTTTCACTTCTTCAGGATTAATCCATCTTAATTTTGATATTTGATCGTTAAAGTCAATAATATAATATGCCTTAGTAACAACCGAAAAAACTTTCATAAATTTATCCACCTCAAATTTTTTTCATCTTACTAAACTTCGGACGAATATTACCCGAAACATGATAAGCACAAATTCCATGTGTGGTTTCAAGAAAAATAATATATTGCCTTTTCTACACTTCCATAGTAATCAAAAACAAAAATCAAGTCTTATGTCTCCCTAATGACACCATAGAACTTTTGCATAAACTATTGCTTGGAATTGTCATTTTTATTATTGTCAATCCTAAAATTAACAAAAAAATTTGATCGTTACCATCCTTACATGTTGTTATAAATAGTATTTCACGATATTTTTCTTTCAAAAAACTCCAATCAACAACAATTACTAACCTAATTTTATTGTGAATTCATCTGAATTTATTCCAAATAAAGAATACAACTTATCAATCAGTTCCTAATACTTGCTATTATAGTCAATAGCTAATTTTTATATCTTGCTGTCATTGTAAACATCATTGCCACTTGCTAATATTTACATAACCCTTTAAAGACAATCATTAAGTAAATTATTATCATTTGTGTAACAAAAAAAAAAAAAGAAACACGTCATTAACTTTGAATAACAAAATGATACCAATATAATAAAAATCTAAATATAGTGTTTTCCACCAAAATAAATAGTTTTCTAACAAAATTTGTTGAGATAGTGATTTATTTGATAATTTTCATCAAGACAATTTGAATTTTTTGACAAAATTCATCGAGGTAGTGATTTACTCAATAATTTTCATCAAGACATAATTTTCATTAATATAATTTCAACGAAAATTGTCGAGTAAAGTACTATCTTGACAAATTTTGTTTAGGAAAACTAGATCTTAACATTTGTTGTTAAGGAAATCGAAATCTCAAAAATTTGAGTAAAGGAGGATAGGTAAATCTCATGATTTTTTGTTGAGCAAACCAAAAACTTGATAATTTTTTATGAAAATGCTACAATCTCGACAAAATTTTGCCTAAAAAACCAAAATCTTGATATTTTCTCAAAGAAATTATAGAGAAAGTTGCCGTTTATTAGCTCTTTCAAAGATATTTGTCACAGATATATAGCAAAAATCAAATAAATCATACTCAATAATGGTCATTCGAATATTCTTAAACTTTACACTACATTAAAGAATTAAACTCAATTATATAATGCAATGTAGGTTGAGAACACAAATTTTCACTTATTAGATTTAGAATATAAAAACATACTTATATAAGGTAATGTAAATTGATAGAGAATTTAGTCAAACTCGGTTGTCGTAATCACAAGCTTGTCGATGTTGAACAAATCTTGCTCTTCAGTTTGTGAGTTTTTAAACACTAATTTTTGATTTTCTTACTGGTAAAATAAAAGAGAAAATTGGGAATGAAGAGCCATTGGTAGCCTTTGTCATTTTGAAAATATAATAGGGATAAAATCATCATGTGACTTTTTTTTGGCTTAAAAAATAATTGTCTTTCAAGATGGGCTCTAAATGTAAAGTGAATAAAAAAGTGGGTCATTTTTGTAAAAAACCCTCAGTATATGGCATGCTATGTTGAAGACGAATTTTGGTGTGAAAGTTAGAAGCCCATAGCAAAATAATTATTTATTTTTATTATTTTAATTTTTAAGTGCAATTATTTAAGAATAATTAGAAACATGTCTTATTTTATTTATTATTCGGAGGAGTAGAGTTGGCAAAGAAGACAACCCGGTTGAAAAATAAGGTCCAAACTGTTGAGATATGTGTAAGTTGGATATGATCCATAAGTTCAGGTCCTGATAGGTCATTTTCGATTAGCTTGCAACCTTTAATATTTAACGTAAAATTTGATATTTAATTAATAATAAAAGTAAAATTTGTAGGGCATGGCTCAGCTTAGATCCATGATAGGCCTCTATCTTTTGACTTGGTTTAGGCCTGTGATGGGTATAGGCTGAGCTAAGCTTTACTATTTAAGTGCTAAGTCAAGCTAGACTCAAATCGATTCGATTTTTTTAACACCTCTAACCAAGAGTCTTATTTTATCCCTCTTACTATTGCTATTAGAAAATTTTGAAAAATTATCAACATGACCTTATTTTATACTCTATTTACAAATGTGATTTGTTTCAATTCATTTTTATTAAAATAACCAATTTTATTTATTTTAAAAACATTTACCCCTACACAATCACTTCACTTTATTTTAACAAAACATACTCAAACAACATCTTATTTTCTCTCAACTCAAAAATTTCAACAGATTATAGAAATGATAAAAACAATGATTTCTTCTCCATATTTTCACCTTCTTTTTGGATATCATGAAAAGATGTCTACATGTGCTGAATTTGAACTTGATTTCATAGATCCTTTGAATTTGTGTTGAAAATCTAAAAATTATTAATTTGAAAAAGTCAAAAATCAAGTGTAGTTTATACTGATATTAAGCACAAAACTATGCTTAATGTTAAGCGTAAACTGCGCTTAATATGGAATGCAAAACTACACTCAATGTCGAGCAAAATGTTGTGCTTAATATGGCACACAAATTGCAATCAATTTTAGACGTTTTTAAATCAATAATTTCCAAATTTTCAACACAAATTCAAAAGATCTATGAAATTAAGCTTAAATTCAACAAACATTAATTCATGATATCAAGCAAAAATGGATAAGAAAATGGAGAAGAAATTATTGTTTTATCGTTGTTAGAGATTTGTCAAAGTTCTTGAGTTAAGAGAAAATCAAAGGTCGTTTGAGCTTTTTTTTTTTGTGAAAAAAGAATAAAGTGGTTATGTAGGGGTCAACGTGTCTAAAATTGGTAAAACTAATTATTTTAATAAGAATAATTTAAAACAGATCACATTCACAAATTAGGTGAAAAATATGGTTTTTTTTAAATTTTATTAAATGTTTTTCAAAATGATCATTTTTAAATTATTTTTATGTAACTTAAGTGATTTTTTAATTAATTGACCAAAAATAATATATTTGGAAGAAAAAGCCCTAAATCAAAAGCTACAAAATTTTTCCAATTTGAATTTTACTTTATACTAAAAACATTTTAAATGTTAAACATGAATTGTGCTTGTAACACTCTCAAATCTAAAGGCAAACAAAATAGTGGTGTTAATGCAATAGATGATGCAAAAATTACAACAAAGACATTAGCAACTGACAACTACAAATTGGGTCCTAGCAAATCGAATGATTTAGGTAGGTTAATATGTTTTTTAAACCTTTTTTTTTTTGAAAAATAATTAAAAATATATGAAAAATCTTGCATGTTAATTATTTGTGTTTGGTTTGTCTTACTTAGAAATATATGAAAACTCTTGCATGTTAAATGTCTATGTTTGGTTTATGTTAGAAATATATTTCTATGAAAAATCTTGCATGTTAATTGTTTAGGTATGGTTTTTGTTGTTTTTTTTGGTGCTTGATTAGTTTGATTTGCCAAGAAAAATAATTGAAATATTGATGAAAATGTGGGTTGATGTTGTTGGTGAAAACATAGGTTGGTTTGATCAAAGATTGACCGAAAATATTGCTACAAATGTGTGCTCAAATCATGACTTTTATGCAAAATCCCTTAGCGGTCAATTTTAAAAATTTTGCATGTTAGTCCTTATTTTACAAACTTCAAAAATTTTTGCATATTGGTCAACAAAAGTACTAATTCGAAAATCTTTCAATTTGTTCTTCAAAAACTTTTAAATATATCTCTCACTTATAAATTAATAATAAAATTTTGTATGTGCTAGAAATGGGATTCAACTTTGAATATTTTGCATTTTATTAAATTTTTTGCTAGCTTTAAAAATCATGTATTTTGTTCCCTAAAAGTACAAATCTAGAAATCTTTCAATATGATCCTAAAAAACTTTCATGTTTATCTCTTTCATTTGTAAACTAACTATTTTAAGTACACATAATTATATTATTATTTTACAAATAAAAGATATATATGAAAGACCAAAATCACAAATAATTGCCTCAATTAATGATTAATAGAAGATAATTATGGTTGACAATTTTAAATGGAGAGATGTATTCAAAAATGGCTATTTGCATATATAGAATCATGGTGTTCTAATCACTATCCAATTATAGTAGAGGTCAAAAAAGGCAAATAGAAACCTAGAACATATGAATGAAGATGAAAGAGGTTTTTCTATGAAGCTATATAGAGCTCATTTGAAGATTTGCAAGGATATTATTGAACGAAGCTAGAAAGATAAGAGATCTTGGACTAATGGCAAGCCAATTTAAATTTTCAAACTAAAGTTAAGAAAGCAAAGAAGAAGATAAAAATGTGAAATTCAAAGGAATATGGAGGGAAAAAATATGCTAACCAAGTAGCAAAGCACTTGTAAACAAAACAACCAATAATATTCAAAAAAGGAAGAAATCAAAATATTATAGAGGCATATTGATTGTCTTTCGAGATGAACTTTGATGGCAACAATGATTAAGAGTCTCTTAGCTAAAAGAATGCAACAAAAATACCAAGTTTGAGAAATAATGGATGTTAAGGTTTACGAAATTGGCATCTTTTGGATACATTTTAATTAACATATTTTTGTTACAACAAACTAGGTGCTTTTACTATTCCTCTGATGTGGTACTGTTTCATCATTTTTATTTATTCATACAAAAGGATTTTAAGTTTGTACAAATCCTATCAAAAAAATTCATGAAACTATTTAGATGCATTATATTTTTATTTATACATGTTTATAGCATATCACGTATATAAAAGCATTAGACAAAGTATGTGTTCATTTAGTCGACATGTTATAAATTTTTTTATGTGTTATTTATTTAATTTTTTAATTTTATTTTTTATATAAAATTAGAAATCATTAAAATTTTAAGAAATGGTATAATTAAAATTTTCATGAAATTAGCAAGGTTATTTTAGAATTTTTTCCATTTAATCAAATGCAAATTAGTAATTTCTTAATTTATTATTTATAAAACAAATTCAAGAATTACATATATGTCCTAATTGCTATGATTGACAGATAAAAGGTTTAAATCAAAATTTTTGACTACAAATACCTACCACGGCCGAATTTTGCTTCATTTCCATCTTCTATAAGTTTCTTCAAGCTTCCACCATCTTCTATCATCTTCCTTCTTTGTTTTTTTTACCATCCACCATTGATAACCTACCAAAACATCTTAAAAAAATTATAGAGAAATCCTATATCCATAAACAACTAAGGATCAAACCATAAAACTTAAGAAAATACTTTATTTTTAATTAGTTTTATTGGAGAGAAAATTCAAGGAAAAATTCAAGGAGACGAATTTTGACTTAGGAAACTTGTGATGAGTTTCTTGAATATTATTCATATTTAAAATCATAATTAGAAACCAATTAAAAATATGTTATGGTTTTTGATTTAAAAAACCTTAAGTAGCCAAAATTTATTATATATGTGTCTATGTTTTTGGCTTGAATATATGATAAAATTGATGAATATATAATTATATATTAAAGAGTGATTTGTGTTAAGTTGTGTATATGAATATATCTTGATATTTAAATACATGTGAATTTATATTTGGATTTAGGAAGGACTAAATTTAGTGATATGTATATATAGTTGACATAACTTGAATGTGATTAAATTAGTTCATATGATTCTTAAGCCATATTGAATAATTTTAATGCATGAGAATGAAATTAAATAAGTGCTACAAGTAGAAAAAAAAAGTATGGTGTAAATTAATGTTGAATTGTATAAGCTATAAATTTTAGAAATTTATAACTACATATGATCAAAAATTAGAATTTGTGATTATTTTAATAATAAAATTTGATATAAATTGCCTTTGATTTATAATAAAATGCATATTTTAATGCAATAAATAAATTTATGGATTAACGTTAATGTCTCAATAAATGTTAACTAGGAATATATGTATCACATACATTACATCAACGTCATATTTTCATATTTTTGGTATATTGATACCAATATATATACAATCTTGTCTAAAATATGATACGATAGAAGAAAACCATACTTAGCAAGAAAATAGATTTTAGAAGTGATTGCCCCTTTATGAATTGTAAATAGATGAATGAATTTTTAAATATTTTTCAATAATATGAATTTAAATGATTTATGAATATAAATTTATTTTTAATTCTTCTTGATAAAATAAATTTAAATAGAAAATAAATTTAAATCTTTGATTGTCTTATAAAGTTTGGGTTTATGAATTACATAATAAATATGAATTTGAAAAGCTGAAGTAAGAGTATATTTATATGAAAACATATTTTGAAAATCATGTAAAGTTATCTGTGAATGTATAATTTAATGAGTCTGATCTGGAAATATGTTTATAATTTCATGATTTAAGACTTAGTGTAAGTGTCTGATTATGGATGTGTTTATGTACGGATATTGATATATATATATATATATATATTTATATATATGCATTTTTGTCCTTATTAAAGAAAAAGATAGAGGAGAAATTACCTATTTCCGATTTTATCGCTTAATACGGGATAAAGAAGAAATTATTACTAAATTAAGTTAGTGTCTAGCACCATATTTCTTATTCAGGCCAACATGAATGAGTGGGTTCAATGATTTCATTTGATAGAAATATGTAAAATAACTCATTAACTAGTTTCAAGATATTAACTAAAAGATTATTAGTAGATATTTCTGAGCAAGCTTAGTTTTTTATTGAATAATCTATAGATCTTATATAAGAATATTTTTTGACGTTTTATTTGAATATAAACGAATGTTTGAAGTTTTATGAATTATTATATTTTTAAAATATAATATGCTTACTCTTATATTAAAATTTTAGTTCACTATATTCCATCTATTTATTCACTCTTTTATTTTTTTTTAAAAAATTCAAATTAAATAGTATTGAGAAAGTTGTAGTTCATATCATAAATAGTTAATTTTGTGGTAAGTATTTTAATAGAAAGTCACTTTGGTATACAATATTCTCCATGATTATATGTACAAATATTACAAAAGGGATCGAAAAATTTTGTTACATTATTTGGCTATCAAAAATTTTGTTTGTAAATATTATATATGTGATGTCTAATTTTAGGTATATATAATACTATCAGCCATACACATTTATGTAAGTTATTAATAAAAGGTAATTTTCACGAGTGTTTAATGGTTGTTGCATGCTCGGATCTATAAATTAGGGAGTGACAAAGTTTACTAGTCATATCAATCAATGTTAAAAGAGTTTGCAAACTTACTTTGGGAACATAGTTGAATTACAACACTACTTTCCACCTTTAAATGAATGGTTAGTCTAAGAGGGTGATACAAACTCTTAAAAATATGCTTAGAACTTATGTCATGGATTTTCAAGATTGCTAAAGTGGTTATTTATCTTTAGTAGAGTTCATTTATAATAATAACTATCAATTTAGCATTGACATAACTTCTTATGAGGTTTTGCATAGAAGATTATATAAATCACCATCGTATTAGGCTAAAATGGGAGAACATATTAAGAAGCTTTGACTTATAAAGGATTGTTTATAAATGGCCTAGAGTAGATAGGTATACCGATCAAAAAAGGAGACCCTCGAGTTCATAGTTAGAAATTATGTCTCCTAAAGGTTTCACCTCATAGAGGTATTTCATAATTTAGAGTTAACGGCAATTGGCACCAAGATATACTAGACATTTCTAAATTCCTAAAAATAGGCTCAGTTGTGTATAAGTTGAGCTTGCCACCATAATGTTCCACACATAATATTTTTCATATTGTAATGTTAAAGAGTTATTAACTAGAACCCACTTATGTAATCTTGTGGATTAAGATTCTTATATAAGAGGATAGAACTAATGACAAGAGACCATTCAAGTATTGGATCAAAAAGTTAGCATCTTCTATAAAAGAGAAATTTGCTTACAATATCATAATAGTGAGAAAGTTGATTTAGAGCTCGAGTATGAAATTCAAGAGCATTATCATTATTTATTTGAGCTTTGAGAATATGTAATGAACTTTGGAAAAGAATTTTTTTTTAAGGGACAAGAGTTATCATGTTGAAAAAAATATCAAATAAATACATGAATATTTTAATAAATATTTTATATTTTTGTAACTTTTTATAAAGACTAAATTGAAGAAATTTGAACAAAATTGTATGATCTTTGAATATTTATAGTTTAAGAATAATTTTAAAAAATAAACTATTTTGCAATATTATTAAAGTTTTTCTATAAATACATAAATTCTTTATTTACAAAACGAACCCCACACCTTACTCTTTAAACTTTTCAGCCTTTTTTTTTTTTGACAAGTTTTGATGAACCCTTTCTCGACCTTCGATCTAACCATATTTTTTGCTAAACTCTAATAAATCCCTTCTCGACCTCTAGGGGATATAATTTTTGGATTGCACGACCTACTCAATGTTATTGTTTCACTATCATTGACCTCGCCTAAATTTGAGTTGTGACATTCTGTCAAATTATGTTCAACATTTTGAAATTTCTTGAATTTGATTTTTTGGCAAACTCTAACCACCTCATGACAAAATCAAGCACACGATAGAACCAAATATTGCCAAAATTTTTCCAATGACGTCATTGGAATTACAATTTTTTAGTTAAACTTTTGATGAAGGTAACATTAGATGGAGAAATGGACATCACTATTGGACCCATTCTTGAATTTATATTAACTGTTCTCGCCCAAAATAAAGCTTTTAATGGAGAAATTGACTTTTGATTGTTAGCAAGTTAACATAAGGTTGATTTTTGTTGATTATTATTTGTTTAATGTGATATTGTTAACATGTTTTTATTGATTTTCATATGAGAAAATTTTTAGTTTTTCTAGTTATATTAGACAATGTTAAACTTTATGCATAATTAAAAAACTCATAAAGATATGTTTTACAACCAAAAAGAAAGAAGAATTATTGAAGAAACAAAAGTTCTATTTAAGAAAAATTTCTTTCTATTTAAGAAGATACATTCCTTTAGGTTTATGAAATAAAATCACACAAAATAAAAGCTAAGTTTTTGTTACATATATATGCATTATTATTTTTATATAGGAGCCTAAAATAACAAAAGAAATAAGAGTGTTGTAAGTTGTTTCCTTATTCTTTTATATTTTTCAAGTTGATTACATTTCTTTAAGATTTAAAAAGAAAAGCAATTTCACAAAAATTTTGAATTTGTAATTTTTAATTTTGTAACCTTTAAGATTAAATCTTTAAATATTGACTCTAATTATCTTTGGCACTCTTTGTTTCAGTTTGAAAAGCTAAGTTTTTCTTCTCCTTTTATTGTTTTAGATTCATTTCAAATGTTCTTAAAAATCTCATTAATTCTTCAACCTTCACTAAATTAATATCCTTACTCTTTCTAATTTTCATGACTTTTACTTGAAATTTGTCAAAGGTGAGTATAATATTTTTCTTACAAGTTTAGTTTCTAAATATCCTTCACCTAAGTATAAGAATCATTAACAATATTATTTAATTTAGAATTAAAGTCAATAAGTAATTCATCTTCTTCCATTCTCATATATGATCATTTCCAATAAGCTTATGATTTTTTTTTACTTCAGGTTGTTCTTTATAAGACAACTTACTTGTCTTTCCAAAGTTTTGTCATGGTTGCACATATTTATGCAAGTATACCTAGTAAAATCATCTGCACATACAAAAATATATTTCTTATCTCTTATGCTTTTCACCTAAACCAAACTATAAGATTCACATGAAGTAATTAAAGTACTTTTATTGTAGTAGTATGTTGCACTACTTTATGTTACAAATTGAGTTGTTTTTTGAGTTAACATGGACCACATGTTTCTAGTTGTTTTTTATTGTGTTTAGGAATTTCACGCATAGCATCTATATTTACAATTTTGATTAGATTATTATAATTTAAGTGTCCAAGTTTTTAGTGTTATATTTCTATGTTATCAAAATCAATTTTGTAACATGTGAGTAGATGTGTCAAAATATAATAATTATTACATGATTTAATTCCTTCCAAAACACAATTAGAAGATCTATCAAATGCTTAACACTTCTTGTGTAAACTATAAAAACTAACATTACAAATTTGACAAGTACTAATTAAATTTACTTTCAAGTTCTCAACATGATACATTTCAAATTTGAGAATTCTTCTACATTAAATGTCCCTTTTTCAGTTATCCATCATGTGGAACCATGTCTTAATGTTACATGTCCTTTAAAGCACCTCTTATAATCCATAAAACTTTCACGATTTTTTATTATGTGCTCAAAGATTTCATTGTCAAAATATTAAGAATTAGTAGCACATGCTTTCAAAGATGTATAAGCTATTAAACATTTTATTTCTGATTTTTTTACCCATATTTTTCTATAATTTACCTATACTTTCAATTTAAAAGTAGTTTTAAATTTTAATTCATATAATTCTTTTGGAAATTTGAGAAATTTAAAGTAATTTAGTTGAATACAACCTTTCAAGTTACAGTAGTAATATATAAGAATGAATTTCTTAAGTTTACCTTTGAACCCACGGTATTGATGACTAGGAATCTTACTCTTATTCATACCAAAAGTTTTGAATTGGCAAGTGCAGCTTTAGCAAACATTGTTTTGACATATAGTGACTTTTCTTTAGTATATCCAAGTTTTGAATAATTATTATCATTTTTTAAAATTAAATATGATCACTTTTAAATGTGGTTGAATAAGTATTTTTAAGAATTTTTGAGTGTAATCAAGTTCATATTTAACTCACTTCTATCTTTCTTTTTATTTGCAAAACATATTCTATAATAACATTTCTAGTTTTGCATGAATATCAACATTGTCTAATATGATTAGAAAACCTAAAAATTCCTTTTTGTATGAAAATCATAAAAATACAAATGAACAATATCACATTAAATGAATAATAATTAACATATCAACTCAACATATTACAATAGGACAATTTACAAAAGTAGTTTTTCAACAGATACCAGTACTACAAACTTAACATTGTTCATTCAACATGATATTATTCATTTGTTTTTAATGATTTTCACATGAGAGAATTTTTTAGTTTTCTAATTATATTAGGTAATATTGATCTCTATGCAAAACTAAGAAACTTTTATAGTCATGTTTTACAACCAAAAAAAAAAAAAAAGAAGAATTATTGAGGAAATAGGAAATCTATTCAACAAAACCTTCTTCTTATTTAAGAAAAAATACCTTTTAGATTTAAGAAATGAAATCCAACAAAACAAGGGCTAGATTTTTGTTTTACATATGTGCATTATTATTATTTTTTATGCAACAAGCTTGAAAAACACAATAAATGAGAAATTGTCATGAGTTGTTTCCTTGTTCCTTTATGTTTTTCAAGTTGATTATGCTTTCTTTGTAATTTAAAAAGAAAAATAATTTGATAAAAATTATGAATTTGTAATCTCTAATTTCATAAATTTAGATATTTATTCTTTTAAATGATGCGAAAACACTGTCATATTATTTTTTGAAAGAAAAATTCAAGAATATTGAAGGGAGTTCAACACATCTAACACAGGAATTTTCTTAGATTAAGATAAATCGATTTTAACACATCAAAATGAAGGGATCTTTTAGAAAAAATTTACTATAAAAATTCAATACAGCAAGGACAATAATAAAAAGGAGTTTTTATTTTATATAAATATATTAATATTTGTAATAATGATTTTTTTAATAAATTTTTTTCTCTGGACATTCAACATATAAGATCGAAAAATTTGAATTACAATAAAATATATTTTGTCTCTTTTATTTAATTTTTTTGGTAGTTTGTTCATCTTAATTGATTGATTAAAATTACTAATAGCGGTTAAAACAAATCTTTCAACTTTATAGTAGAATGTGTTACATTGCTATTTTTGTCACAGAACCGAAGCTCAGCGAGGATAACGGAGCAATAGGAACAATTATAAAGGGCCAATTCAAATGCTGAATTATGTTGAATTGTGATGTATTATCAGGGGGTTGTTGAACTGTCTTATATTTATAAAAGGTTTGTTGAACTAACTTTAATAGGTAATCATCGTTGAGCTGTGTTGGGCATAGGCATTTGTCTGCAAAGCGAGCTAAGAACTAATTATTGTATAATGCAATTGTTATTTATGATTCATTTAGATAATTGCTTAAACAATTTATTCTTCGTACAAATTAAAATGCTAATGAATATTTATTTTACAATTATCAACTAGAATAAACGTACAAGAATTAATAATAATGATGAAAGTCCTCCTAATCCACTACAATAATTCGTTACATTAATTATTTAAATTCTAATATCCAATTGTTGATATAATATAGTCATCAGTGTTTCGTGATATATATTTTTAAAAACAATTCTGAAGTTTTTTTCTAACCTAAAATTTTAATTGACCTTGTCTACTAACACCCCTGCCAGCCCTTACCGGCAGCAACAACATACACTTCATTGCAAGTTGTTGATTTGGTCACCAGCCACTAGGCTTATACGACACGCGATGGCATGTTTACTAGCCTCCATGACGTGCTCTCGAGTGATTGTGCCAACAAGGAGCAAAAGGTGCACCACAATTACTCTTCTACGGAGACTGGCGCTAGCTGTGAGGTCTAATTGATCATCAATTGCTTTTTGCTATCCTATAGAAAAATCCATGTTCGATTGGAGAAAATAGAAAACAAAAGGACAAAAGAAAAAGGGGAAAAAAATTTATTATTTAATTGTATCATAAAATTATTAATGTAAAAAAAAATTATTATTATTTATTTAAATGAAAATATCTTCTATTTTTAAGTTTATTTATATAAATTAATAAATTAAAATTTTACTAAATTCTTACTTTTATTTTAAAATTTTAATAAATAAATTTTATTAATATTATTAGATATAAATACATGTTATACTAATTAATTAATTAATTATATTTTATTTGGACAAAAATACTAGAAATAGTTTATAACATTCAAAACTAAAAATTTATTAATTTTAAATTTTATTTTTAAATATAAAATAAATAAATTTTATAAATTTAATTGGTAATTTAATGAAAAATATTAAAATTTTTGTAAATGATTAAAAAAATTCTACAAATATTTAAAAAAATATTTTATATTTTTAATGCATTGTTATTTTTATTTTAAATTTAAAAGTTTGATTGCAAATGAATTTTCATAAAAAAAGTAATTTTAAATACAATCTAAACTTGATATTCATATATTTTTGTGTCTTTAATTAATTTATTAAAAGTGTATTTAACTTTTAATAATATTTATAAAATTCTATTAAAACTACAAACAATATTACCTCTTTTTTTAGTTTGTAGTCAATTTATTTTTA
Source organism: Swietenia macrophylla (assembly GCA_032401905.1). Lineage (NCBI taxonomy): Eukaryota > Viridiplantae > Streptophyta > Magnoliopsida > Sapindales > Meliaceae > Swietenia > Swietenia macrophylla. Next base: position 5,665,502 of record CP135580.1, on the reverse strand, counting down.
CAAAATTAAAAATAAAAATTATATTATATTAATAATTATTTTGATATAATAAAAATAAAATTATCAAATAAATATGATTAGTTACATGAATTCTAGTAACTATAATTTTATAAAATTAAATTACATTAATATACATATGAAACATATAAAACATATCTAGTGACGATAAAATAATAATAACTATAGGTTAATAAGATGATGTGATATTTATAACAGTAAACATTGATGATTATAATTTTTATGTAAATAAATAAAATAATATTATGTTAATTGTTCTAAATTAATATTTTAAATTTTAGATTACAATTGTAAATCTTATATCAATGTTTTTCTTCCCTTACAATTGTATCAAAGTAGATTTTTTTTTTTAAAAAAAAGCATCCCTGAAAAGTTGGATTCCAAAAATAATGTCCACCAATTGATGAGGCATTGCTGGGTTCTTTTTTGAAAAGAGAGGGAGGTGTTGGGATATTAGGCCATAAAACAGGGGGGAAATGGTAATTATAAATTTATATCAATGATAGATATTAATTTTTATATTTAAATATATTTTAAGTATTTAATTATTGTTTAATATATGTAAGTGTGTGTGTGTGTGTGTATATATATATATATATTACTTGCGTTTTCGAAGACAAGCAAGGAGTATAAGGATAAATATACAGAGTTTGATACTGATGTAGTACATGATAATAACAAGGAAGGAGAACATGTTGCGTAAACAAAGCAAGGCAATGGAACAAGGATATGCTCCAAATCGTTTTGCAATAAACATTAGTGGTCAAATCAAAGATTGATCATATTGAACTGGAAATTGATGATCTTAATTATAAAATTGGTGACTTGACGAGGAATAATTTGGATTCTCATGCACTAGTGCAACGAATATAATTTGTAGTTGAAACAATTAAAAAGATTGTAAACCAACCACCAAAGCAATGTAAAGATTGGCACTACTGATAATGATGTTCAAGTAATTTCTTCATGCTCTTAAAAGCACCAACAGTCTCTCAAGACACATTGGTCGACAGTTTGTGTCGATTCAAGCTCTCAAAATTTTGGTGGTAGCTGATTGTTCAACAAAAACATTACCATTACAAAGGAAGATAACATTGTTAAAAAGATCTTTATGGAATGAGTTAATAAATCAGGAAGAGAAGTATAGTCCAATCTTCCGAAAATTGCTAAGGAGGTATAATAATTTACTAACTATCCAATATTGTCGGTAGTACAAGCCGTCAATACTAACAAATCATGAAACTTAAAATGTTTTCAATTTTATTATTGTCATTTGTATAGGATGAATTAAGCTAGGGATGAGGCTTTTGCCATAGATGACATTAGGTGAACTAAATCCATTTCATGTTAAACAGAAACAATTGAGTAGTTGATGGTTCTTTGCCACTCGAAAATTCAAATTTTAAGTAAGATTTGAAGTTGTTACAATATTTATTCAAAAATATTTCGGTAAATGGCAAGTAGAAGTATAGGCAAGATCTATTTCAAGAAGTGGGGATTGTTAGGTTTTTTTTTTCATATACAAATAAAGTGTTTGACAATTAAATCCTATATTAAAATATATTAAGATATTTTAACACTTTATTAGTATTCATATTTTATGATGGAATAGTGTGTGTGAGGATTCTACTCTAAATAAAAATTTTAATTTTTTAAATTTAATTTATTGAAATTTGAAAATTAGTTGAATTTTCATAAGATTACAACTCTTCGAATTTAGCTATTAAATTTTAAAGAATGCTTTCAATAGTGTTATATCTGTGTAAATTAAGCATAGAAATTTGAAATTATAATCTAATTTTATTTTCTCTTCTTCTTGTTTTTTAAAATTATTTTTTAGTATTTTGTAAGTTTTTTTCATGTTGCTTGGTGCAAAATTTATTCAAAACTTGTCCTATCCTAAAAGCAATTTATCTATGAATCCCATAAGCAATCTAAAATGGAGAGGGCACAATAATGCTTCAAGGAATTATATTGCATATGTGTTTCCAATCTCCATTCTAAGATTTTTCAACATGCATGAGTAGAGAAAGTTTAATTCGTTCAACAAAAATACTCTAAAAATTCTACTTAAAAACGTCAAAACTTTTATATACATACGTAATTGCTTCAACCACCAGTAAACCCAACCAAATAATTAATATTTAGGGATGACAATGATGCCATCCATATCTATTACAAAAATGCAATATCAAATCTTCTCAAGCCATTTGCAAGTTTGACATGTCATTATCAAATTCATTTTAATGTATATTTAATTTTTACAAAAATCATGAGATGTTCACCAAATTAAGTAAGTTATTTTCATACATAACACCAAATACAAAATTGCATGAAAGAAGATATAACATATTACATACCACAGATGATGCATTTATAAAAAAATATATATATTAGCAAATGGATTACTATAATCTTTGGTTGGCATAAAAGAAGATGTCATGGAAGTATCAAAATCCTTGTATTCTACCATGTTTGCTCGAGATAAAAGCTCCTTAACATACTTGATCTATGACATATGAATGACATTAAATATGAGAGTAACTTTAATCCTAAGGAAATGACTTATCGAGAATTATGTTGAGAGTGTAATCAATATAATCAACAAAATCGCCTAAAAAGCAATGGTATTTTACTAAATAGAAAAGTATCAACCTTTGAGTTAACAAAGCTTTGTTGCAATAATGTAGATCTAAGCTTATAATACCAGATCTTAGAGCTTGCACTAAAATAAAATTGTGGTATGGTAGCATTTGAAAAGTACAAATAAAAATAAATAGTAGCCTTTTTTCAAGTGCTATGATAGCTTATGTTACTAAAAGTATTTAGTATTTAGTAGCAATTAAAGAGTGTTATATATAATAATTTTAGTTGCATTAGTAAAAGCTACCATTATACATAAAGTAGCACTTAGTAAATGTTAATGAATTGTCTTTTGTTGCACAATAAAAATGCCACAAGTATATTTTTGTAGCACTTTAATTATGCTGCACATCAAAATCTTATAGAAAATTAAAAATGCTACCACATTATGTTTCATGGCATAGTAAAAATGCTACAAATTTAATGGTATGTAGCAACTATAAAATGCTACCAAATTATTAGTCATAGCCTAACAAAAATGCTACAATTTTAGATAATTTATAGCATTGTAGCATTTTTAAAATGTCATAAATTAATTACTTGTAGCATTTAAAGTTTGCTATTAATTAAATAGTTGTTATCATAATTATTAAGTAGTATCAAACAATTGCTAAAGCAATATATATATATTATTCTTCACACTAATACAAAATATTTTTCAAATAGAAACATATAATCCATATGAACAAAATATACATGAATCATAAATAATATTGCGTATAAACATCATAATATTAAGATACACATCAAGTATAAATAAAAATTATGTTTAACTGTAAGTATAAAAGTGTTATATTTCAAAAAGGCAAAGATTAATAAAAAAATTACTATTTCATCCTCAAAAAAGTAAAAATTAAACAAAAAATTACTATTTCATCTTTAATATGCACCAATAACTTATTCACAAGTTGTATTTATTAGTATGACCTACATTATGAATTGAAACAAAAATATAAGTGTATATTATTACACAAAAGATTAAATAAAGTGATAAATTTGTTTAAGTATTTCACTATAAAGATTTAATGTCATTTTTGCAGCCTTCTAATATATGCCTTTATCTCTCACGTCATATGCTCTACATTAAATGGTTGAAATTCTATCCAAACTATTTATTTTCTTTACCTTTTCCCCCCCTCCCCCCCTCATTCCTACTAGCAAGCATTTAACAGCATTACAACATAACTTCTTTTTACCTAAGTTGAAAAACGAAAGATAACTACTGATTCCTAATACCATGGCAGTGAGATAATATCTACCTATTTGTCATTGTATGCACATGACTAATAATGTCATTTACCATTAGAAAAAAAAAAGTAAAACCTACTTGCCAAATACTTTTGGAAAAGAATAATTTTTAATTAATCTAATTATTTTTGTAATCAATTTATCTTCAAACTTTTGCGATTTTCTAATCTTAAAATGATTCTATTTACTTCTTCAATCATTTTAGTTAAATAACTTAAGTATTTCACTATAAAGATTTAACATCTAGTTTCTTTTTTCGTTTAATAAATTTTATCATATTATTTAAATAATTGTAAATGTTAGTCCTAAAAACTCTCTTTCGAGTCTTTACATTTGATCATTGTTGTTTTGAGTGTAAAATTTTAAATATGCAACTCTTTGTAAAAAATTTGGCAAAATTTTCCCTAAAACATTGATAATTCTAAAAAAAAACACATATATAACATATTATCAACAACTTAATACTTCCAAAATAATATTTTTCAACCAACAACTACCATCACAAGTCATTAAAAGTAGTATACGCATAACATAAATACATATAAAGTTAATAGCTAAGAAATTACCTAAATATATGAATGACATAAATGTTAATTTATAAAGTTCATAATAACTCGATCAGCAGGCCACATGACTGTGCTACCAACATCTTCTTTAATGTATGTCATATAAAGTATAGTCTTCCACAAATACTTCTTACCTACTTTTGTCACATCAACCCAAATTCTCATGTTCTTTGGTTCTATAGGAATATGATGAACAAATGCTTTTGGATTACTAGAAGACTAACGCCCTTCAGCTGTAACAACTTTAGTCTCCTCCCAATCAAGCAACTTGCATTTAGTAATATTAGTGTTTATAATTAAACTCTATCATTAGAAAATAATAATTAGTTATACTTTTAATCAACATAATGTATTTAGATTTATAGATATATATTGTTGACTTATTCTTACCTTTAGAGTAATCTGTGCATTTAGCTCATTACCACATTCTTGACTTACTTGATTTTAACTCTAAATGTTGAAGATTTTAAAAATTTAGTGATACAAAATTTTGTCTCTTTGTAAACCAAAAATTAATATTTTGCATTTTCTATGATGTGTTCACTATCTATAAAAAATTATTGTTTATATAATAAGCTAGGATACTAATTTCTTTTTGCATTTTCTCGAAGAACTTCCTGTATTATGCTAATTCTTTCTTTATTTCATCTTGTGCCTCTGATGTCCTTTTATGATAAAATACTTAATTTTAGAACAATAACTCTTTTTCCAAGTGCTTTCACATAAGATCTATCAAGGCCATTACTTTTGAAACAGCATCTTCTTTCAAATCATTTGAAGTAGTGTAAGAGAGATCTTTTTCAACTTCATTCATTTGACACTATCGATTTATACAAATTCAATATTATTTAAATAAAATTAATTAGACAAAATAAAATATTGAGACTAAATAAATAATTGTCCTTACTATAGCATCAACAACTATAATATTTATAAGTTCATTATTCTTTTTCGTACATATTTTTTACAAATCTCAACTTTAAATATATCTTTTTTGCTAGTCTTTCTTTACAAATTAAAAAAGTTTTAAAGTAATAATTGACTTTCAAGAACTTGAAAAAATATTTGATATTATCACTTTATAAGTTGTTCAAGCAATTTTCCAATGATCTTATGTGTGTGGAATCTACTTTTTCCTTATTGTTTTGAACTTGTCACTTTGACCTATAATAATCAAATCTTTTAATGTAGTCACTTTAACAAATGAATGTTATAAAATAGCACTCAATGAATATAAAAATACATACCTTAAACTGATTACTAGTTTTTTCTTTAACAAAGTCCTTCTACTCATAAACTAAACTGATGTTATTAGATTTTAACTTCATCCTTTCTTCGGCATTTTTTGCCTCCAATATTTTTTGCACAAGTTTTGATTTTAAAGTCCATTAAAGTCCTCCCATCTCCTTGAGTATGTAAACTTTTTGTCATTTTTAATCTAACTTGTACCTTAGTTACATAACAAAAAAGAATGGTTAATTAATCAAATAAATACTAATGAAAACTAGGTTTATAATTGAATGACAAATAATGATCAATTATAACTATGATATTAAAACCAAGCTGAATAATTTTTTTTCATAGCATATTTTTCATATTCAAAGGAACCTTTCTTTAATCAAAAATTGTAAATGGTACGATCTCTCGAACTAAAGTTCTTAAAAATGGAGATAGTGTAACAGATCCTTCTCTTATAGGTTGTCTTCCATTAAATTTGACTTTAATTCTATCTTCACCATCCATAACAGTATTCTTCATTTTAGTAGGACATCTCTTTCTTTTTGATTCTTGTGGCTTCTCTAAATGAGCAATAGTTAAATCTATAAGATTTTATGCTCCAATATTAGATGGATCTTGTGAATATCCTCCTCTTGTAACTAAATTAAGATGTAATTCTTATTAGCATATGTACCAAATTTAGTAGTATTTTGAATATTTAGCACATTTGTATTATGACAATTTTATTTATATATATATATATATATTAATTGATTATTTTATTATTACTTATCAGTGTGTTTAATAAATGTAATAATACTTTTAAAATAGTAAGTTCAATTAGTTGAATACTATTATTAAATGTCTTTAGTCAAGTATTATAGTGAATAGGGTAACAATTATGCATGAGTTTAGTATGTGTCGTAACTAATAATAACTTTTGTATTATGATATAAAATATCAAGTCAGTACATAGGTACAAGTTAATAAATTAATGTACTAAACAGGCTCATCATGAGAAGGTTACGTGGTTCATTCATGGATCATTATATAAGTATCATAAGTGATTCTTATAGTAATAATGGTGTATGTGATCCTTTGACTTAAAATCAACATGATTCCCAATATAGAAAATGATAGATTTTGATATTTTCAAATTTTATCTATAACAAGATAGACTAAATAATTAAATATGTCATAACTTGTATGTGAACAAGATAGTATTTGTCTCTCCTACATAATGGGAGTGATATCCCGGCCCTTTGATTAAGTGAAACTTTGAAAAATACTTGGCCATACTTGAATAAGTTAATATTTGATATTTACTTTGTTTGGTAGAATAAATTTTTACTTAAAATATCGAAAAAATATAATTGAACCATACAAAAATGACACATGTCATGTCTCATATTCTATTAAGATATTTAGGATAAAAGGATTGAATTATATAGTAACACTAGTCAACAATAAGGTGATGTCAAACCACTGACATTCTTGCCACTTGGGTAGTCATAATGTATTACCAAGCACCACTCATTGCTTGTAATATTAAAATTAGATTTTAGTGCTACTACTAATACTACGAGAACCTATTGGGTTACATATTAAAATCAAAAATAATTATATATATCTATATGTGTATGTGTGTGTATGTGTGTATGTGTGTATATATGTATAATTCTAAATGGATTTAAGATTCTTCAGGCTATTTGAATATTAATTTTGACTAAACCCATTATGTAAAGATTGCATTTAATTTATTAGTACTTACTTTATTAAATAAATTAGATTTTATAAGAAAACCAAACTAAATAGTTTTAGTCAAAATTGAATATCTAAGATAGCAATTTATAAATATGTAATATTTATATTTTTTTTAACGGAGTACTTAGAGTTTGTTTTGCGTATTAGTTTTAGAGAAGAAAAGAACATACAAAAAACCACACACTTAAATCATAGGAACTAGCACTCTAATTTAATTCTCGATTGTATGGATACCATAGAGAAGTAAAAAAATTTAATCAATGTCTATGGTTTGACAAAAATTGTCTAATTAGAGATATGTATATATTTGTAGTATTGAAATATATATATGATAACATTAGAATTTACTGCATGGATCTTAGAAAGCAAAACATTTTTTTGTGTAATTCTGCTGCATATTTATGTATTGGTTTGCTTACAGTGGTAGTATAACCAACTTGCAAAATAAATTTAGACGTTATTTTTTTATATGAATCTGCATTTAAGTGTTTCAGCATGTGATTGCAATTGAATATGATATTAATTATTTGTTTGTGTATAAATTCATATTAATGCATTATAATATTTGATTATGGCTAAATATGACTTTAATCGTTTGCTTTTGTATATGAATTCTTATTAATGCATTATAGTATGTGATTGTGATTAAATATAGTTTTAGTCATTTTTTTTTTTTGGTATATGAATTCATATTAATGACAGCACGTGGCTGTGACTGAATATGGCTTTAGTTATTTTTTTTATATGAATTTATATTAATGTGTTACAATATATGATTGTAATTGAATATAACTTTAGTCATTTTTTTATATAGAAACTCAGATTAATACCTTCCGATATGTGATTATGACTGAATATAATTATGATAATTTTCTTTGTGTATGAATATGATTATGCTTTGATTTGAATTATTGATTTAATATGATTAAACTAATAAGGATGTTTAATATGATTAAACACATTCAAATCGTATTATTCTGAAAAGCTCAGAGTATGAATTTTGGTGAATATAAATAAAATATATTTCATAAAATTAAATCAATTATTTATAATCAATAATTCATAAAAAATATTCTCAAATCTACTTTTGTAGATGTTTAAATTAAGTTTAGACTCGTCCGAAAACTATCCTCTGAAATATCTACTAGTGACTCTCTAATTGATATCTTGAAATCCACTAATAAAAATTTTTATATATTTATATAATAAAATTTATTTAATCCACTTAGTAGCATTAGTTCGAATAAGGAGTGCAGTGTCAAATACTTTGCTATCCAGTACTTACTTCTTTATCATATCACAAGTGATAAAGAAGAAATAACACTCCTATACTCTATCTCTAGTAATGGAAGAAAGATCAACACATCATATATTAATATATGTGCATAGACGCACCCCGCAAATGAGCACTTATACCAAATCATAAATCACAAAATCATAAATATAATTTAAAATTAGATTTATCAATACATACATTTACATGTAAAGTGCACAATTCTCGATTATAGATTCTTATAAATTCACTCTTACTCCAATATCTCAAATTCATATTCATAAAAAAAATTAATAAATCCATAATCAAACTTTAAATTTATTTTCACACAAAGTATTGAAAGTAAATTTATATTCATAAAATATTTTATTCATATATTGAAAACTATATTTTTTTAAAAAATATATATCTATCTACTTATTATTTATGGGAGGGTCAGCATTTCTAATTTAATCCTCACACGATGTAGGATTTTTCATTGTCATATTCTCGCTTATTATTAATGTATTATGTTTATTCTAAGTAATGTGATCATGATGCCGCATATAATGCATATGTTTTCTAATTAACATTTATCAAAGCATCTACTTGTAGTTCTATTCAACATGCCAAAATCATTTTATATTTACATTACTCATTTTCTGACTTTATTATATCGATTCTCATATTTTATAACTTACCATATATCTAAATCTATATCAAGTTTTCTAACGTTATTATTCAACATTTAAAACATATACCAACGTTATATCAAAATTCACCCTAAAGAAAATTAAATTTTCTGTAGGAAAATTTTATGCCAACATAATATTTTAATGCCCTTTTTCCATTACCATACTTAAAATCTTTAATTCAAAAAAAATATTTTTATCAAATATATCACATAAACTCATAAATTTAATATTGTCCTACACCTATTTCCTTTTCAATTCTTCTTCAATAATTTTAACCTTTTCAGAAATTCTACATAGTATCACCTATATCATTATTATCCTTCTAACTTTTCAAAAATAGTTTTAGCTTGACATCACCTCTATATAATAGAGTTTATTTGGTTGAAAAATTATTGTTATTGTTATCTGAATGGGGAATTGAGACAAAGATATTCTTAATAACATTTGATAATACTTCTACTAATAAATCTTGCATGAATGTGCTAAAATCTCAATTAAGGATTAAAAGAATAATTATGCATGATGAAGTTTACTTTCATATTTATTGTTGTGCTCATATCATTAATTTAATTATGCAAGATGATTGAAAGTAGTAGAAACTGAATTGCAAAAAAATACATGAATGTATGAAATATGTGAATGGATCACAAGTGAGAAATAAGACTTTTTGTAGTGTACAATACAAGTGTTTTTAGATGGTAAGAAAGTTCTAAAACAATATGTTTCAACAAGATGGAATGTTACCTATCTTATCTTTCAGAGTGCTCTTTATTATAAAATAACTTTTTGTAACTTATATTTATGTGATTCTAATTATAAGAATTGACTTTTTTTTTTTAGATGATTAGTGAGGTATTATGAAGAATATTAGTCATTTTTTAGTATTTTTTTTAAATTACTTGCACATTTTCTAGAAAAAAGAATATCCTACTTAGAATTGTACTTTTTTAAGTGTTTACAACTTTTTTGCACATTTTCTAGAAAAAAAGATCATACTTAGAATTTGTACTTTTTTAAGTGTTTACAACTTTTTTTACTTTGAAATAATACTTAATAAGTGAGGATATTTACTTAAAAGATATAGGACAAAAGATGTCTAAATTTTTGAAGCATTAGTCTAATTTTTGCCCAATATTGGTTATAGTAGTTATCTTAAATTCTCGTTCCTAGTTATCATTTGTTAAGTAGGAGTATTGAAAATTTTATGGTCATAATTCAACAAAATTGGATAATGTTCAAGATAAATTATGTTCTTTATTTGCTGAATATATGACCAATTTGAGTATATCTTCCTTTATAGCATTATTTTCCATTTATGTTCATGGTATTTATTTAGGTGGGCAACAAAATGTTTAAGCCAAAGGAAAATTAGATGCATATCTTGAGGTAAATTTTAATTTCTTTATTATACTTTAATCATTATTATAATATTATTATTTTTAATAGATTATTCTTTTCAATATTGTAAGAGTTTGAAAATTTTAAGAGCATAGATGATGTTTTTGTAAGAAGATAGTTCAAAATTTTATTCGGAAAAACCACATGTTTATAGAAGTATCAACTTGGATATTTTAGCATTTTGGAAAGGAAACCAATTTCATTATCTTGATCTTTTTTTTATTTATGGCTCATGATATTTTAACTACTTTTATATTCCAATTGTAACTAAATTGGCTTTGATACAAACCTTATAAATATCAATCTTGAAACTCTAACAATTAGTCTTGAGATCTCATGAACAAATCTTGAAATTCAATATTTTTGAATTAGAATTTAAGCCCCAGAAAGTTAAAATTAAAACTAAAGAACTTTAACCCTGTGCATCAAAGAATCAAGAGCTAACCATAAAAAGCTTGACCTAATAATTTTTTAATTACAAACCAAAAGTATATGAGTTTAAATTAAATAACTTTAACCTAATAATTAAAGAAATCATGAACTAATGATAAAAATTTTAATCCAATGATTCACAATTACGAATCAAAAATATAAAAAAGATTAAAAAAATTAATTACCATAAAAAAATTTTTTGATAAGTTCACATAGTTTTTAAAAAAACTAAAGAAAAAATGGTTCTCACATTCTTAATGTAAAGCCCATATAAAATTTTTCAGAGCAATGTAGTTGCATTATAATTTCATTAATGACACATTTATAGCATATTATGCATATAAAAGCATTGATAAAGCCTATATTCATTTAGTCGATATTAAATTGAGGTATGTAATGTCATGTGTATTTTATATATTATTTATTTAATTTCTTGATTTTACCTTTTAAATGAATGTAGAAATTTTTTTTTACTTTAGATGATTGTGTAAATAAAAACGTTAAAAAGTTCAAGGTTATTTTATAATATTTTTTATTAAACTAAGGGCAAAATTATAATTTTATAAAATATTTTCATATATGTCCAAATGGCTACATTTGGTGGATAAACATTAAGACAAAGGCTTTTGCCTTAAATTTCCTTGCTTGGCCGAATTTTACCCTATTTTCTCTCATTTTCCAAACTTCTCCAAGCTTTCACCATTTTCCATCTTCTTCCTTTTCCATGCCTTCCATCATCCACCATTGATGAACTACCAAAACAACATAGAAAAATTAAATATTTTAAATATTTTGTGATAAAATAAATTTAAATATTTAATTATTCTATAAATTTGAATTTGTAAATTTCTTTATAAATATAAATTTGAAATATCGAAATAAAAGTAGATTTATAAGAAACTACAATTTAGAATTGTACACGTTACTTGTAGATGTATATATATTAATGAATATGATGTGAAATTATATTCATGATTTTGTGATTTATAATTTGGTGTAAATGCTTGGTTACGGATGCGTCTGTGCACAGTTATTAATAAATGATGTATAGATAGAGTATGAAAGTAGTTACTTTTTTCTTATTGCTTCGAAGGAATAAAAGAATGAATGTCAGATAGCAAAGTATTTAACACCATGCTCTCTATTTAGGCTAATACTAACGAATGAGGCTAATGATATTTCTTTATATACATATGTAAAAACTTTCATTAATTGGTTTCGAGATGTTAATCAAAAGGTTACTGGTAGATGTCCTACGGAATAATTATTAAACGAGCTGAGATTTAATTTGAAACATTAACAGACGTAATTGTGAAAATAATTTTTATCTATTGTTTGAATATAAATGATTGATTAAAATTTTATAAATTATATATTTTTAACATGATACTCTTATTTTAATATTAAAATTTTAGTTAAATAACATCCATCTATTTATTGAGTAATTATTTACCCCTTTATTTTTACTTTTTAAATATTTTTAAATTAGATAGTTTCAAAAAGGTCATAGTTCTCATTTTAGATAATTAATTGATAGCAAGTATTTTATCAGAGAATCAGTAGATGTATAGTATTCTCCATAATTATTATATAAAAGATCCAAAATTTTGTAAATGCTATTGAAATTTTTTTAATATTTTAATTATGAATATTATATATGTCATATATATTTATGTATATACAATATTACGAGCTTTACATATTTATGTGAGTTAAAGTATAAAAATAATTTTCATGAGTGTGTGATAATTGTTACGTGCTTGGATTTAGAGTTCAATGCTTGACACTTAATTAAGTAAAATCTAATATCTTATTTATAGTGTTGTTTGAATCTCTTTAAATAAAACTTGTAATTAAATTCTAAAATAATTAAAAATAAAAATTTTAATATAAAATAATTGAGAATAAAAGTTTTAATATAAAACAACTAAGAATAAAAGTGTAAGCAAACTAATACATGAACATGTAGTAGAATTATATAAAAAAACAGTTTGCTTTCTAAGTCCATGCAGTAAACTCTACTATTATTATATGTATATATTTCAATGCCATAAAAATGTATATACTTCTAATTAGATGGTCTTTATCAAACCATGAACACTGATCAAATTCATCTTCATCTCTATAGTATTCACACGATTAGAAATCTAATCAAAGTGTTAGGTACTATGATCTGAATACATGATATTTTGTGCATTCTTTTCTTTTCAAGATTAAAGAAAGCAAAGCAAGCCCTAAACACACTTTAAAAAATATAAATATCATATATTTATATATTGCTATTTTAAATTTTTAATTTTAACTTCAATTATTTAGTTTGATTTTCTTATTAAGCCCAATTTATTTAGTAAAGTAGGTACTAATAAATTTAGTTCAATCTTTACATAATAAGTTTAGTCAAAATTAATACTCAAATAATTCAAAAAATTCTATAACTCATTAAGGATTTTAATGTGTATATGTGTGTGTGTGTATATATATATATATTATTTTAATGTGTAATCAATAGGTTTTTGTAATATTGGCAATAACACTAAAATTTAATTTTAGTGTTACAAGTAATGATCGGTATGTAGCAATATATCATAACTAACCAAGTGACGAGAATGTCAGTGATTTGACATCACTTTATCTGTGACCAATGTTATTGTGTAATTCAATTCTTTTATCATAAATATCTTAATTGAATTCAAGATATATAATATGTCATTCTCGTATGGTTCAATTATATTTATTTAATATCGTAAGTAGACTTATTCTGTCAAATTAAGTCAATATCACGTATTAACTTATTTGAGTATGATCATATATTTTTTAAAATTTTACTTAACTAAAAGGCTCAAGATATCACTCTCATTAGATAAGAGAGACAAATCTTATCTTGATCACATACATCCCTCTACACAAGTTATGACATATTTGAATATTTTCTTTATAATATATCTTATTACAAATGACGTTTGAAAATATTAAAATGTATCATTTTTTCTGTTGGGAACCATGGTAATCTCAAGTTTTGATCCATTATGAAAATGTTACGTGAATTATTATACGAGCGTCATAAGCAATTCTCATAGTGACAATGATGTATGTGATTCTTAAATTTGAGATTACCATAATTTTTAACATAGAGAATGACACATTTTGATATTGTCAAATATTATTTGTAACAAAATTGACTATAAAAAAAATAATCAAATATATCATAACTCTTATAGAAGGATGTGTGTAATCAAAATAAGGTTTTTTTCTCCTATATAATGGGATGATATTTTAAATCCTTTGATTGAGTAAAATTTTAAAAAATGCATGACTCTACTTAAATAAGTCAACATATGATATTGACTTCATTTGATAAAATAAGTTTACTCAATATATCAAATAAATATAAAATTAAATTATACGAGAATGGCACATTTATATCTTATAGTCAATTAAGATATTTAAAATAAAAGAATTAAATTGCACGATAACATTGGTCAAAGGAAAGATAATGTCAAACAGCTGACATTCTCGTCACTTGGATAGTCATTATATGTTATTACATACTACTCATTACCTGTAATATTAAAATTAAATTTTAGTATTACTACTGACGTTACAAGAACTTATTGGGTCGCATATTAAAATGAATAATAATAATAATAACAATAATAATAATAATAATAATAAATGGGTTTAAAATTCATTTAACTATTTGAATATTAATTTTGACTAAGTTTATTATGCAAAAATATAGCTCAATTTATTAGTACCTATTTTATTGAATAAATTAGATTTTATAAGAAAGTCCAACTAAATAAATTAAAAACATAAAATAACAATATAAATATATGATATTTATGTTTTGAATGTGGGTATAGAGTTTATTTTTGTTTCCATACTCTTTAAAAGAGAAGAACATACAAAATATCACACACTCAAATTATAAAAGCTCATATTCTAAGTTAGATTTTCAATTGTGTGGATACCATAAAAATATAGAGGTAATTGAACCATATATATATATGATAATACTAAGATTTATTGTATAGATCTTAGAAAGTAAACTGTTTATTTTATATATTTTTTTCTATGTATATATACTGGTTTACTTATAGAATATTGCTTGAACATGCAACAAATTACAAAAATTTTACAACAAAACATAAACATCTCATGCATATGCTTCAACATATATCAAATATATGATGAATTTTCTAAACATGGACGAGTTTTTCACTTTGCTATCTTGATGATTTGATTAAAAAAAAACTTCAAAATTATGAAGTTTTTACAATCTATATTATCTAATGGTGAGGGAAAAGTTTGGTCGAATTTTGGAGAAGAGAAAGATGCTTGGTTTTCTTTTTCAATTCTTCATTTAATGAACAATTGTTAAACTTGCCTTTTATACTTAAACTTTTACTCAAAATTATAACATAAACCCTTAAGTGTATTAATAGATAAGCATATACTAAGGACAAAATATCAATTATCCAATAATTATCATTTATTATACTTTGGTCATTGTACTTATATATAATTATAATTATTTAACCATTAAATAAATAATTAAGCATAACCTTAAGGGTTTAATTATAATTATTTAATAATTAAGAATTTTTATTTATATCTTTTGATAATCTATATTATCAAAAGTAGCATGTAATTTGCACTAAATTATATAAAAATACAAAATTATAAAAATTCTTTAAAAACTTTAAAGAAATATAAATATATGCAATGTTTATGTATATTTATCTCGGCT
>CP135580.1:5580086-5619642 GCA_032401905.1 Swietenia macrophylla | reverse complement strand
CAATTTAAGCCAATTATAAATAAAAATAAATTTTATATTATAATAAATTATAATTTTTTTTTATATTCTATCTAAAACTTACCTCCACATTTTAATAATTATATATATATTACAAATATATATATGAATGTATGTGTGCGTACTCATATTATTTTATATTAAAGAAAAGAAAAAATAAAATAAAATATTTTTTTAAAATTATTTGAAAAAATGATTTAGTCTTTAAAATTCTTATTATATTTTTAAATTTACAAGTACGTAGCAATTAATCCGTAAAGATACCTTGTATTCAAAGCCAAAATATTTCTAATTTTTCAAACTTGTTTAAAACTTTTTGGCATAAATTCTTATTATATCATTTTTTTTGTCTAATTACAACAATGTCTTTTTCTTAAAGCATATAGAAATAATTTCAATCAATTGAATTTATGTATTAACTTTGGATAGCATGATTAATTTGTTAAAGAAAAAAGGAAATATATTTTGTGTTATACAAAGTACAATATTTATAAAAGTTATAGAGAATGCAAAAGTTTAAACTTATTAAAATAACTTCGCATACTTTCAATACCACATAGAATTATGTACTAACTTTTTAAAATTATATTTTTTTGAATGTCTCGTTAATAATGATGAATCTAGCAGCGAATTAGATTTTAAATAAATACCTTTAAACTTGTATCCACGTTAAGTAAAAAAAAAAAAAATACTAAACTTGTATTAAAATTATAGAAAGTTCGACATTTCATTATCAAATATGTTTAAATAAATATTTAATATATATCAAATTTATGTAAATATATGAGGATTCTTAGCGAAATTTTTTTATATTTTTAGTTATATTTATATTATTATATAAAATCACAAACTTAAACTCGTAAGTTATCTAATTAAAATTATATAAATTTTTAATATTAATTTAAAATAAAATATATTACTTACATAAAACATCAATTACATTCAACATATAATAAAATTAACTGCAACTGTTCCAAGAATACCAAATTACTTTAAATTATTAAAATTCTAAAATAAAAGTTTATAAATATGTAAATCCATAACTTTATTTTACTTAATTATAACTTACACTTACACAACATAATTTTTATAATAATGAATAATAATAAATAAATTAATAAAAAATAAATTTATAAAAATAACAAAAAATAATCAATTTATCTCACCTATAATATTGTTATTATTTAAATACGTATAATTTTTAATTTTTAATATCAAATTTAAAACTAATTATTAAAAAATTAATTAATTAAATTAACATTATTATAAAAATAAAAAAAATTAAATATACAATAATATTCATTATAAATATTAATTTGTACTCGTATTCTCCTCCAACTCACTACAAATTTTAATTATTTTTTCCATTCCCATCCCAAACATGCAAAAAACCATTCCAAATCTGTCCCACAAAAGTCTTGTACTGGCAAATTTACAAATTTAGGAACAAAATTACCATAGCTAGTCGAATCCATCCTCCTCCAACTAATTTATCCAAGTTTTAATCCCACAAATGTTGGTCACCTTTCTTCCATTTAATAAAACTTCAAATAAAAAAGAAAAAAAAAGATACGAGACAAATTTGGACCCAAAAATTGCCTGCCACTCTCATAATAAGAAGAAAACTTGGCATACTAATAACATTCGTTTGTACCGTAACTGAATAACTTAAAATTAATCCAGTGAATACAGACAAACTATGTTCATTCAACCAAAAATAATAATAATATTAAAAAAAAAAAAAAGACATACTTGCACTGTGGATTGATATAGAGACTTCTAGAAGAATTAAGGATAAAACAAAGAGCGTGGGAAGGCGTATCCATAATCAAAAACATGGACAAGAGAAAGAAGTAGATGCTTTCCGATTATTATGGAAGAGTAAAAAAGGAATTCTTCTGTACATACAGGACTAACGAACGCTATAGCCTGACTGATAATCATTCATTGACCTTTCAAAACAATTAAATTCCCTTGAACAATACATTCTCGCCTTTAAATTTCCACATACAAAAAGAAATAATAACATATTATCACTTACCACAAGATGAGCTCAATAGCAGCTGCATATACTCACAAATTAAGATCCTAATCGACACAGAAAAATGCAGCAGCGAACAAGCACAAGGCAGCCCCTATGCATTCTTATCTGCATTCATACGGTTAAAAACTTCGAATTGTGTCCACTCGATCAATGAGATCCAAGGCTTTGATACGATCAATATCAAAATCAATTACAGGAACGGAAGAAGGCCTCCTAATGGGGAAGGGATCTTTCTTACTTTCACTTGTTGGGGAGTGGCTATTACTTTTGGTCAACCTATGGTGCTTGCCTAACCTAGTTTTGGATGTCTCAAACTCCTGACTCTTACTTATCCCTGGCATCTTTTTCCCTTTACTTACATCACGAAGCATCTCTTGATCTTCAACAGTTAGCATTGGGGATGATGGGTGGGCTTTATTCATTGAAAATGGAATTCCCTTTTGGTTTGGGGACCGAATCGGGGATTTAACAGGAGATCTTATTCCATTGCCAGCCCTTGCTTGGCTAACAAGATGGTGAAGCCACACAACAAGTTCAAGAATATATGCTTCTGTTTTCTCCTTATCGGCATGGTGTAGTGTCTCAATCCTGAGAAAGTCAGACTGGCCAGTAGGTTTTCGATTCACCTCAGACCTGATTATAGTTAATGAGAAAAGCTTAGTAAAAATAATATTGATAGAAAATAAATACACAAAAATCAACATATTCATAACTCACCCTATGTTTGCCCATTCTCCAACCCAACCGAAACCATGATGGGCCCTTGTAGAATTGAATTGTAAAAAAGAAAACAAATGGGTAAGTAATAGGAACATTAACTTGAAAGAACAAAAGTTTTGCTTTAAAATTTGTATTTCGAAGCGAACCCCAGTTCCAAGGGATAAGCTCGCCAGTGTTACACCTAATAGGAAAATGGCGTTAGCTATTATACTACCCCTTGCTTTTCAAAGATTAACTTGTGATCAAGCTCTCCAGACATGGAATGAAATAGATGAATTCAAGATAAGCTGTGTGAGGTAAAAACAACCCAACTACAAAGGCATAAGATAATTGTGGTTTGCAGGGCAGTTAATCTTACTTTGTCGTGTTAGTGGCAATAGGAACAAGCCACTGCAAAGTTTTCTCCATTTCAGCCTTAATTTGTGGGACAGTGAGCTACAAGAACAACATAGTGAAGAATTATTAAGCAGAGTATAGGTATGCAAAACAAGAAGAAAATATTATATGCTGAAGCCTGAAGGCCAGACTTCATGCTACCCTAGCCCTATCACAAACATAGACGCTTACTATTAAGTCAATGATATTTCAAGGGTTGGATAAAATATTAAACCTATACCTCTTCCTTAACCTTGAATGACTGTAGTTTGGAGCGCAAAGTAGATTTTATATTAGGAGGCAGCCCTTGGTATAAAGAATCCCTCGTATTTAGAGGCACAGAACTTGATCGAGACACCTGATTCCATTTATTTGTTAGCAAAAAGCCCCAACTGGCATCCTTAGCTTCTTATTAGATACATAAACCTCTTGATGTTTTGATGGAAAAAAAATATAAGAATATCAGTCCTTGCAGGTTTAAAAGGAAAAAAAAAAAGGAAGCAAAATATTACCCACATCCACTCTTGGAGAAACTTTATATTCAAATAGCTATTTAGAAAAGCATGGCCATCAAATATCAAATACTAGTGTAATAAAAGAACGTATATTCGAAGCATCTTGCTTATGGAATTTGAAGAGAACTATTATTGCTTCTATCTCCATTGGGACCTAAGAGCATATTAATAATTTAGTAGGCATATTGTCAACAAATCCAAAATACAGTACTTGGTCATGCCATGTTGTGTCCAACACAACACTTCTACTGATGAGAATGTCAAGTCAACAAGAAATCAACAATGACCAGAATGAATCACAAATTCCCTTCAAATTCAGTGCGGTTCTTACACACCAAATTCTAAGGTATTGTTTCAACTTTATTAAAAGCTAACAAGCATGTGTCTGTAGAGCTAATATTAATTGCATTAGTGAGTTAAAGTCAAAGACACCTTCCCTTCCATAAACACCAGCTATTCAAAATACAACTTGTGAATTTGACAATAGATGTATTAACAAGAAGACAGAAGCAGTACTGTCAACCAGTCGTTTCGGCCTAAATTTGGTGTTTAATTAATCCCCGACTTAAATGAGGATCATAAAAGCACAACTGGCATTTAATGTAAAAAAGTTAGTTGATTTAAATATATGGACACACGTGGTTATTCTAGATCCCCACCTAAACAAAAGCAAGAGGGTAGCAAAAGAAAGATTCTTTAATTTTTTAGAAGGAAGCAGAGAAAACATTTATAAAAATACAATGCATATAGAGTCAAGAAGAAGCTGTCTGCAAAAAACTGGAGTAACCAGAAAGATTATAAAATTGTCTACACGATCTGGATACTAAACTATTTCTGAATGACAGAATAAAATTAAAGAATTTGGACCTGCATACACCAAAGGGCTCTCTTCATGTGTTTTGATAATTTAGAACAAGAGGAGAAAGGAAACGGCGGACATCTACCAAAGGAGCACGCTACTCTTTCACAAAAAGCCAAACGTTCAATGATTTTTATTGATTTGAAGCCAAATTTCCCTACTTATTATACTAAAACCAAATATACTCCAATACATGATTTTCTATTAGTATTTTTGGATCAAGTCTTATATTAGGTCTGGGAGGGGTATTTCGCCTTTTCCCTGGGATTGGTTTGTGTTTGTATATCCTATTCTATATTCTATCAAATGGTCTGTTTAGTCCCCCTCCTTTTGAAAGTTGTTTCTTTTTCTACATATGTTTCTTCCTTTGTTTCAGAGGTTTCTTTCAATTTCTTAACAAAAATGGGTGACTATATTCTACTTAAATAATAAATCCAAGTAGTGAACAAGACAATACTAAGGATTCAAGCCACAGAATTTCTCAAGTTTGACACAAGCACAAGGTACTAAATAGATCCAATAAGTACATTAGGCCTAATAAACTTCTTTTGCTATATCCCAAATATGACCCATTTCATTAATAAAATGTGACCAATTAACCAACACATGTTATAAAAAATTCTTCTTATAGCATCGAACATATAAATGTGGACTAATCTAGCCAATATTGAACTTGGTAAAATAAAATGGTTGAATAACTGAAAAATGAGATTATTCAAAAATACAGATTGAAAACTAAGTTCACGCATTGCTTTCTGATAGAAAATCCGTAATTTAAAAAGTGGTTGCAATTGTTTCAGAAGAAATGAAATAAAAGATATGGTAGAGCTTGTGAAATTTTAATGATTCTATATTTTGATTTCTTTTGAAAGACTCAAAACACCTTTGACTTCTTGACCAATACTATATTTTTTTTTTATTTAATAGTTTTGACTTTTCAACTTAAAAGTGACTAACCTATATTTTAGGGCGTGACAGAGCTAAGGCAGTTATTGTATTAGGTCTATACAATGAGATGCATATAATAGATAAATATGAACATCGTAAGTTGTCTCTGAATAAAACTAGTTGGTGTAGATACCTTCTTCTCAATTCTTTGTTCTCCTCCCATGCCCCAAGCTCAGAGAAGGAAGAGATAAAAGGGCCAGAACTTAATGATAATAAGTTATCCTTATAATAAGGTAAAGTAATTAGAATAATAATTCAAGTTATAAAAGAAAGTTGAATAATTGTCTAATTACAATGAGTAATGATAAGGTGTCTCTTTAATCTCCAAATATTTTTCTTTTGTATTATTTCAATCTAATCTATTATAAGAAAGATGGGATAATTTCTTTCTTGAATTGAAGTGAAGAGTTCCTTCAAAAGAATCATTAATCTGATTTGAGGAATACTTAGACTAACTCAATGCCAGTAATCAAGGCAACATAGAGAATGCAAGTGTTATCCAAAAGGATTGGGCATGAAGCATCTATAGGTGGCTTTTTAAGTCCATTCTCAAATACCAAGGCTCAACCCTAGATAAACGATGGACACTACCAAGCTACAGTAAGGTCTATGAAATGTGTAGACACTGAAAAGAACACCAACAGTGAACAAACTATATTGGACTACACTGACCCTAAGAGATGAAATCCATCCTTTGCCACAACCTTCCCCTTTCGAGAAGGACCCTTCCCCTTAGGGTACAAAAATCATCGTCGGAATAACGGAACCAAAGCTATGGAACTTAGATGTAGGTTTTTTATCCAAATGAAGCAGTCTAACTTTTTCCTTTTTTATTTTTTATTTACCATTAAGGGTAGTAAATAATGTAAAAACAATATTCCAAACCCAAATCAGCATTTTTTTTATTTTTTTCTGTTATAAGCCCTATAAATCTTCCTCGGCTACGCTTGGGCAAATAGGAGAGCAAGTATTAGTAGCATAGCTAAACTGCATTCCTCATCATTAATATGTTTGAATTAAACAACGTAAACTCACCCTTCAAAATTAAAAGATTCACATCTCTGTTGACAGTAAATCAACACAAATATTTCTCTCCATTATACTTGACCTAAGGAAACATTCAGAAAAAAGGAAACCTCAAAATTCAAGTACGAACAACCCACCCTGCAGCTACAAGATGGTCAAATCAACCGAATTGGCATCAAATTCCATGACGACATGTTATCGTATTGATAGAGGTTATACACATGCAAAAGAAAAGAAAGACAGAACAAGGGAGATACTTCATAAGAATACAAGATATGGTAAAAGAAAATTATATCTTCACAAAACCATAAACTCACAAGAGTATCTATTTGAGTGATAATATTTGCATAGTGCAAAGCCAGACCAGCAGATCCCAACTTCTTTTGACCACTCAGAGAACCTTTTACTGGTCTACCATCTGCAAGGTCACAGAGAAAGAACGAAAAAAAAAAAAAAACACCCTCTGTTAAATGAGAGAACCAAACTGTATTAACGTCATATATAGTTCAAGACAGTCGTGGAAGACAAATGTAACACGTCAAATGTTAGTAAAGGAAAAATAAAACAAAAAAAAAAAGATACATTTATCCACAGAAAAAATAAGAAAAAGTAATTATTTTAGCAGATTAGTCAGGATTCTGATGACACTGAAGCACAGGCACATAGGTCAGAATAAAATATTCTCAGACAAAAGGTAAACTAAAACTGAATGCTTCAGAAAGCTTTAATCTCTCAGTTACTGTGACAAACATTGTTCCCTTCCAACTCATGAAACATGAACTCCATGTGTGCATCTGCGAACAAATATATTGAGTTCGAGAAAATTCCTGAGAAGTTGTCTATGTGAATCTCTTTTCAAACAATATGTATCATAGTTTCATATTCCTTAAGGATAAACATATCTTTGCATATATTCTCCAATTGATTGTAAACCTACCAAGCCAAGCAGGAAAAAAAAACTAAAAAAAATCAACTTCAGAGATTTGCTAGTGCTTAGGATTCTCACCAGCACTACCAAAGGCTTCTTGAATCTCCAAGTGCAAGAAATGGACAATGTCTAAAAGTTTCTCCATGACCTATAACACAAGATCTTAGACATGTCATCTTCAAAGCAAAAGGATTTACTTCAAGGGATGAATTGGTACTAGCCTAACAGATCAGGCAAAAGAAAATTTTAAATTTGATATTTGAATGAGCCAAAATAGAACTTAAAATAAACACACACACACACACACACACACACAAAAGGTGTAATTATAAAATGCAGTAATTTTTTTGATATCAATATAAGGTTCCATTCCTGGAAAAAAAATAATAAATAAATAAATTGGATAAAGCATTGGAAACGATTGAACTGGTAAAAAGGACATATTCATCCTGAAAGTGCCAACAAGGTATCTCAAGCAGCATTGATGTGTACCTCTTCCAAAATCTGGGACCAAAGAGATTTCTTTTGCAAACTTCTTACATGCTTCTTTTGACTTTTTAACTCAGCTCTCAAGATTGCAAGGCTGTCTCCTTCATATCAAAAGAATGTATATATAAGGAGAAACAGGATTACCACAAATAATGATATTCATAGAGATAACAACAAATAGGGGATTAGATCAAAGTCACCCTCCATATTTTTCAGAATTTTATGCATATTAGTAGAAGTAGCTAGTATCTCAAATCTGTGCTCGTAGCATAGACTCATGCCAGGTTAAAAATTAAAATTAAAGATCAAAAGATGGCTAGTGCCATGCAAATGATGAGCACAGAGACAAAAAATATAAAATCAACTCACTTAAAACAATCAAAATTCTATTGCTCAGATGTCAATAGGCTGCTGACAACCAGATCTAAGAAAGGGCATGAAACATTTTAAATTTCAAATGAGACACTAAAATTAGCTTGGCTCCACAGAATAGTATTACAAAGTAAGAACTGTCTCCCAAGTAACATCTGTTTCTCAGATTTTGGCACATTTTGATGTCAAAGCATTGAAAAATTAGAAGCGACTTTTTCCAAAATGTAATGCCAAATCATGCTACTAAAATAACATTCTTCAATACAGATAGAAGCCCCAAGTTACCTCTTTGAGCGGCATTTGAATTATCCTCTTCCTGAAGCTTGCGTCGATAATCTTGTTCAAATCTGTCCAAGGCATGCAACTCATGATACAATTCCTGCAAACAAAAAATTTGTACTCTAATATAGTAAGGCTACGAGGCATAATATCGATGTGGTATCAAGAACACAACTTATGCCTTCCAAATGAATATGGTGCAGACACGAAAGCCTTGGAAATTGATCTTAAGAAATAAGAGTATCAAGAAACAACCTCAAAAGCAGAAATAAACAAGTCCCCTAAGTTCAAAA
This sequence comes from Swietenia macrophylla, assembly GCA_032401905.1. Classification (NCBI taxonomy): domain Eukaryota; kingdom Viridiplantae; phylum Streptophyta; class Magnoliopsida; order Sapindales; family Meliaceae; genus Swietenia; species Swietenia macrophylla. The sequence continues at coordinate 5,610,776 of CP135580.1, read as the reverse complement.
ATCTGGAAAATCAGAAGTGTTCTTTCTTTCACAAATTAAGTCCCATATTCAATTGATGTCAAGTATGCTCTTTCTTGACTTTGCCGTGACAATAACATGCTGGAAGAAGTAGAAACAACATGGGCCTCACTCAACTCCAATAGCTTGCAAACTACTAGCCATTTCAATTGACTACAGCTATGAATGAGAGACTTGAGGTGGTTTCATGACTAAAATGCAGCCAAATACCTTAAGATTGTGGAAACAGCATCATCATGGATAACCATCTACAATTTGAATAAGATCAATTTATTCTCTCAGAATAGAGCAATATGGCAAGGTAAGAAGACTCAAATCAATTTAATTGAATTAAGCTGCAATCCAAGCCTAGCTGAGAGTGACCATTTACAATTTCATGAAACAACGTCCCATGGTTTCTACTAGCATTTTAAATACTAGCACCACAATAAACAATGACTTCATATTGGAGGATGAAGTTGCACATCCAAATGTCACAGAATCAGATGACATGACCACAATCAAGGGATTGTTTAAATAGGCTATTTCAAGCAATAAATCAGCTCACCACAGCCATGGAATCTAAAAACCATTCTACTCGAGCCCAGAAAAGAAGATGGAAAAAGAGAAAAGGAAAGACAAATCCAGGGAAGCTAAACTCCACACTACATGATATGGTTATGTTCATCCAAGGCCTAAACTTAAATATTTTCCAAACATAGCATAAGAGATCATTTTTCAAATTCTTTACAAAATGGATCATGACTAAATGATGATGCAGCTCCATCTATCCAACAACAGTGTACAATACTCACAGCTGTATACTGGACTAAAGTCATCAAATGTTGCATCATTGTGTCCGCTTCTTCCTTCAATTGCTTTTGTGGGGCAAGCTCTGAACCAAGCCTAAAAGTCATAAGAGAGCACAAGAAACAATATAATAACCTAACATGAAATACAGTAAAGAACAAAAACTAAAGTAGACAAGATGCTGTTGCATTACTTTGCAAAATAACGATCCAAGTTGTGCAACTGAGGATCTTTACAACGATTTCCAAACCGCACCACTTCTCCAGAAAAAACTTTCAGTTCTTCTCTGTCAGAACAATAAAACAAAATAATTTACATTTTTCTTTTTTTCCAATTGATAAAAAATAAAACCAATATATAATCTTGTTAAGAAAACACATTTTTAAAACAAAAAAGCTTCTCTTAGCATTATCCACCTCTTATCGGCAGCAGCAATTCTCAGCAATTCATCCATATCTCTGGAAATTAAATTTTGAACCCCTTCGGAAGTAAGCACCACTTCTTTTAAATGCCTAATGTTATCCTTTGAAAGGGATTGCATCAGATTGGCACCTTTAACAATTGTGTTTGCAACTTCAAAAGCCAAAATCGAAATTTTATTCCCTTTCGTTGTGACCGCTGAGGTAAATCCACTGCTGAGATTCAAATTGGTCATGCTACTACCAAGCGTGTCTAAAACTTCCACTGCTTTGCCAATGCCAGCAGTACCAGCTCTGCCTAAAAGAGAGCTCACTTCGGAGACCTATAAGATGCAAATTACCAATTGGTACACTCAAAAACACAACAACAAACTCTAACATATGAAATCTTCAATAGTTACTCAAAAATAAAAGGTTTATCCATTCAAACAGTCAGAAAACTCAAACTTTAAAATAAAATTAAGAAAGCACCACATGAAAACACAGAAACTTTGAAAATACTAGAAAACAAGGTCAGCATTGTATGAATATGTGTGTAATAAACTAGTACACAGTAATTTAAAAAGGTGCAAATAGTTGTTCGCTAGAAACTAGGAAATGCCATAAAATTGTCTTAGACCAAGTAACAGGAAATCAATGCAATATAATATAGCACCATGTCCTACAATTCACTCTACCTCTCTGTATTAGTGAAGCTTCTTCACATACAACAATTATTAGTAGCCAAAAAATAAGCATATAGAATATAAGTGAATTTTGGAAGTAGTTACAAAGTTGGAAGTTAAAGGCAAGAAGAAAAAATTCAAACTAAGGATAAATTAATTACAATAAAACCCTACATCATTTTCACAGAAGAACTGCAGAGTAACATTAGCAATAACCCCATTCTCCTATTTTACACAGGTAACAGCCAGAAAAATTAACCAAAAAAAAAGCCAAGGTTCTTTCGTTTTTTGGCTTATTCCCTTGTAAGCATGAACCAACAGTAGGATTTAGCTCCCTTAAAATTATGGTAGCCTTTCTTAATTAAGCGTTTGAAAAATATTCTATGGCCAATTCTCAAAAACACTCAAATCAAATAAGAGCCAAGAGAGAGAGAAAATGAGAAAATCTACACAAAAATCATATTAGGAATTCATGTTAAAAAAGTTTGTGTCTTGAATATAATTTATCAAGGTTGGAGAAGGAAGCAGATGGAGAGTGAAAGAAAGTCTTCCATGTAATGCTGTTAGGCATTTATTGGTCATAACTTCATCCAACCAGCATACTCTTGAAAAAGAACCCACCTCCAAAGACACATAGAGAGAGAAGTAAAATTAACCAACAATGTTATAAATAAAATAACACTGTTTCTCGTAACAGCTAAGATATATAAAATTGATGGATCCTGGTACATATTATAAATGTAAGATTGGCACGGTTGTTGGCTTCCTTATTTTCTCAATCAAAAACTCAATTCTTTCCCTTTATCCCATATCATGGCCTCTTTGATGAAGCAACATTTGGCGAAAGAGTTGAAGTAGAAACAAATGGCAGATTTAGCCATTTTCATCAATTAACCAACAATGTTGAAAAAGTTGAATATCACTTTATCAACAGATGTAGCTATTCCCCAAACATTATGAGGGGTGCAACTATCTTCAAACTCATTGTTGTCTTTCCAGATTACACAAATAACCACCAAGGAAGCATTGTCCCAAACTATTTACAAATTAAGAACCAAGCTCCAAAGAAAATAAGCCTTAATAATATTTTTCATTTTAAGGTATGGCCCTACCAACCCCATCCAACTTGAAAAGACATTTATGGAGAAAACACCAAGTAGCTAAGAGATGGAGCAAACAATAATTTCACGGTCAGCACGCTTGGTCTCTAGATTTTGTTTTTTAGCCTTTCCTATATTTTCTGTTGAATCTTTGTATCTTCATCGCAAAGAATCAAACTTAATACCTATTTATATTCCAACATCCCATGTTAAAACCTTATAACAAACAGTTGTGAATTTCCAAAATTACTTTGTTATAAAGTAACTAAAAGAGCATTAAACTGTCACACACAATCATGCAACAAGCTTTTGGCCCCTATTTAAACCAAAATCAGATTACAAAACTTTAAACCCAATGTTAATTGACATTTAGAATACACGCATTAGCTTATTCTATAAGTCTACAGTTTTTCAAACACACAAAACCAAAGTAAAATACCAAGTAACCTTGATATGCAATATGTTTCAACCATAAAACAAATTGTTCATTGCAATAAAACAAAAGCACAGGGAAAAAAAGAATAAACAAACTAAACAAAAGGAAAAAATATATATATGAGAGTGCATGTGCAAAGCAAATAAATTTCAGACACACCTTAGCAACAGCAACCTGTTTAGACTTAGTGGATCTTGACGTGTGTGATAGAGCCCTTGACAAGCGAGGAATGCCATCATTGATGTCATCTGGACTCGTCCCATAAGCAATAGCATGGACGCCCGGAAAGGAATAGGGTTCAGTCAGTTCCTTGTTGTCCGAATTCTCCCCAGCCGGAGAAGGAGTTGTATTGCCATGTAATTTCACGGGCAGTTCGCGAGACTGATAAACCAATGCAGAATCATTACCAAGATGACCATTGACACTCGGAAAGCTTTCACCGGGAGCATTATCTACATTGGAACTCCTCGAGCAAAGCCCTCCCATTGTGTTGATCACCAAGAACTAATTTTGATCTTTCAAATTTGCCATACAACAGCGAGCAAATAGTTTGAATTTTATCACCACCAAAAAGTATCCTACTACAAAAGTATATCAGAAACTCAAGCTTCAAGAGATCAGGGGAGAATGGAAGTTGCCTCGATCAATTTACCGAAATATAGATTCTAACTCACACTAGGAATTGAATCAATGCAGTCAAAACCTAGATACATAAACCCAAGTTTCATCGAAATTCTCAAAGGAACGATTGTGATAGTTGGCGAAGCTCCAGTCCATTTACACCAAAGAATAAACTGGAAGAACAGAAGCAACTCATAAATCACAAAATTATATAGTCAACAAAAGAGTCAAAATTAAGGGGGGAGGCGGGCCAAAAAAAAAAAAAGGCAATACCCAGTTCATACAAACTGCAACACCATCATCAGAAATTAACATGCAAATTGAGCACGTGTCGACTGAAATAAAACAAACAACCCAATAAACACTCAACAAACCCAAGGTCAAAAAAGAGCAAAAAATTCAAAACTTGAGATAATTTCCATGAAGTAGATTCAGTTGAGACACCCAAAAGGCAGAAAAGCAAACAAAGATAGATGAATAGCTAAACTCACAGGCTACATACGCATTAGAAATGGATCTGCAAGAAGGTTAAAGAGATGTTCTGTAGTGAGCTGATGTTAAGAGATCAGTCAAAGAGCAAAAACAGAGAGGAATACAGAGTGAAGGAAGGAGAGAGGTGGGGCAAAGGGAGGAGACTTTGATTGAGTTGTGTCAGCCAAGCCAGAATATAAAAGCGACGGTCAAGACTCGAGAATTGTCCAAAAAAAAAAAAAAAAAACTCACCATGCTTTCACCATAGCTCTATGGAACGCTAAGGAATGCTTTGCTCATACCCTTATTATTATCACTTAACCTTTCTGTTTTCTACACTCTCTCTCTTTATGACCCTGGCTCGTTGCTTTCACCTATGGGAAATTTGTTTCTCACTCTCACTCTCGTCCTTAGAGCGTTGTTTCACGCTCTCCTTTTAATTAAAACAAAAAATTAAAAAAAAAAAAAACAAACAAACAAATAAAAATGAATTTTGCGTTTGAGATCATTTCTTTAGTCTTCCTCAAGAATGGGTGAAAATGTTGGGATATTATTACCACACCCGTTCTTTCTTTTTAAAATGTTATGTAATCGAGATGTATTAAATGGATTACAATCCTGAGTTTATGTTAGTTTAATTATTAACATCTATTGGAGTGGTAAAATTGAGTTGAGATTGGATTTACATGAATACTAAATTTAGAAGGAGTTTTATTAATTTTTTTGTGATATTTAATATATATATATATATAATAAAATCTTAAAATTGATATTATTCTAAAAATACGTACATTTTTATTATAACAAATTAAGAAATTTACTGTTTTAAATCTTTATCTTTTTAAAATCAAGATTTTATTTTATTTAGTTAAGCATGATTAAAAATGGTAATTTTATCAATAAATTCATTAGTGTTGCTTCTCATAGGACAGGTTTGATATGCCCTTTAGCATATTTGAGATAAATTTAAGGAAAAAATTAAAATATATAACGAATTTAAAACGGATATGATGTAAATAAATATTCACAAATATTTCAATGAATATTCGTAAATATTTAATTTGTTAATTTTTTACAATAATTGTACTTTTAATTAATTAATTTTCTTTAATTAGCTTCAAATTCTACAATAAAAAATAAAAATTACATTTATTCAAATGATAAGAATGTTATCAATGAAATAAATTGTTTATTTTTGGTACTTATAAAAATTTGTTCTTTATTCATTTATATATTATTTTTTAGTATTGTAAAAATCATGTTAGATGGGTGTTAGTTACAATTGAGTAAAATGAATATATAAATTTAATAATTATTATTTTGAACTTATGAATTTATAAATTTTTATTTTATTTTTTTGATATTTTATACACAAGTTTGTAAAATAATTATGTATTTTTTTGAATGATTATAATAAATTTTATTTTATATTGAATGTAATTAATTTTTTTATGTGAGTAATGTGTTTTATTTTAAATTAATGTTAAAAATATATAATTTTAATTAGATAATTTATAAGTTTAAATTTATTATTTAACAATAATATAAATATAGTTAAAAATGTTAAAATTTATTAAAAATTTACGGATATCCATATAAATTTGATAAATATTTGATATTTATTTAAACAAATTTAGTAATAAAATATCAAACTCGTTATAGTTTTAATATTAAATTTTATTAATGAATGTAAATACGAGTTTAAAATTATCCATCTTAGACCCGATTTGTTGTTATCCCTAAATATGATTTTAACTTTAACTAAAAAAAACTTGTATTGATAATTTTATAACTCAAAGAAAAGAACAATTATTAAAAAAAAGAGTTTTAATTGTGAAAGACTTTTCTTATTTACAAAGTTCTATTTTTTTATGACTTAAAAAAAAAAATCTTTTAGAAGTAAGGATTAAGGTTGTACTATAAATATATGTTTATTTTATAATAAAAGCAAATCTTGAACATGCCTTATAGAGCTTTGTGATTGATTTTTGCTCCTTAATTTTGTTTTATTTTTTAAAAATAACTTGCTAAAAAATTATAAATTTATAATTTTTTTTTTGTTAAACTTAAAAATTGTTCTCTCAAATGTCAATTAAGATATTTTAATTTTTTTTCAAATGATGAATAAAATATTTTTCAAAAAAATGATTTGTATTAATTAAAGAGAGTTTAATAATATAAGAGGATCTTGCTAAATTTATAGAAAGGATTTTCATAAATTAAGGGTAGGGAGTCTCACTAAACAAAACAATCAAGAAAGTTAGAAAAATACTACGGTAATAATACAAAGAGTAATTCTTTACTTTTATTTAAATTTATTGTTATTTGTAATCGATGCTTTCATAGTAAATTAATTTTTTAGACATGGTAATAAATTTAAACTATGTTAATTTGTTTATTTGCATTGTGGTATATTATTTTAATTTAATTGAATAAATTAATTTAAATTGATAAATATCTATTAAAACAAAACTATCATATATATATATATATATATATGAAGAGAGAAATATTTAAAAGATTATAAGTCCAAGCACAATCTAATAGGTGTATTGCTAGATGCCTAATTTAAATTGTGGTTGTTCATGTGCTGTGTTGAGTTTAAGACTAAAACATGTGCCCTCAATTGATATTAAATTAAAAATATTAAGATAATATTATTATGTAATACAAGAAAAATAAATAAATAAATTCTACGTCCAACAGTGGTGTATCATTATTGTAGACACAATGACACTAAAAAGAATACAATATATTGATGATGGTATTAGATTATATATATATATTTTTTTAAAAAAAAGTAATAATTATTTTCGTGTGATATGTATAAGAAAGTTTAACTCATATTAAAATTAAATTTGAATAAAAATTAATATAAAATATTTTTCCGGCTCAAAAATGATGCTAAGCTGTATAAAAAAAAAAAAAAAAACTATTTTATAAAAATTAGGGAGTCGAAGTAGACATGTCAAGAGAATCGTGCCGACCCGCAATATTAGGGACCAAGCGGGCTCACGTGCCATGTCGAGCTTGTCCAAGCAAGCAAAAACATTTTGCAGCCTAATTTGGATTGCAACCATAAAATTTTTATAAAAAAAAAATTAAAAATAATATTTAATATAAATGAAAACCCTAAATATCTTCCAATTGAAAAATCAAACCAATATTTATTTTTCTTCTGTCAAAACAATAAAATTACAAGTAATAATTTTTAAAAAGGGGAAGATAAAGACGAAGGATGAAAGATGGACAACGAAAATTGAAAGTATGTCACCATTGTTTTCTTCATTTCTTTACTTTCTTCTTCTTTATTTTCCTTCTTTTGTTTCTTTTTCCATTCTATTTTTTCTAAGTATTAAATTTAAAAGAAATAAACATTATCACTTGGAAATTGAAATGTCTTTTTATTTTTATAAAATTATAGATATGAGTTGTGAACGGTCCATGATAGACCCATTTTATGTCTCAACAATCCATATTATGTCCAAACCCAACATGGCACGAAAAGCGGGTCGTGCTCGTGTTTTTATTTATGGTTTGGGTTGTGCCTATGCCAAAACCAAGCCCAACTGGCTTAATTGCCTCCTCGAAGTTCAAGTTAACTTAAAATGATGTAATTTTATTTGAATACTGTACGTACAACAATTTAATATTAGGTTCAAGCTTAAAACTCTTAACACATAAAATTATTTATAGCATAATTAATTATTTAAATAATTACGTTATGTTAAATTTATATTATAGTTATTAGATTTTAGAATGTGTTCAATTATTTTTTTTATATTTTAAAAAATATTTAGTTATATTTAGACTGAAATTGATGAGAATTTAAATATGTAGTTGCAACTCACTTAGTTGGTTTAATAATCACATTGGATTAAAATTTAGAGTTATTGACAATTTAGTTCATTTATGACAAGACTTGTTATTTGGATCGAGCCAACACACGAGTAAAGGAAGGCATTTTTGAATTGAACCAGTCCAAATCAAAGTTTCGATTTGAATCGATTTAAAAAAAATTATTTGTTCGATTTTAGTTTAAGGAGAATTAAAATGATATATTTGAGTTCAATTTTTACAATTTGGGACAATTATTTTATTTTTATTTTTTTAATGAGTTAAATTATGACTCATATAAATATAATTATTATAAAATTTTATAGATAATTTTTATTTTTGATTTTAGAAAAATAAAAAAATAATATTTTTTAGTTTAGTTCAAATCGAACAAAACTAACCTTTTATCAATTTGATGGGTTCAATTTATTCTTTATTATTAGTTTGAATTGATTTGGTCTAAATCAAAATCGACATTAAAAGTTAATTGAATCTAAGCAAACATATAAATGTTGGTTAAATTTAATTTGTTTGGTTTGAAATTTGGCAAACAATGAATCGTATTAAGGATGTCCACCACCCTTGCACAAGAGCATGAATGATCTACTATTATGTGAATTTAACACATGTCATTTAATACCTCTAATCGAGTCTGAGAAGAAATCAATAATTTTTTAAAATATTTCAATTGAATATGTTTCGTGATCAATAATTATATATATATATTAAATAATATTTAAGTCTTTTTTGTGTACCGGTGCCTACCTCAAACACTTATAATCAAGAACATTAGTCAACAAAGGGTAACCAAAACTTTTTCAATGAAGATGTTTAAGTTAGTAGGCAATGAGTTGCAAGCTCTAGGAGTCAAGTTCTCTCTTAGCAAAAAAAGAGAAACCCTTTATTAGAGAAAAAAACAAATAAAGATTTGAATTTTGATAATAAGATCAAATTGTCCAATCCCTCTTTAAGAGAAAATCATGTTTATATATAAAACCATTGTAAAATAACATATGTACTAATTTTAATACGAATATTATAATAATTTTTATATAATAATTGTATAGATGTTATTGTATATATATATTATATATTTTATACTCCAAGTTGATCTATTCAATAAAAGCAGCAAAAAATTTATGAATCGAGAAATGTGAAAAAAAAAAATGAAGGGTTAGTTTGGGTTGTCATGGATTAATAAAATATTTTGATTTTGTATAATCTATATAAGGTATATGTAAAATTAAATTTAAAGATAAAATTAATTTTCAATATCAATTTTTTTTTAATTGTATCAAATGTGAAGGGTGTGCTTTGGCCACCCAGTCACTTGTCACTTGGTTAGGGACAAACAGATCCAATCAAAAATTAGGAACTAAAATGAAGATAAAAAAAAGTGTCACAAGAGAAATCAAACACAAGATTTTTAATTCTTATATTATATCTTTGAATTATATAATAAGTTAATATAATAACATTTTACTTATCAATGTTAACTTTTTATCTAATAATTTAAAATTTTTAAGTGAAATGATAGTTATAACATTAAAAATTTTTAATTTAATAGTTAAAAACTTGCGAAAGAATTTGAATAGAAAATGAAGTGACAGATGAATCTACCCCATTATATAATGATGTATATAATAACGTTAATGATTAGTTCTTATTAGTTAATAAAATTGATCAAAAATTTTAATTGGTTGTAGAGTTAAAATCTCGCTCGCATAAAATTAAAAAAAATTATACACACACACATATATTTAAAGTGTATTAAGTATTAATTAGTAAAATTGGTAAAAGATTTTGGACGGTACAAGGGTTTGGGGGATTAATCTCGTTGACAGACCGTTGGGAAGTGAATTGAGTTACAAAATATACGTATATATAGTTAATGTGTATTTTTTGTTGGAAGGAGAAAATAAATAGCTCGTAATCCTATTTTCATCAAAGACCAAGTCAAGTAATAGACCTTGGAAGATGGAAACAAACTTTTCGGCCTTCGTCTTGTTATCACTTATTCTTAGGAAAAAGAGTGAACTTGGCTGGGTTACAGATAATGCAACCTTATATACATGTAATGACTGAAAAAAATTAAGTAAAAATAAAAATAAATAAATAAACAACAACCTATTGGTAGAGGATCTAACTATGGCATATTTATGTTTCAGTATATTTAAAAAAGTTAATTACTTGTAATTCAAAAAAAATTTATAAAAACTTAACATAAAAATAAAGCTTGAAATAAGGTCAAAATTTCAATATTTTAAAATTTTATTCTTCGTTTAAAGCTTTTTTAGGAGTCATTTTGAATTGCAAGACCCCCCCCCCCACCCCCAAAAAAAAGGTGACGTTACACTTTATGGTTCTTTGTTAGCTTAAGAAACATGAGATTAATTATTCTACTCATAACTTAAAACTACTTTAAGTGGTTTTTGTCTTGAAAATCTAAAGATATTACATATATGGTGAGATGTGCTAGGTATTCACTAACCATAAAAATCTAAAATATTTACCAAGTCAAAAAGAGTTAAATTTAAGATAAAGGTGTGGTTAGAACTAATAAAAGACTATGATTTTATAATTGATTATCATCCTAGGAAAGCAAATGTAGTGGCAAATACTCTTAGCTGAAAATTTTCAATAACTTTATCTTATATTAGACCTATTTATGTGCCTTTATTGCTTAATTTGAAATATCTAAGAATAACCTTAGAATAGATAATTTTGATACCTTGATAGCAAATTTTGTATTTAGGATTTCCTTGTTAGATAATAGCAAGGAGAAGCAATTACTGAATGGATATTTAAAAATCTAAGTACTAGAAAATTTAAAAAGAGAGAATTTAGTGATCTTCAAGTTGGATAAGATAATATTCTAGTTTTAAAGGATATAATTTGTATTTTTAAGGATAAGCAGCTTTAGAAACCTATTCTATAGGAAACCTATAGTTTGGCATACACTATTCATTCTGATACTAAAATTGTATAGAACTATTAAAGAATCTTAATGATGAGCTAGTATGAAAAAAGAAATCATTAATTTTGTTGCAAAATGTCTGGTATCCCATTAGGTTTAAGTTAAACACCATAAGCCAACAGGTACACTATAGCCACTACCTATACCAGAATGGAAATAGTAACATGTGAATATTACTTTTGTAGTGGGTTTACTGAAAACTCAGTGCAGTTATGATGCTATTTAGGTGATTATTAATAGATAATTAGCGCATTTTCTTGCTATTAAACACACTGATTCTCTAAAAAAGCTAGTTAAGTTATACGTGGATAAAGAAGTTAGACTTTATAAAGTTCTAGTATCCATTGTGTCAGATATGCTAGATTTACTTTCGAATTCAAAATCAAGTGATAAGAAGTTCTTGAAACTTCATTGAAATTTAGTATAACATTCTACCTCTAGACAGATAGCTAATCTAAAAGAACTATCTAAACTTTGGAAGATATGCTTAGGATATGTGTAACTAATTTTTTTTAAGGGAAATTGAGATTGCCATTTGTCTCTAATTAAGTTGCTTATAACAATAGTTTCCAAGCTAGTGTTTGAATGACACCATATGAAACATTTTATTGTAGAAACTATTGAACTCCCTTGTGTTAGAATGCAATAGGTAAAAGAAATTTGTATAATGCTGAATTAATTGAAACTTTCATTTAGAAAATAAAGATAATTTGAGAAAGATTGAAAACAACACAAGATAGACATAAAAGTTATATAAATATTGAAGGAGGAACTTAGAATTTAAGATTAGTGCTCGAGTATTCTTAAAAGTTGTTACTCAAAAGGGTGTCATTAGATTTTAGAAATGGGGTAAAATAAACCCTAATTATGTTGGATCTTTTAAGGTTATAGAGAGAGTTGGAGATATTAGATTAAAGGAAAAAAATGTTGAGAAACAAAGTTACACCAGTATAATGTCTTAAAAAAAATCTATTGCATATTTACAAAATACGTGGATATTTATCAATTTTTAGGATAACTAAATTATAAGAAAATTTGAATGAAATAATGTAATTTTTGAATATTTTTAATCTAACTATAATTTTAAAAAGATTTAGAGTCATTTTATAATTCTCAAAAAAATTTTCTATAAATATCCTATCTTTTCTAGAAATTTTAAATTTACCCCACCTTACTTTCTTCTTTCTCTATTTTAGCTATTGTTTTGACAAATTCCTTTTTGACCTTCGATCAACACTTTTTTCAGACCACATGCTCTCCTCAATATTATCGTTCCACTTTTGTAAACATCACCTCAATCTGATTTTCGACAAGTTAGCAACTCTTATTTAAAGTTTTGAAAATTCTTTAACTCAATTTTTCGGTCAACCTCGACTTCTTATTGAAAAATTGAACATACCAACAAATGGTGAGTTGGATGAAAAAATGGACCAGGCCACTAAATTTAGGATGTCAAAATCTATAAGACCTGTTAGAAATCACTACCTAAATCATTAAACTTTAAGTCGTTAGCGTCGTTGACTGGCATTAATCGACTAGTTGACTAGTCAATAGTCAACTGCCAATCAACTCTCTTGTTTTAGGCTTTCCAGACCTTATTTTCAATCTCAGAGACATTCATTAAACTTATTTTGATGAGAAAAATTCAACTGTGGTTCAAAATTATCAAATTACTTTTCAAATTTGAACTCACGTAAATTGAGACGATTGAGGTAGAGATTCCATCACTTATTTAGTTGCTTATTTTTAAAAATATAAATTGGATATATGAATATACATACATTTTCATATGTTTTTTTATTATGATTATGGCTTGAAATTAAATTTTAAATTATTTAAAAATTTAATTATACATTTTTATGATAAATTATTTGGATAGCACGTCTTGCCGTTATGGCATGCTAAACTTATATTTATTTAATGTTATTAAATATTTTACCTAGATATTGTTTGCATGATATAAAAATATATAAAATACATGCTTTTGAGAAATAGTATGTAGAATGAGTTTTATTGATTTATCATCGTTATACTGCCCAAATATTTATTAAATATGCTATATTATTTATACGTTGTTATTATAGTGATTAGGCATTGAGTTAGTATATAATATATCTATATATATATTGAATATTTTCGTAATTATAGCATGCAATCTATGGCAGGTCTTTAAAATGTATAGGTGAGTGGAAGTTGAATAGGGTAGGAGTAGCAGATAGATATGGGTATGCCCCCTCAATATATTTTTTATTGATATGATATAGATAAAATTGATGATACTTATTTTTGTTTTATGTATATGTAAACGTATATGGTTGTATAAAGTATAAATTTTAAATTTTAAATTTTATTATCATCAATGATTTTATTAAAATTTGGCACGTATAAAATTTTTTTAAAAATTAATCATGCAAATTTTTAGGCAAAACTAACTTAGTTAACTAATATTAATCCTTACTGAGTATTATAGTTTTACTTACTCCTTCCTTTTTTTCTCCAATAGTATTTTTAGCGTGCTGTGAATATCGAAAAGTAAGTAGTACGTTTAGATTTTAAAAGATAAAATGAGCAAGTTTCTAGTTATTAGTTAGTCAGTATACTTTTATTGACTTGAATTTAAGTTTCTAATATAATACATGATTTATATGGATCGCCAAAATTTTAAATTATTTATTTATTTATTTTTAAATAAAGCGTGAATTCATATAATATTGTATGGTTTTGTTAGATTTATTTTATTATTATTATTTTTAAATATATTTTAAGATCCTTTGACACTTTTTGACATTTTGACTATTAAATTTTAATTTTTATTTGAATTTTGACTTTTTTAATTTAACAATTACTAACTTGAATTTGGGATATGACAATTTAATATCAGAGTATAATTTTACTTTTCTAGAAATGTGATATTTGAAAATAAGGATTTTCAAATTTAATTTTATTGACTTTAATTATTTTAGTCCACGTGCATTATTTTAGTGATAAAACATGATAAATAATACAATATCAATAGAATAACTCCACAAAAAGTCTTGAATTATTGAAAATTCAATATAAAACTTGAAACATTTAATAAAAAATTCTAAACATTATTAAAATAAACTTGAAACTCAATACATTAGATTGGAAATTGTAACTTAAAATTTAAAATAATTAAATTATTATTAATAATTTTTTATTAATATAATAACTAATAAATTTTTTGTTAATATTTTATTAATTAAAATTATATATTTTAATCATGTGGAGACAATTAGTTACAAAAGTAGTTGTCCTGAATTATTTATTTTTTAAATTGTTTGGCTAATAAATGGTAGAGAAATACAATGTGTTTTTAATATATAAGATGTATTTTACATCCAATGTCTTATAATTAGATTGTGAAAAAGAGTAAACGATGTTTAGTGTTTCTAAAATAGTTAATACCATCTTGTGCAATATGTACTTTTGCAAATCTAATTTCAGAGCTTCATTTTATCTCTCCACCATTTGATAATTTTAGTTGAATATAAATGTTTCACAAAGTTTTCAATCACCAAAAATACTATTTGAATTTTTATGAGAAAATTTTTAAAATGGTCTTATTTTACAACCTATTTATTAACGAACTTATTTTGAGTCATTATTACCAAAATGTCTAATTTTTTCACATTTGGATACATATACCCCTACATAACTCATTTATTATTTTTTTAAAAAAAAACACACAAAACTTAGTCACTCAAGTCAAAAAAATTGTGGCGAATATCTAGCAATTATAAATCTATGAGATCTTCTCCATTTTCTTACCCATTTAGCTTGATATCATAAATTAATATTTGTATATGTTGTATATGTTAAATCTAAGCTTCATTACATAGATTTATTGATTTTGTATTTAAAAATTAGATTATTTGAAAAAATTAATTTTGAAAATCAGCCATCGAATATTGAAAATGTTAAGGGACAAACACATCGAGTGTCCTTAAATGCTCAATATCAAGTGTTTGACATTAAAATGTCTAATGTCAAGCACTTTCGGGTGCTTAACATCAAACATTCAACGTCAAGCACCTATTTTTTAATTTTAAAATAATTAAAAATAATAATAAATATTATTATATTATTATTATTTAAATTTAATATTGTTAATATTATTTTTTATATTTTATATTACTTATTTTTTATAATTTAAAATAAATAATATATTTATTATGTAAAATTAAGAATTACATTTGATTTATATTTATGTTATTGTTAGTTGCATAGGTATGGATGATGATTTGCCAACAACTATTGAATATGAAAAATCATGGGTTACATTTGATGATAGTACTGAGAAATACATTAATGGAAGACATTAACTTCTAGTTGTACTAAAAATATAAATTATCAATAATTACTATAATTGATATAAGATTGCATACATATGGATATGGCAAAACACAGAATTAGTATTAGAATGGATTTTACACATGTCAATAAAAAGTTCACATGTTTTGTTAATATGATAAATGACTATGATGTTTATGCTTTCTTAAAAATAGTGTCAAGATCAAAATATAGATAGGTCAATCTATTATATATCAACACAAAATGTATACTTATTTTAGATTGTAGAGTGTCCTTCATACCTCTATTCCAGACAGTCAATTTTTAAAGTTCATATGCAATCATTTGTTTCTTTATAAAGGAGTAATTAATTTAGCCATGCTCAACATTATGATCTATTTTTGAATGTATCTCTCACACAACATGTCATTTCACTAAGACACAATACATATCTTGCAATCAATAAAGCGTCATTTTCATATTGGTATAATGAAGACTTAGACACAGGATTATTTTGATAGTTAAACTATGCAAGCAAGGCATTAACATACTAAACATTCTCAATGATACAATAAAAGACCCTGGTAAAAGTTATTATGATAAGGATGCAAATGCAACAACAAATGTTGTTGTTGAATCAAGTCAAGCTTGTTAAAAGAATAAGCTTGGGTCAGCAAGTTATCTAAATTGTTTGTCGCCAATTCCACTTTCATTTTCTCAACCATGAGAAGAATTCTCCAGTTTTAGTTTTAATGACATTTATGTTGAACAAATTTTCAGTTTTAAGAAAGACTTACAGGATACATTGTGTATTATGGCATTGAAGAACCATTTCCAATTTAAGGTTGCCAAATCCTTAATAGATCATTTTGAAGCAAAGTGTGCAGTAAGTGGATGTAAATAGTGAGTTAAAGTAACTAATATAAATAAAAATAAAGAATATTGGTTTATAATACGAATTAAGGCAATCTATAGTTGTTGAAGTGGTCAACTTTAACAGAGACATTACTAAACAACTTATCGATTTATTAGTGATTATGTGATAGATAAGTTCAAGACCTTAGTAGGATTTATACCTAAATGACATTTAAGATGATATACATCAAGCATTGAGAGTGTTTATGTCTTATCATAAAACTTGATTAGCTAAATAAGATGCAAAAAGATTGGCACATGGGGATCTAACAGAGTCTTTTAAGCTATTGTCAGAGTTTTGTAATGTATTAATAATTAGTAACTCAGGGGCGATAACCTATATAAAAACAAATGAAGATGATCATTTCTTATGTTTTCTTTATAGGGCTTGGCCTATGCATTCATAGTTTCATCATTCGTTTGACCTGTTATTACTATTGATGAGATATTTTTAAAGGCACATTCAAAGGACATTATTTATGGCTATCACTATTGATGGAAACAATCATATTTACTTTATGGCATTTGGTATGGGCGACTCTGAGAATAATGCATTATGTGAATGGTTCTTAGTCAAGCTATAGGATGCATTAGAGATGCGACTAATTTGATTTTTGTATCGAATTAGCATGATAACATACTAAAAAGGGATAATGAAAGTGTTTACTAACTTAACATAGTTTTTTGTGTCTACCGTATTGAAGGCAATGTAAAAGACAAATATAAGATGAAAAATTATAAGAAGAATACTTTCCTTGTGAGGTATTATGTTATAGTGAAAGCATATTTTTCAGCGAGTTTATACTATTGATACATCAACACCATTAATTTTTACATGTATTTTGTCATATTAAACATTTTAAAAAATTTATAATCTATAATTAAGATTTTAAACACTCCCAAAAAAAATTTCTAAATCCAACTACTTTGCATCAATATCAATATACAATAATTGATGGTTTACTGTTTATCTAGTAACTTAAAACTATGTACATATTTTTTTATATTTACATAAATACATAATTCTATAAAAAATTCTTATATTGGAAAGTGTTTAATTCGCTTCAATAATCCTGTCCTCTACCTCACTCAAAACTTAGAAACTAAGGGTGAGCTTGTACCCAATAAATATTTATATGCAATAGAAATTTTAACATTCAAAAATAAAAAACAAGTAATTTTTTTAAATTTAAATAATATTACAAAAAATAATATTTAAGAGATTTCAAAATAAATTTTTATATAGAAAATCAAAATATCAAAATATATTTTATTTAGCTACTTTCATATGTACTTTAGAGGCATTATTTCTAAGGATTTCGTCTCAATAACTAGTGTACTTTGCACAATTCTCAGAGATCATTGTTCGAATAACTAGTGTATTTTAAGGATACTATTTTAGAGGACCATTGCAGGATAAAAATAATGTCTATGTTAAACTATTAACTAATATATTTTAAATTCACATTTAATAAATCACTCAATTAATGAAAAATAATATTCAAAATTTTTCAATAAAATTACAAAAAAATAATTTTATTGATTTAAATAAACACTTTAAACAATTTTTGCTGAAATACAATATATGTAATTTAATTCTTATTACTAGATTTATAAAAATAAGACTCTGATAAAAAATAGATATAAATTTGATTTAATAAATAATCAATTAATTCCACACTGTATATTTGAAAAATTAATGCACATGTGTAAAATTTTGAAGAAAACAAACATTTCACTTTTTAGTTTTCTAAAACTAAAATTATTCTAATTGCATATAAATACTTTTTTAAATACATAATAGCTAGTAATCAAACTTTTTTCAATTTATCTGCTGTTTAAGAATCACTTCCTAATATCAACATAGTAGTATAAATACTAATTCATAGATTAACAAAAATTAAATTATTAAATCAACATCCTAAAATTATATCTATTACGAAACTAAATTTCTACTATTAAGATTACTACAATAATTAATATTTATCTTATATCTAAAATTATTTACTAAACTTAATAGAAGTAAAATTAATGCAATTATACAGTAAGTGGATTTTTCCTTCTTATTCCTTCT
This sequence comes from Swietenia macrophylla, assembly GCA_032401905.1. NCBI lineage: Eukaryota > Viridiplantae > Streptophyta > Magnoliopsida > Sapindales > Meliaceae > Swietenia > Swietenia macrophylla. The sequence goes on along the minus strand of CP135580.1, from coordinate 5,592,140 downwards.
TTTTTTTTTTTTTATCCTCTCTCCTCGATTGCTTTTTCTTTTCCTTAATTCAATTCAAAACTAAGCAAGTAGGTTTTTATATATATATATATATATATATATATATATGTTCAAATTACCCACTGCTTGAATGAAGAGGTAAGCAGCTAGTTAGATGTTTGCTTCATGTGATTTTTTTTTGTTGTATCTACGTGTTATAGAGTTTAAACTGCATATGGACAAATTAAGATCAATACATCAAAAGACAGCAAACAATTTACAACATGAGGTGAAATTTTATAGATGGACCATTATTTTCGAGCATGTCATTTTAATTTAATGACCACTAATATTGCATAGAATATAAATGCATTATTTAAGAATGTATATACTCTTCCAATTGTGGTGTTAGTTGACTTCCATGACATGCTATCACAATTTTGCCTATAACGTCTAGTGATGGCATATGCTGGATATCTATTGGTGCCATGTCCCCCTATTAATATTACTGAGGGCTCAGTGGTCAATAAAAATAAAGATAATGTAATTTAATTATGATTACATAAAGGTTTTGAGTAGGTAAGTGACCTATAGGGATTATCATAGTCTTGGACTAGACAAATGAATCCACTTTGGAGCAACCTTACATAACATAACCACTTCACCTCGAAAGTGTTTGATATTCTTTTGAGCTTTATGTTGGAGATCCTAAAATCTATTAGCTCAAAATTATGTGTCAGATCTACTCTCAAGCTTTAAAAATAAAATGTTGACATTATATCACATGGCGCTATGATATCACTTCTAAAATATTTACCATATTGTTATCTATTTGATCATAAGGCAAAAGGGCATGGCATCATGGCATGAAAATGCCCAAGGATTTTGGGGCAAAAATACTAAGGGAATAAAAGGTGAAAATGGCTGTAGAGGAATGTATCTTGGTATATATGTGTCTGACAATATATTATGTCAAAAATTGTAAAATATAACTAAATTTTACAATATGGCATATCTAATTCGAATGTGTCACAAGTAATAGTGCCAGTGTTCTTTGCATTAAGACAATTGGTACCTACTTGAGAAATGGCTGTACGATTGATTGCCTTTATTAACAAGCTACCTCTATTGGCATCCTATCAAATTATCATTTCTTTTAAAGCTCTCACCAACCAATTCTAATCTCGGTGCACCCTTTTTATACTTGGCATATTCTGTAGGGATTATACACCACAAACACTCAAAAGTATACCTTTACACTACATTGTCTTATGGAAAAGAATTGAATTAGTTGATATCATCCATTATATCTAACAACTAGCAACTAGCACGATTCCTACTTTTTCTACCAAAAAAGAAAAACCTCTTCATCATGTAAAGTAGTGATATTCATACTACATCCATGTTAGGAATTCTTAAAAAATCAAGATTATAATAAATCCTATTAATGTCCACAAGCTTAATGACTGTCTAACCTCTAAAATAATTGTCCTTTAATAGAGTACTCTTGACAAGATCCTTAATTGGAAAGTGACCAAATTCTAAGCCGATTATCAATGCGTACTCCATATGTGAGAAATAAATGCTACAATCACCAACAAGTAACCACTTCTTGTTTGTTATTGCTATTCATATGTACCTTATATAGTAACATATGGTGGATAAGTCTTTCCTGTAAAATGAAATTTTTGTAGATCCAAAAAGTGTCCATCTCATGTCTTGACCCGAAGGCTACCATGTGATAATCGTCGCCCTAAATTATATCTCATTAACGTAGAACATTCCACAAGACTCTGCAAGTCTCTTTAGTATCGTACACTCTATTTGTATCAACAAAAATCACAATCACACACACACACACACACAAACACATACAAAAAGTCTCTTTACTATCCTACACTCTATTTGTATAAATAAAACACACACATAAGGATGTGTGTGTGTGTGTGTATTTGCTTAAATTCAAAACATTCATCACACATAAAAATCATATATAGTAAGGTGCTTATAAAGTCTCAAAGAAATCTAAATTTAAATAATATTCAAAGCACACAATATAGAGTATATATCAAAATATAGTGTACAAATATTTTATTAGTGAATCCGGAGAACATAGGATGAGTTAAGGAACTTATACCAAAAATAATGCAGTGACAATTATGTCCATTACCATTGTGAGAAAGTAAATGCAAGATCTAACCTAAAAGCAGTCAAGTGAAGGAGAAGGGGAATGAGTATAAGATATAATCAACAAGTGAAATGTTAGCAATATCAAACTGATAAGATTTAGAAGTCTTGTGAAACTAAAACAATTATAAAATTATAATCATTTACTTGACAAATTTTTCATTATTTCAAAATTAATTTTATAATTAAAAGCATATTATAAAATATATGTCTAAATCTAGGTTTGATTCTTTAAAAAGAAAAAATCGGGTTTGCCTATTCATTTTGAAATTGTCACCTTAATTAGGATAGACATTTAAAATCACCAATGGATTTTGTTATAGTAGAAATCATAAAATTGTTAGATTATATAAAATTTATTTCATATTTTAGTTTATGAAATTAATTTATATATTAATTTGTTAAATCACAACCTAGCTTACTGACATTGGCTTCAGTTGTCACATGGTGATAATTTTAAAATCCTCATATTATCTTTGCTAGACATGTTTTCTAACAATATTATCCCTTATACTGGCCCTACCTAATACTCTGTCATCCGTACGGTGTAGAACCTATATAAAAAAATTTTTCAGAACTATTTAGGTGCATTACATTTTATTTATGACATGTTTATAGCATATCACGCATATAAAAGCATTAAACCAAGTATATATTTATTTTATTGATATTAAATCAAAGGATATAATACTATAAATATTTTATTGTGTTATTTATTTAATTTTGATTTTATTTTCTATATGAAGTTAGAAATCATTAAAATTTTAGGAAATAGCATAATGAAATTTTCTTAAAGCTAGCAAGGTTATTTTAGAAGTTTTCATTCTATCAAAAGTAAATTAGTAATTTCATAATTTAGTAATTATAAAACAAACTCAAGAATTACATATATGTCCTAAATGCTATGATTGGTAGATAAAAAGTTGAAATCAAAATTTTTGACTATAAATACCCATTATGGCCTAAGTTCGCTTCATTTCCATCTTTTCCAAGTTTCTTCAAGTTTTTGCCGTCTTCCATCATCTTCTTTCTTCATTCCTTTTACCGTCCACCATTGATGACCTACCAAAACACCTTAGAAAAATTGTAGAGAAATCCTATTGCCATAAACAACTAAGGATCAGACCATAAAACCTAAGAAATACTTTATTTTTAATTATTTTTATTAGATAAAAAATTCAAGAAAAATTCAAGAAGAGAGATTTTAAGCTTAGAAACTTGTAGTAAGTTTCTTAAACATTATTCGCGTTTAAAATCATATTAGAAGCCAATTGAAAGTATGTTACAATTTTTTATTTAGAAAATCTTAGGTAGCCGAAATTTAGCATATGTTTTTGGCTTGAGTATATGATAAAATTGATGCTTTTATAACTATATATTAAAGAGTGCTTTGTGTTGAGGTGTGTATATGAATATATCTTGATATTTAAATGGATGTGAATTTATATTTGGATGTGGTAAGGAATAAATTTAGTGATATGTTTATATAGGTAACATGTATGACTTGAATTTTGTTAAATTAGTTGACATGATTCCTAAGCCATATTGACTAAATTTCATACATGAGAATGAAATTAAATGAGTGTTATAAGTATACAAAAAGTGTGGTATTGTGTTGAATTGTATGAGTTATAATAAATTTTAGAAATTTATAACCATATATAATTAAAAATCAAAATTTGTGACTATTTTCATACTAAGATTTAATATAAATTTCTATACCTTTGATTTATAATAACATGCATATTTTGGTGCAATAAATAAATTTATGGGTTAACATTAATATCTCGATAAATATCAACTAGGAACATATGTATCATGTACATTACATCATAGTCATATTTTTATATTTTTGAAATATTGATACTATATATGTACAAAGGAAATCCTATTTAGCGAAAAAATTAATTTTAAGAATAATTACCCTTCTGTGAATCATAAATAGACAGATAAATTTTTAAATATTTTTCTATGATATGAATTTAAATGTTTTATGAATTTAAATTTGTTTTCAATGCTTTTTAATAAAATAAGTTTAAACATTTAATTTTTTTTAATAAAATTTGAATTTATGAATTACTTTATGAATATGGATTAGAAAGACTACAGTAAGAGTGGATTTGTATGAAAACATAGTTTGAGAATTTTATGTAAGTTATCTGTGGATGTATAATTTAATGAGTATGATGTAAAGATATGTTTATGATTCACTGATTTGAGACTTAGTGTAAGTACTCTACAGAAGTGCGTTTATGTACAAATTTATATTTGCATTTATATATAAATATTTCTGCCTTTACTAGTAGAGAAAGTGCTAAGGGAGAGATTACTTATTTCTACCTATATTGTTGTGGAAAAAAAAAAGTTACTATTGAATATAGTTAGTATTTAATATTGTACCTTTTATCTAGACCAACACTAACGAGTGGGATTAATAATTTTATTTTTTATGATTATGTGAAATAATTTATTAGCAAATCTAAAGATATCTACCAAAAAAGCACTAAGAGTTGTTTTGACAATTTTTGAGTAAACATAAATTTTTACTGGATAATTTACAGATATTATATGAGAATATTTTTTGATGATTTGCTTGAATATAAATGAATGACTGAAATATTATAAATTGTTATCTTTCTTAAATATAATACTCTTACTTTTGTATTAAAATTTATAATTCACTACCGTCCATCCATTTACTGAGTCATTGCTCATTTTTTTTTTATTTTTTTAAAAATATTTTTAAATTAAACAGTTTCAAAGAAGTCGTAGTTTACACTTCGGATAGTTAATTTTGTGCTAGACATTTTGTTAGAGAATTATTTAGGTATATAGTATTCTTTACGACTATGTATAAAAATGTTATAGAAGGGATCGAAAAATTTTGTAACATTACTTGATTGTCAAAATATTTTATTTATAAATATTTGATGTATGATTTTAAGTATATATGATACTATAAGTCTTATACATTTATGTGTATTGCTAGTGAAAAATAATTCTTGTAAGTGTGTGATGGTTGTTATATGCTCGAATTTATTGATCAAGGCATGATATGCGACCTCTACAATGGTTTATCCATAGGCTAATTATTGTAGTATTACAACAATACAATATATCACTTATTAAAACTAAAGTATGTGATTAAAAATATTGAAATGAATTAAATATTTCATACAATTCACTCATAATTTTAAAACTCCTCCGAAGAACCAGCTCCTAAAAAATACATATGTATTTCTATTAAAATCTTATGTCTAATAAAATACTCATCTATCTCAATATGTAATAGGTATGTATAATAAACATAACTCTTTAAATTGACATATAAATCAAGACTCGAATCTATACATTCTTATTTATAACAAATAGTAAAGTAAACTAGCCCAAAAAACTAAGTAAAGTTTTTAAACATGCTTTACAAATCAAGTATCTTATTCAAATATGATCTATAGGTAAAAATAGTTTTTGAGAACTATTAAAATATATTTGAATAATAATGAATAGGAAAAAAGTCTTATAAATCTATTTTGAAGTTCCGTGCAACTTTTAGTCAAAATCAAGCTCTAAGGGTAGTTTGACAATTTCATAAAAGATAGAAATAAAATTTCAAAAAGTACTCCATTTAAGAAATAAACTAGACTCTATAAGTTTTTCAACAATTTTTGAATTACCCAATTTGAAAGTCATTTGTGGGGATCAAAAATGTTTCATAAAGTAGAGAGACAAAATACTTAACTTTCAGTGTCATATAGTAAATGTCACGCCCTAGATTGTAAATCCGAGCATATAATAATTACCACATACCCATAAGAGTTACATTCCATTAATAACTCACACGAATGTGTAAAACTTACAGTATCATATATGCATAAAACTACATGCCATATATATAATATTTACAATCAAAGTAATTCGGACAACTTAATAGTATTTACAAATATTTCATATCCCTTTTATAATATTTTTATACATAATCATAGAGAATACTATATACTTAATGATTCTTCGACAAATATTTGCTAACAATTCATTTTCCAAAATGGAAACTATAACCTTTTTGAAACTACCTAATTTGAAAATATTTTTAAAAATAAAAATAGAGAAGTAAGTAATTACTTAATGAATGGATAGATATTATTTAACTAAAATTTCAATATTAGAGTAAGAGTATCATATTAAAAATATATAATTAATAAAATTTCAATCAATTATTTATATTCAAACAATACATAGAAATCATTCTTACAATTATTTTTGTAAATGTTTCAAATGAATTTGAGCTTACCTAAAAATTATCACCCGAGATATCTACCAATAAGCCTCTAGTTATAGTTGATATCTGCTAACGAAAATTTTCACATATGTATAAAAAGTAAAATTATTCAACTCATTCGTTATCGTTAGCCTGAATAAGAAGTACAATATTAAATACTTTACTATCAGCACCCACTCTCATATTCTATCTTTAGTAAGGGAGGAAAGTTTATATATCCACGCATCATATATCAATATTTATACACAGACGCACTCATAATCGAGTACTTACACCAAATCATAAATATAATTTCATATCATATTCATCAATTTATATATTCACAGGTAACGTGCACAATTCTCAATCATAATTTCTTATAAATCTACTGTTACTCTGATATCTTAAATTCATAATCATAAATAAATTATAAATGTCAATTTATAAAACAATCAAATATTTAAATTTATTTTATTAGAAAGTATTCAAAATATATTTATATTCATAAAATATTTAATTCATATTATTAAAAATATATTTAAAAATACATTCATCTACTCACAGTTTGTAAAAGAGTTAACACTTTCAAATCTAGTTCTCTTGCTATATAAGATTCCTTGCTATTGTATGCTTGCCTAGATAAAATTTATTCATATACAAATTTATTAACGTACTATGTTTATTGTAAGTAATGCAATTATGATACGGCATGCAATGTATATGTTTTTTAGTGGACATTTAATAAGGCATCTAGTCATGATTCTATTTAACATGTCAAAATTATGATGTGGCATACAATGCATATGTTTTAATTCATTTGAAAAAAAATGTGTGATTTTCAAGCAAATCATTTTAGTTCTTAAATTATTTGATGTGAGAATTGTCAAATAAATTATCATAGTTTTGTCATTATTTTTGTATCCTAATATCTCCAAATTTTTATTAGTTATATATTATTAACTAGACACTTACTGAGTATATTTTATATTTACCCTCCCTCACTTTACTACTTTCAAGTTAAGTTCTTTAATTTCTTCTTCTTAGTGGTGGTGGATATAATTAGTACTAAAATTTTTCGAGTATAAATTCTTGACTCATCCCATATTTATCAAGGTTTACTAGCAAAATATTTTCATAATGTGTTTTGATATTTTAAATTATGTATTGTAAACATGACTTAAAGTTGGATTCTTTTAAAATTTTATGGCACTCATATTATATATATATAAATTTTAAATATGATTAACGTTTTTAAAATTTGAATGAATATATATATGTATGTGTGCGCGTGCGCATGTTCTTTTTATTTCTAAACGGAATGTATAATTCTTAAGAGTCTTATAGACTCTCATGGGAAGTTTTTATTAATGGGGTATAATTTGAGGATAAACGGCAATTGTCACGTCATCACCTTTGGGTTGAGGTGTGACACTAATCTAGTATTACAATAGCTCAAAACAGTTTAAAATAATTTATTAAAAATTAAACATTTGATTCAAAATAATTTTCTAATGAATTAAATACTACACCTATTCACTCATAGTTTAAAGGAAAAAATACACTTCCTCACTAGTTCTCAAGCTAGTTTGGATATCTTTCCGAGATACTAGTGCTTAAAGAACACATATATATTTCTATTAAAATATTAACTCCAATAAAAATATTCATTTATTCCTATAAGCAATATGAATACATGATAAATATAAATCTCTAATTTGACATATAGATCGAGGCTTGAGTCTATACAAAATTATTTATAGTAAATAATAAAGCTTATTAGCCCATAAAACTGAGTAAGATTGTTAAATGTGCTTCAAAAATCAAGTTATTTATTTGAAATAAGATCTAAACGTAAAAGTAGTGTTTGAGGACTACTGAAAAGAGTTTGAATGGTACTGAATAAAAAGCTAGTTTTAAAAATCTATTTTTATGCTCATTAAAACTTTTAGTCAAAATTGACCTCTAAAGACATTTTAATAACTTTAAAAAAAAAAAGTAAAATTTCAAAAGTTATTTTGTTTAAAAAATAAACTAGACTTCCTAAACTTTTTGATAATTTTTGAATCACTTAATTTGAAAATTATTTAAAGGTTTAAAAGTGGTTCAAAAAATAAGTGGACAAATTATGCAATGTCTTGGCGTGCTACAATATTCGTACTACAATACTCATGCTATAATGCCCATGCTACTTACTATAATACTTGCTTCAATATTTGAATTTGAAAAACATAACCTTCAGGGTAGCGAAATGAGATCAAAATTTTATATAACGAGAAAATAAGAACTGGAGGTTTTGGATAGGACAAATGTACTCTAAATTAGTCCTATAAGTACTAAAAAGGTTCTTAAGAGTATTACAACTTTATCTTTAATATGTTTTACTCAAAAATACTTTTATTATTCACAAATCAAGAAAAACTATAAGAAATTAAAATTTGCATAAATTCGTTTCACCAGTTATCAACGCCAAATTCAACCCTTTTCAAATTGGTTTAAAATCAAAATTTAAACCTAACTTCCAAATATAAAAAGCAATCATTCAAAACTCATATTAAGTTTTAAAATATCAAAATCTACTCAACACAAACAAAGACCCAAATCTAACAAAGACCCAAATCTAATTTAACACTAAAAAATTCTTACCATTTAACTGATTTTCATGTAACAAAATCTTATAGTAAGATTTTTTCATTTCATACAATCCATAATTAATACTCAAAATATTAAGATCAAGTCCAAAAACTTAAAGGCTAAACTATAATGCAAATATACTGTTTTATCATTTAAGCCAAAACAGATTAAAAAATAAAATTTAAAGTTTTAGAATGGTTAGAAACTTTACCCATATTCAATGGAAGTTCTGAAATTAAAAAGGAAGTGCAAGTAGTAGGATATTAAAAGAAGAAAACAAAAGTTGAAGGGGTAGAGGAATGGACGGAAGAATGGGGAAGGAAAGAAGAAAATGTGTGTGTTAAGGATTTTAAGGCCATTTGACAAAAGTGCCCTTCCTTTTTTTAAATTTTAAAAATGCCATTAGATAATAAATATAATATTAATTAATAAAAAATGATAATTAAAAATTTCAAACTTTAAAAATAAGTAATAAGCCTTAATAATATGTTAATTAGTCATGAAATATGCATATAGATGAAATATAATATAAGTACAAAAAGACTAAATTATTTTTAAGATCTAAAAAGTTAAATTTAAATCAACAACCTATTTATACAAAATAAAATGTCAACTAGCAAATATGCTCTCAACATACTTAAATCAATCAAAAATCAAAGAGGACACTTACAATTTCTACATTGCAATTGCCAAAGTTTTGAGGTGAGATAACTAAATTTTGAGTGAATTTTGTGAAAGGAATGAATTTGGATCATGCATAAGTATATGTATCCAAATGCGAGGAAATTGAATATTTTGGTAACAATGATTTAAAGCAGATCACGTTAGTAAAAGGGTTATAAAATAGTGTCATTTTGAGAATTTTTCTAATTTTTATTTAAATAGTTATACATGTTATTTAATATTTAGTAAAAAAATATAATAAAAAATAAGTTGTAGTTCTTTTACACATTTTTAAAAATCATTTTAAATAATAAAGTAATGTTAATTGAAATTTTTTTTAAACTAATCATGTTTATAAACTAATTTATTAAAATAACTACCTTCATAATCTTTTTAACCAAACAAACTAAAAATTTTATTTTTGTATCAAATCGCCCTCTAACTCATAAAATAAAACAAATCGTAGATTTAGTGTGATCACAACCATGTAATATAGTGTGATCGAACTGAGTTTCAATAACAAATGTTTAAATATTTCTTGAATGGAAAATATTCCCAATGTATAAATATTTTTAATTTCTTTTACACATTTATACACACTTTTAACCATATTCTAACAAATCAAACCAATATTTTATCCTATTGAAAATACTGTTAATATTTAAATAAATATTAAATATTTTTAAATAATAAATAAAGTAATATTTACTCGTATGAAAACTATATTAATGCAATATTTTATTTTAATTTCTATTTTTGAGTGAAATATATATTTTTTAAAATTCTTTAAGACATTTCTAGCACAGTAACTTTTAATAGTGCTTTAAAAATTCTTAATTTTTAATAATTGAAGTTGAGAAAGAGAGTTTAACATATACTTAAATTTTTAAAAAGTAAGAAAAATGATGAGTTTTATATGGGTAGGAATGTAAATAAATTTGTTAGGAAAGGATAATTTTGAGAAGACGGTTACTGAATTTACATTAAATAAAGAAAAACTAAAAAACTTTTTTGTTAAGTTGAAAATGCCCCAGAATTTCAATTAAATTGAAAAAACCAACATAATTATCTAAATTGGTTAATGTTAACCACATTAAGTATTCAACAACAACAACAACAACAATGTACCATACATGTTTAAGGGCTTTTATAGAACTTTTGAAAATATTTATTAATTGTTTGGCTGCTAAAAATAATTTCTAGTAAAAATTGTGTTATTACAAAATTTTCAAAGTTGTATTACAAGAGAAATAAAGAATGTTTAAAATATAATAAGGGCATTTCTGATAATTTAGCTTTTATAAAACATTAAAAAAAATCTCTACTTTCAAAATTTTAAAATTTGGGTTGAAGCAAAATAATTTTTTTAATCATTTTCTCTAGTGACAACTAAATGATACAAAAAAAAAAAAAAAATTATAATAATTTTGACGTTAAAAAAATTATTTGAGCAAATAAAAAAGTAATACAAAATGAGCATTTACATAGTTGTAACATACAAAATATGTAATTAATAGCCAATAAAAAAAAAATTAAATTATACATAAATAAAAATATAAACATTTAAAAAAAAATTGAGAGCATGTTAAATTCAAATAAAAAGAGGATCTTAATTTCTAATGTAATGTTTACAGAATAAATAAATAAATAAAAGGAGCAAGAAATCTTATCAAGAGCCATAATTAATGCTGGTAAACTGTCAAAACAAGAAAATGAATTAAAACGCAGTTGACGTCTAAAGGGATGGATATTATTTGATGTATTGGGAGCATCTCTGTGTCCTTAAAATTAAATTCATAAATAAATCTTGGTCTAGTTTTATAGTAGTAGTACACAAGAATATTGGAATTCTTTATCCTATATTGAATGTCATAATACATCAAATTTCCAAATTATTTGTTAATTATTTTAAATTTTAATTTATTTTTTAAATATTTTTATTATATATTTTAAATCTTATGTTAAATATTTAAAATTTTTATTTTATATTTTAAAATATTTTAAAATTATTTTAAATTTCATGTTAAATTCTTTTAAATTTTATGTTATCATTAAATTAAATCATTAAAGAATGTACGGTGCACCATATTTATATTAACGGTTCCCATAAATATTTGTAACAAATCCTACGAGTACAATGGAATGTTAGTAATCTAAGACTGATTCCAAAGAAATGTGGAGGAAAAGGGGAAGAGTCAGCGATAGCATCTCTCTCTCCAATTTTGTGCAGCCCCCTGGTTTGAAAGGACAATTAACGCACGAACGAGCAAGCGAGCAAGCAAATAGATCAAATGTAGCGAACAAATACCACGTTTTGATTGATGGCTTTTCTATAATAT
>CP135580.1:5474477-5575368 GCA_032401905.1 Swietenia macrophylla | reverse complement strand
TAGGTGAATATAATTAGCTAATTATTCATCTCTCTTGATCATATTCCAATTATAATTACCAACAATGGAGTTTAATTATTCCAATTTTGTTTAAAGTTTAATGCAAGTCCATTACTTTTCTAGTTAAAATTATTAATTACTTTAAGTTGATCATACACATGCAAAAATAAATAATAAATAAATAAATTCTTTCTCACTTATTTAAAATTTAATAAATTTAAATAATTAATATATATATATATATATATAATTTGCATAAAATTTTTTGGAATAATGTAAGTATTTTATATTTTCATTCATGATATATTTACAGCATATATAAAAATATTAAATTGAATATATATTCATCTAGTTAATGTCAAATCAAGGCACGAAATGTTATTATAAATATTTTTATGTACTATTTATTTAGTTTTTTTATTTTACTTTCTAAATAAATTTAGAAATTTTATTTATTTATTTAAAATTTAAGTAAAAATTGTATAAGTAAAAATGTTATAAAATTTAAAGGTTATTTTAGAAAAAAATTTTATTAAACCAATGGCAAAATTATAATTTTATTAGTTTAGACAACAAATTAAATATTTTTATTTAGGTTCAAGTGGCCATAATTGGTGGATTAAAATGCAACTGAGATTTTTACCTTTAAAATCCTCCCTTGGCCGAATTTTTCATTTCTTTCATTCTCCAAACTTCCACCATCTTCCACCATTTTCCTTTTTCATGTCTTCCATCATCCACTATGGATAAACCACTAAAACAACTTAAGAAAATTTGCAGAAAAATCATATCACCATAAACACATAGAAAACATATAGTTTCGATTAATTTTTTTGGTGAAAAAATTGAAAGAAAATTCAAGGAAGAGGACTTTAAGCTTAGAAGATTTGTGGACTTGAGTTCATCGGAGGAGATCCTACTCAGCAAGGAAATTAATTTTGGGAGTGATTATTCTCCCATAAACTATGAGTAGATTGATGAGTTTTTAAATATTTTTAATAATACGATATTAATATTTTATGAATTTAAATTTATCTTCAATACTTTTTTATAAAATAAAATTAAATGTTTAATTTTATTAGGTAATTTAGATTTATAAATTGTATGAATATGAATTTAAAATGTCAAAGTAAGAGTAAATTTATAAAAAATTATAAATTGAGAATTGTATATATTACTTGTGGATATATGTGTTGATGAATATGATATGAAAATATATTTATAATTTTGTAATTTATGACTTGGTATAAGTGTCTGATTATTGAAATGTTTGTGCACAGATATTAATATGTGATATATAAATATATATGTGCTTTCTTCTTTTAGTAGAAATAGAGTATGAGAGTATTATTTCTTTCTTATTACCTATAAATGAATAAAGGGGTGGGTATTGAATAATAAATTATCAGACACCGCACTTCTTATCTAGGTTAACGCTAAAAAGTGAGTTCAATGATTTTATTATATATAAATATGTGAAAATTTTCGTTAGTAGATGAAGTTTTACAATGTCAACCAAAAGGCCGCTGATAAATGTTTTGGAAGATAATTTTTTGACAAGTTAAGATTTAATTGAAATATCCACAGAAACAAATGTGAGAAAGTTTTTTATGAATTATTTGAATATAAATGATTAATTGAATTTTATAAATTATATATATTTTTAAATATGATATTTTTATTCTACTGTTGAAATTTTAATTCAATATTATTTATTTATTTACTGAGTAATTACTCACTCTTTTATTTTTATTTAAAAAAATTTAGATTAAATAATTTCAAAGAGATCATGATTTTCACTCTGGACAGTTAGCTGGTGATATGCATTTTATCAAAAAATCATTAGGTATATAATATTTTTCATAATTATGTATAGAAATATTGTAAAAAGAATCCAAAATTTTTGTAAATACTATTAAAATTTTCGTAACATTTTAGTTGCAAATATTATATATATCATGTAATTTTATGCAAATATAATACTATAAGTCTTATACATTCGTGTGAGTTATCATAAAAAGTAATTCTCACGAATGTGTGACAATTGCTACGTACTCAAATTTATAGTCTAGGGCGTGACAATATATATTTATATATATCTCACTAAATCTATAAAATTTATTATTGCTATATTTTTATCAAATTCAACAAAAGTTTTCTTTTTCTTATTATTCTCTTTTGTATGCTTTTTTCATCTTATATATTTTTATTTTTTCTTTAATTCTTAATGTGATTTCTAAATATATTAGCTTATAGCTTGGGTCTACTATATTACTTAATACTTCATATTGTGTGTTGTTAAATTTTCTTCTACCAAATTTAATATTTTCCTTCACTTGTATGGCTCTTGTCCGTATAAGTTTAAAATAATTAAATCTTTAGCTATACTTTTAGACTTATTATATTTTTTTAATTTGATTTTTGCTTTAAATATTTTACTCTTGTTTTGATATTTATATATATTTTTTAGTAAGCTTCTATTTTCTTAATAAATTGTACATTTATATTATCTTTTATTAAATTTGGAATCTTATTACTATTACACCTATGTCTAATTTATTTTTTCATTTACAAAAATGTCTTTCTTTGAATAAAATAATTCCTCTAAGTTAAATAATCATAACTCTAATCTTTCTATTAATATTGCATTTACATTAACATCTAAGTTTAAACTATCACATAAATAATCATAAATTTCTAAGCTTAAATATTTTCTATAATCATCATGTGTTATATCTATAACTTTTATCTATTAGCTTTTAAAGTTTTTCTTTTATTTATTACACCCTATTTTTTGTCATATTTATACTAATGCCTTATTCTTCATCAATTATTTCTTATAAATTTTTTTAATAAGATTGAGTTTTTCATTAGCATACAAAACCAATAGACTTATACAAAACTATAGACTCCCTCTTACATTATTGCTGTTGTATTGAATATTCTAAGTAAACTTATTAAGAGAGGTCTTTTCACCTTAATATGTTGAAATTTCTTCGGGTTAGCGAGATCTCCTCACTTTAATAATATTGAAATTCTTTCAACAAATTCACTAAGATTCCTTTGCTAGATATTATTGAACTTCTTTTAACTAACACAAATCCTTATTCCAAAAAATATTTTGCCCATTAAGAATAATAGGGAAAATCTTAGTAATACTTAAAAGAACTAATCTCTATGTTTAACAAAACATAAATTACAAACTTAATTTTTGCTAAATTATTTTCACTTTAAAGCTTAGATGAATGCATGAACAACTTAAAAAATAAAACATGGATACAAAGGAACAAAAATCACGCACAAGACTCAATGAATGGTGTCTTCAAAACTTACCTTTATTATGAAAATAAACACATTTATAGTTAAACCTTATATCTTATTTAAAAAAGATTCTTGTGTTCTAAAGTCATAAATAAATAAGAAAGGGTTTTTCAAACTAAAACTTTTGTTTCATCAATAATTTTTCTTTTATTTAAGAGTTACAATTGCCAACGCAAGTTTCATAATTAACCTTGATTTCCATATTAAACTAAAATAACTAGTAAACTTTAATTCCAAAAACAAGAAAATTTAAACCAAAATCATGCAGAATCTACCTAGTTGTTGCAAAAGAACTTGCAACAAAAATTTGGTTTCTAGAATAAACCCAAAAGCTTTAACGCCTACGTCCATTGTAATTTTTCATACAATGCTAACACTTCTTAAAACAAAAATATTTTCAATCTAAGATTTTTTTTTTAATTTTTCTTGTCATATTAATTCCTTTAATTTACTCATTTGTTATGCACATACACACACAAGAAAAAAAATAAAGAGAGAGAGACGGGATTGACTATATTAAATCCAAGTGTCCTTGTAATTAACAGTTTTTTTTTTGTACTTACAACTTGAAATAACTTATACAAAAATAGAAAATAAAGTGCAAAAACTTGAAATAAAGTCAAAATTTTAATTTTCAAGTTTTTATATAAATTGTATTAAGTTATAAGTAATAAAATTTGTGAATGTAAGGCAGACTCGAATGTAACATTGCCAAGTTCATAAGACACATTATATAACTACTACTTTATTTCTAAGATCTACTTCACCAACTTCTATTTTTATGTATTTATGATCATTAAATCTACTACCATAAAAATAAAAATGTGTTTTTATATATAAATCTAATCTTGTATTGCTTAAAATATCTACATAATAACTCTTGTGTCACATCTTGACCCAAAGGTTTTTATATGATAATTGCCGCGTGCTTTCGAGTTACATTCCGCTAGTAAGGTACGCCTCTTGAAAACTTGCAAGGCATCAAAAATCTATCCACAAACAAACAAAACCATAAATTAAATGTACAAAATTCATAACATATTTATAAAATCATTTCCAACATAAATATGTACAAAAACAAATTTACAAAATACAACAATATAATGAGTATAAATTATATCTTATAAATTAACTGACCTATTGGATCTTGTGAAACCCAACTGTGAGTAAAGAATATTGAACTTAAATGTATATGCTAAGTCTACTCTTAGCACATATTGTTGCTTTATCCTAAGCTTGAATCTCAAATGTGGGAGTGAAGGGGTGTGAGTATATAATATATACCCCATGAGTTAAAATGTAGCAAAACAATTTCGTTAGAAAAGAAAAAAGTGAGAATACTAAAATAGTTTATTTTAAAATATTTTCAAGATTGCCATTTCTATTCGGTCGTACCCTGGCCAAAGCACACTTGAATTCACCAATGTATTTCTTTATAAAAATACCTATAGTTTTAAATTATTTTTTAAAAAATAGAATTTATTAATAATTTATAAAAATATAGTTCTTTTCATAAAACTTGCCCACCACACTGGTGTTAGCTAGGAATTATGGGATGATTAGCATGACATTCCTCAAAATACCGATACTAGATGGTTTTTTCATCAGCTCATTTAGATAATAACTTTACCTAGATCACTTCACTTATGTGGCCTCTAAACAGAACTGTCCATAAACTACATCCTATAGCACTATAGCTACTATATGCCCATCACCAAAATATTTATTTTAATATTCATTCAAATATTATTTTTAAGTAATTTTAGTATTTTTTTATTTCATAAATAAATAAATTGAAATCAAATTATTAAATATAAAATATATATTTTATATAAACTAAATTTTTAACAAAATTAAAATACTAAATATTCACTCATAATTCTAGAAAACGGTATTCACTTTTTAATAATTTTTCTGCCATATTAAAGAATTTTTTAAAAGACGTGAAGTTATTGCAACAATATTATAGTGTATTGGTACTGTAGTGCACTGTAGTGAACTGAACAGAACCAAAATGGAATAGTAGACCCATGCTCCAACAACCTTCATTTTATGAATGAATTACACTGTCATGTTCGTATCGATAATCTTTCTACAACATCTATATATCTAAAATTACATTTCTGGTTGTCAAAAAATATACAAAACATATTTTTAACTAACCCACTTCAGGACATCATTTTACTATTAAAACATCTTAATTATACAAAATAATACATTCTTTTTATAGATCATATCTCCAAGAATTTGTTGATGTCAACAGAATCTCCTCGAACCTCACTGTTCACTAGAAAATGTATAAAAACCAAGGCTTGTCAACTAGCAAACCCACAATCAAAAACAAGAAATTTTATGAAAAAGGACCACACCACGATGTAGAGCACAACAATAGAAGTTTAAATACACCGAAGTGTTGATTCACTCTCTAGCAAATGCCACAAATTGGTAACAAAAAATTTAGCTGGCGAAACTTTTAGCGGTATGTAAACAATAACAGTAACTCTAATGATGACGTTTTTTGCGTAGTTACAATCATGGCAGTGAAAGGAATCCAATAGTATCAGTAGTGTCAAAATTTAATTACCGAAAAACTGACACTATTTATCTAAAAGAGAGACATAGTGAGAAGAGAGAGAAAGTATTTTTTATAAGCAAACTAGTATATATACTCATTAAAAAATACAGAAAATATATAATTTGTTTTTCAAAATTCATACAATAAATCCTAGTGTCATTATATGTATATAATTCGATATAGTAAATAAGTACATTCTTCTAATTACACAATTTCGCTAAACAATAAATATAGTTCAATTGCATTTATATCTCTATGGTATTTATATTATCAAAAATCTATTTTAAAATTCTAGTTCTTATAATTTAAGTGTGTGATATTTTATATATTTTTTTTAAAAAGAAGAACGTAAAAAATAAACCTTAGACATATATTAAATACGTATATATCACATATTCATATTGCTATTTTAGATTTTTAATTTAGACTTAATCTATTTAGTTAGACTTTCTTATAATACCCAATTTATTTAGTAAAGCAGGTACTAATAAAATTTAGTCCAATCTTTTACATAAAGAGTTTAGTTAAAATCAATACCTAAATAGTTTAACGCATCATAAACCTATTTAGGATTATCCATATATATATATATATATATGATTTCTAATATTAATGTGTGACCTAATGGATTTTCATGACATATTTGAATAATGTGCATGATTCTTAAAAGTCTAGCGAGCTCTCGGGGAATATTTCATGCTAATAGGCGTATTTTAATGGTGCACAACGGTTGTCACATATTGATCTTTGGGTTGGGGTGTCATTTATTATTTTAGGAAGGGTTACACAAAGTACCAAAAATCTTAGAGAAGGAGCATTTACACTTAATTAGGAAAGACCTTATAAAGTATTAAAAATGGTCAAACAATGGATATATCAGCCAATTTATACAAATGAAAGAATTGTGAAGAATTCGTAGAATATCAAGATGTTGAAGAAGTTTTATCAATAAAACTATTTCATTTATATTCTATGTATGTTTGTCATTTCTTAATATAATATTTTCTCTATAGATTATAGAGTATCAAAAGTAAATTTTAATCAAACTCGAAGAAAATAAACAAATTATGACCATAATCCCATAAATTCATTAAGTATAACTCAAGAAGAATGGTTCTCTAATCAATTGTTGTTATATCTCGAGAAAGTTTTTCTAATTAATCCTTATTACAACTTAAGAAAAGTTCTTCAATCATTCGCAATTACCACTTAAGAAGGATTCTCTAATTAAATGTAGTTTAAGCTCAATTATAACTCGGGAAAGGTTCTCTAGTTAAATAATTTATAAGTATAATCCCACAAGTTCAAAAAGAATTTACAACTTTAATGTAAAAAGATTTTCCAATTCTGATTAACCTCAATGGTATTTCATCATAAATTGAAGTACGAAAAAGTAATATTATCACTTATAATCCATTTTATTACGTACTTATTTATTATCGAAGTTAGAAATGCATGTATGAGAAAACTTAATTAAATTTTCTTTATATATAATTTCTTGGGTTCACCTTCGGTACCCAAAAGACCTACTAAATTGGAGAGATATGCAATGCTTTAGTCGACCTTCTTGTGTCGCTAAGAACTTTCACCTCAAGATCATCCCTTTCTTCCTCATCCTCGTCTTTCTTCACATCGATGGGTTAGGTCAATCTCTAGATAATGGCATTTAAATAGTCAACAATGTATAAGAAACTGTGTTAAGTTAGCTTCAAATTTCTTTTTTTTTTTGGGCCTATTTAGTTTTGGCTACTTTATTGAATAGTTCTCCCACTTGCCTCTCAAATTGAAATTTGTCATGATTTAGTTTGTCAATCACACTACTCAACTTAGCAAGTCATACTTTAATACATAGATCTTTGTATGTAACAATTGCTATACACTCGCAAGAATTACTTTTTACTGGTAATTGACACAAATGTATAAGGCTATAGTATTGCATATACCTAAAACTACATAACACATATAATATTTATAAACAAAATATTTTAACAACCAATTAGCATTACAAAAATTTTTCAATCCATTCCATAACATTTTTATAAATAGTCATGGAGAATGCTATATACCTAAATGATTCATCGACAAAATACCCACTACAAAATTAATTATTGGAGATGTGAACTACAATCTCTTTAAAATTATTTAATCTTAAAAATATTTTTTTTGAAAAAATAAGTAATAGCTTAATGAATAGATGAATGATAGTGAACTAAAATTTTAATACAAGAGTAAGAATATTATATTTTAAAAATATACAATTTATAATATTTTAGTCATTCATTCATATTCAAACAAGTCATCAAAAAATATTCTTATATAATAGTTGTGGATTATCTAGTAAAAATTTAAACTCATCTAAAAATTATTCCCTGAAACATTTACTAATAACCCTCTGACTAACATCTCGTGACCTACTAAATAGTTGTTTCACACACTCATATAAAAATTAAGACATTAAACCAATTTGTGAGCGTTGGCCTAAATAAGATACGGTGTCAGACATCATCTACATTTAGTAATAACATCTTCTCTATCTTATATCAAGTCATAAACGTAGAAATGAGTAATCTTTCCCTTACCCCTTTCTTTAATAAAAAAAAAATGTGTATATATAAACGCAAGCATAAATCTGTCTATAGATGCACTACCATAGAACACTTACACCAAGTCTCAAATCGTGAAATTATAAACATATCTCTACACCATACTTATCAAATCATTCATCCACAAATAATTACACAATCTTCAAACTATATTTTTATATAAATCCACTCTTACTCTAACCTTTCAAATTCATATTCATAAAATAATTCATAAACCTAAATTTTATAACACAATCAAAATATTTAAATTTATTTTATCAAAAAAATTTTAAAATAAATTTATATTCATATCAATACACCTATTTATTTAGTATTCACAGGAGGATAATCACTTCTAATGTCAATTCTCTTACTCAATAGGGTATTGTCCTATCATATTAGGTCTTAAACAAATTTATATATATATATATATATATATTAATATCCTAAAACTATGAAAATATAACACTAATATAATGCATATGATGCATATGTTGATAGTCGACACTTATCAAGGTATTAACATTAACCTATAAGTTTTTTCATTGAACCAAACTATATTACAAACAAATTTACACTACGCTTAGCATTAGTATTTTCATTTCTCACCAAATTTTCACCCATTTATTTCCGAACTGTTACTTATGATATATATCACTCATTTAAATGCAAAATGACAATTAAATATGCATGTTATTATAAATCAAAATCATAGAAATTTATCAATTAAATCTTAATGTCAAATAGTTACTAATTCTAAATTTTCAGTCACAAATAACTATAATTTTCTAAAATTTACAACTTATGTAGTTTAATATCAATTTATATCACACCTTTTTTTGTACCTTAAACATTCATTTACTTTGATTCCCATGTATTAAAATTGTTTAATATAGCTTACGAATTATTTGAAATAAACTCAAATCATACATGTCACCTATATATATACAAATTACTAAATTTATTCTTTCCAACAACCAAATATAAATTCACATTTATTTAAATATCAAGATATATTCATATATACATCTTAACATAATTCACCAACATATATTCACATAAACATCAATTTCATCATAAATCAACTAAAATTATATATACACACATACGAGATTTTTAGTTTACTAAGGTTTAAAATCAAAAATTTTTAACATCCTTCCAATGGCTTTCTACATGATTCTAAACATAGAAAATGATCAAGAAATTAACCAAAGGTCTCATAAGCTTAAAATTTCCTTTCTTGAATTTTCTTTCAATTTTTCCTTTAGGAAAAATTAATTAGACCTAATGATTTTTCATGTGTTTATGACTTGATCTAGGCTTGTTTATGGCTCTAGAATTTTTTTTATGATTTTTCTAGGGTATTTTAGTAGCTTATCAATGGTGGGAGATGTGAGGAATAAGTGTAGAAGATGAGAGAACTTGGTAGAAACTTGAAGAATTTTGGAGAAGAATAAAATAAAGAGAATGTCGGCCATAATGGGTTTATACAGTCAAAATTTTTTACTTTTACTTTATTACATCCAATCATATCAATTAGGACCCAAATGTAAAATTTTAATTTGTTTTCTAATTTAATAAGCTATGAAATTACTAATTTGCTCTTGATTTAATAAGAAAAATCTTAAAATAACCTTGCTAATTTATGAAATTTTCAATTATGCCATTTTTTAAGGTTTTAATGATTTCTAAATTTATATAAAATGTAAACCAAGAAATTAAAATAAATAACATATAAAAATATTCATAACATTATATATCTTGATTAAAAAGTTTTTTTCTTCATACTTGGTGAATAGGATGATTGTAAGCTAAACTTGAATTTATGAAGTTTTTGAGTGAAAAAAGTTCCTTCAAAAAAACAATTCACCTTGAAGATAGCTTGAATTTTTTTCCTTGATAATAGGATGAAGTTCCTTAACACGTTTCTAGACATTTAAAATGATAATAAATGAAAAGTTTTCATATTAGGGCAAGAAACTGTAAGTAATCACTGAATAGGGAAAAAATATGACTTAGGACAATAAAGAATATGACTTGGGATGACAAATTCAATAGGAACAAAGAATTTCGTGCTTCCCTACCTTAAAATTTGGTTCCAATCTCCACCCATAAAAAATTACTAATCTTTCCCTCATTTGTTGGAAAAGGAGTTGTTAAATATGAGGCTTCTATCCTTGTCATAGGCTATGAAATAATGCTAACCTAGATGATGTTTAAGGTTACTCTTTAGCTAGTATAAATTGCTTAGCTCATATATTATGGGTTCATCTTGTCCTGCTTTCTTCTATAGCAAAAACATGTATACGACAATGTACTAGGCATTGAGGTTCAATTGGTAAAGAGCGAGGTCTAGATGGTTAAGCAATTTAACTATGAAAGGTTGGAGGGGAAGTCTTAATCTTAAGTTGAATAGGATCTTAAAAAAACCACCTTACCTTCCTGGGCTTGCTCATTCACTTTCATCTTCTAGCTAATCTCATCATAATATTCTTGAAAATGGAATATCATACCCTTATTCTCTTAAGATTATCCTTAATAATGATGTTGAAACCTAATCCATTGTAAACTCACTATCATTCATAATATAAATAGATCCAATTGACCAAGGAGGGATATCTTATTCAAAATTAGACCCAGCTTCAAAACTAACCTTTGCCTTATCCTTGACTATTAGTTGTCCTTTTACACTAAGGTTCTTAGTGTTTAGTAGTAACTTGTTAATAGGCTTTACCTTTTATATGGGATCTCTCTGTAAATATTACGAAAGTCTAATTGAGAATCCATATATTATTCATTCCAAGTATCCAAGCTGGTGGATGACTTAAGAGGCATTTTCCTTTATGAAGGATTATCATTCATTACTTTAATGTGGAAGTCACAGGAAATATTTTGGCAATCAATATATGACCCATACATTTTCTTATGGTGTATATTCAAGGTGTGAAGGTCTAAAAAGAAAATTGAGAAGACAAACTAAAGCAAGCAACAAACTAGTATAAAATCATATTCAACACTCATTAAAACTTAAAATCTTTACCTAGAAATACCCAAGAATGCTTAACAAAATAAACACCATTTAAAAAACCAACCCATATTTTAAAAGTTGCCCTAAGACATATGAATGTTTGTTTTGTTGTCTAAGTGTATCGAACTTTAAATCATAAGCTAAGAAAGCTTACTAACTTAGAACAAAGATGTTAGATGAGTTTCCTTTTAAGGATGCTTTCTTATTTCTGAATACAAGGTTGAATTCATAAGTTTTTCTAGAATTGGCAAGAGAGATGTAAAAAGAAGTAAAATGTAAATATGAGTGGTTTTCAAGGTTAAAAGGTAAAACAAAGGAGGAAAACAAAATAGCGATTCAACTTTTCGACTAATGCACGATGAGACACGTGGCAATTGACAATTAATTTGTAATATAGGAGGAAGAATTGTCAACCGCCAAAATTGATGGTTCATTATTATTATAATCGCCTAGGAAAACTAAATGACAAGAATGGTTGATATGATTGATTCACGAAATGCGTAGAAATATTTATAAACAACTTAACCACTATGTCCAAAATTTGAATTTTAAAATTTATCGAAGGATGGTAGCATTACTCAAGAGAGCAAAAAAGGAAATAGTTTGATGTTTAAATGGTTCACATGCATAAGACATGTTATGACAATAATCCACACATTGAGGACTCAATAAAGCTTTTAAAACTTAATACTTCATACTAGAAGCCTAAGAAACTCTTGTTAGAGGTTGACTTAATACCAAGCCTAAAGACATGTCAAGGCCAAGAACCTATAGTAGTGGGCCTGAAACCACACAAAGCCTCATAATGGTTTTTAACTAAATTCTAAAAGGGTAAATGTAAATCGATGTTACATTTTGCTAAGGACTTTATAGCATTAAGAGCTAAGAACAAGTCACAATTGCCACGTAAACACAAATCAATAAATAATCATACTATTGTTGGGATGAATAACCTCTCATTATTTGGAATAACTACCCATTATGTTGGATAATTGATGCATGTCAAATGCACTAAAATAAATTACTCTACTTAAACTAGTAACAGAAGCAATTTAAGGTTGAATTCATAAAAACTAGTTAACTAGATTATAGTGAATGCAAAAAGAAGTTTCTATAATTTTTCAATGACCTAATAAATATAATTAAAACCAATTATTGGATAAGAAAATTCAGATGTGGAAGCTTTAATTTAAAGGAATATTAACCACAGTTATATATTGATTATTAACTTTTAAAAATTTACTTCTTTATAAATATATAGCCAAAAATTACTAATAAGCAAGATAATCTTTACCTTTCATATAACAATTAAGTCGAGTCTAACACACTAATTAACCCTTATCAATAATCCAATTAGTATTAAGCAATTCTTATAGATTTGTCAATAGCCATGCACACAAAGGAGGAGCTAAAGATGAATTACAACCCAATAAACATGAAGTTATTTAATTTATTTTATGATTCTTTTAAGTAGTTAATAAAAATTTGCATCATAATTATTCTACTTAACTTCTATTGCTAACCAAATAACATTATAATTACGGATTATAGTGTCAAGCTCCGAATTATAAATCCAAGCAAGAAACAATTTCCATACACCCATGAGAATTATCTTTCACTATAACTTATACAAATATTTAAGGTCTACAGTATTGTGTACATATAAAACTACATGTATATATAATGTTCACAACCAAAATATAAAAAAATTCCAATAGAATTTACAAAATTTTGGATCCCTTTTATAACATTTCTATATATAATCTTGAAGAAAATTATATACCTAATGATTCTTAAACAAAATACTCGTCACCAATTAATTATCCAAGATGAGAACCATGATCTCTTTAAAACTATCTAATCTAAAAATTTTTAAAAAATAAAAATAAAAAGGTGAATAATTACTTAATGAATAGATGTATGTTATTTCATTAACATTTCAGTATTAGAGTAAGATTATCATATCAAAAATATATAATTCATAAAATTTTAATCAATCATTTATATTCAAATAATACATAAAAATCATTTACACAATTGCTTGTGTAAATGTTTCAAATCAAATATGTATTTATTTGAAAATTGTCCCTCTCAAAATATCTACAAGTGACCCTTTAATTAACATCTTAAGACTTGCTAACAAGAATTTTTATTTATGTATATAAAATAAAATTATTGAACTCACTTGTTAGCGTTAGCTCATATATAGAGTATGGTGTCAAACACTTTATTATTTAATGCCTACTCCTTTATCTCCTTATAGGCAATAAGAAGAAAATAACCACTCTCATATTCTATCTCTAGTAAAAAAAGAAAGTGTATATATGTCATGTTCCAACTTAGAGGTCCTCACGTGATAATCACCACATATCTTCGAATTTATGTTCCGCTAGCAAAGTACATCTTTCAAGAACCTGCAAGGCATCAAAAACCCATCCATAAATACATAAAATTCATAAATCAAATGTACAAAATTCATAACATATTCATAAAATCTTTTCCAACATAAATATATGCAAATACAAATTTTTAAAATACAATAATATGATAATATGAAATATATCTCACAAATCAGACGATGTAGTGAACCTTGTGAAACCCAAATATGAGTCGAGAATATCGTACTTGAATATATACGCTAGGCAAGTCTACTCATAGCATGCATTGTTGCTCTACTTTGAAATTAAATCTAGAATATGGGAGTGAGGGAGGTGAGCATATAAAATATAGCCGGTGAGTTAAAATTTAACAAAATAATTTTGGTAAAAAAAAGAGTAAATATACTAAAATAATTTATTTAAAATGTTTTTAAATTTGCTATTTCTATTCGAGTCGTACCTTGGTTAAGGTACATTTGAATTCACTAGTATATTTCTTTATAAAAATACACTCGATTTTAATTTATTTTAAATAAAATAAAAATTTATCAATAATTTATAAAAATATAGTTCTCTTTATAAAACTCATTCGACACACTGGTGTTAATTGGAGACCACAGAGTAACTAGCATGGCACTTCTCAAAATACCGGCGTTCAGTGGTCTTTTTATCAACTCATTCAGATAACAGCTCTATCCAAATCACCTTACCTATGCGACCTCTAAATAGATTCATTCATAGGCTACATCTTGTAGTACTACAGCCATACTATATATTGATCACCAAAACTTTTATTCTAATATTCATTTAAAATTTATTACTAACTCTAATACTCCCTATTTCACAAGCATATCAATTGAAATTAAATTATTAAATTTAAAATATATTTTATATAAATTAAATTTTTAACAAAATTAAAATACTAAATATCCATTCATAATTTTAAAAAGGGTATTTACTTCCCAATAATTTCCCTGTGTATATTGGAAAATTCCTCAAAAAATATAACACACTGCAACAAATCAGATCGAACCAAATTAGAATAGTAAACCCACATTCTAATGACTTTTGTTTCACGAACAGATTACATTGTCACACTCGTATTGATTTCAGAATCTCTTTACGACATCTATATGTCTAAAATTATATTTTTGGTTGTCAAAAAATATACAAAACACATTTTCAACCATTCCACTTCAGGACATCATTACACAACCAAAACATCTCAACTAATATAAAATAACACATCGACATTGTATAATGTAACTCCAATAGTTTATTGATGCCAATGAAATTCCTTTAAACCTTGTCACTCATCAAAAAAATGCACAAAAATCAAATATTACGGACTAGCAAACTCACAGCCAAAAAATGAATAAGTTCACGAAAAAGGACCACACCATGGCAAAGAGCATAACGGCAGGAGTCTGAACACCCTGGAGGTGTCAATTCACTCATTAGAAAATGCCGCAAATCAGCAATTGAAAATTCAATCGGCGAAACTTACATTAACATGTGAACAGTAATAGTAGCTTTAATGATGATGTTCTTTGTACGATTGCAATTATAGCAGCGAGAGAAATCCAATAATGCCATTGGTGTCAAAATCTAATCACAGAAGAAAAATAATAATGTTCATCCAACAGAGAGACACAATAAGGAGAAAAAAAAAAGATATAGAAAGTATTTTTGAGGTAATAATTTTATAACCTTCCTGTCCTTATATAGACTTCATGCATGCTTTACAGAAAATCAATATTTTACAACTCATTTTACTATTTTTATTTATACCATTACCTAAAGAAAAATAATTCTAATTTTATTTAATAAATAAAATCAAGAAATTAAATAAAAAATACATAAAATATACATAACATTACGTGTCTCGATTTAATGCTGACTAAATAAACATATATTTGATTAAATGCTTATACATGCATAACATGCCGTAAATATGTCAAAATAAAAATATAATATAATTATGTAGTTTCAAGAAATTTTATATAGGTTCTACATATAGATTCAATTTAACTATAAATTTAACATATAAACAATGATCATAGATATTCAAATAAAAATATAATTAAATTGAAGAACAAAGTCTCATAGTATTGCTAACTGAGTTGTTAGAATCCTTTGAATTAAAATGAAAAGAGTGAACTAGACATGGGAGATGAAGGAGAATGTAAAAGAAAAAAATTACTATTTATTCCCTCTTTGTTTTTTTTTCTCAAAACTTATTTTTTTCACCCTCTAATTTTTGCTATGATTTGTAATAAATTTTGAGATTGATATAACAATTTTCGGGATTTAATGTCTTCATAAAAGTTGTAAATCTACTTTTTATCTTTTCAACGCATCCAGTTTTACTAAAAACCAAGGTTCGTAGCTTAAGTTATAGGGTAAATACCAAAACTAGCTCAAAGTAATACTTCTGGTGCAATCAAAATTCTATGTCATCTTTTAGACCATTTCAAACCATCAATTAATTGATCTGGGCTGTGCTTTCTTAAAATTGTAGATATAGATGTGTGGATTAATTTGGACTTTTGAATCACTTAATTTAGACTTTAGAATCTCTAGTTATACCTTGTTAACTCTTCAACTATGTAACAGGTATAAGGATTTCTGATAAAATTGGTTGGACATTCAATGAACTCGAATTTTTACAAATAAGATCTTTCTAGAAAGCTCAAGATATATTACTTCAAGTTGTTAAAGAACACTTTTACATTCAATTATTAATTTTATTTCAGTGCCCTACACAAAACTCAAAAGGTTCAAAATTAAAATACTAAAAAATTCGTCCTTAAAACATAAGTTATTAACATATTCCCACAAATGCCTTACGGCATAACAATTAATATAATTAAGTACTACAAGACATAAAACATAATAAACATACCAAATGCAAGGAGAAATAAATATAAACAATTAATATAATTAAGTACTATAAAACATAATAAACATACCAAATACAAGGAGAAATAAATATAAAATTATTATTCTATCAATAACCACCCATGATTTCCAATAATTGCCTACAAATTCCAAACCGTCAACGCAAGGTCTATAAAAGGAAGCGTTTATTCTAAAGAGAGGGATGTTGTCAAATTAGCTACCAAAGCTTCCTTTTTTTTTATTTTTTTTATTTTTCAAAAATATTTTCCGACTTAAGCATTGGATGGTTATCACCGGACACCCTGACACTCCTAATCTAGTGCTGTGCTGTAAGAAATACCGAGGAGAATCATGATCGAGGAAGTGAAACGTTTGAGATCCAGAATCATACATTGAAAGGTAGAATCTATTGGTTGCTGGCATTCAAATATCTAACAACAACATCAGCAATCGTGGTGACCATTTGATCGAAGGTCATTGTCAGTACCAATAATAGTGGTTGGATATTGTGATTGTAGTTTTTTTTTTTAAAATAAATGTTAAAAAATAATTTATAAATTAATGCAATAATGAGTTGACATTTATCCTGGTATTTTATATCTACAAATCACAAAGTTAACACATTGTTATTTCACCTTATAAACTGTGATATTGGTAGAGGTTCAACCATCATTTTTCATTGAACAAATCCCTACATTTAGGAAGGCCAAGGAATATAATTGGAATTTTTTTAACCAAATCGCCCATTTATTATTAATTTGGACAAAAGGTCAAGAAATATAATAACGTGAAAAAAATTAATATTTTATCAAAAATCTTAATAAAATATCAAAAAATTTGTTTTGTTAAAACTACGGACAAGTGTCAGAAAAATTTCAATGCTTTGTTAAGGATTTACAAAATCCTGGAAAATTTCAAGATTTTTCAATATCTTTGTTAAAGTGCAATCTAAACGTCAACATTAAGTAAAACATTTGTATTTTGGTTTGAAGAAGTATGTAAACATAAAAGCAGTTTGGTCAAAATTAAGTCAATTTTTTGGGTCGACTGTGTTTCAAATTTGGCCAGTAAAATGTACCACTAAATTAAAAAAAAAATAACATCCTCAATGGAACCCGTTTAAAACCCTAAACTAAAAGCCTCTTTCTTCCCGCAGTATACAGCTATCCCTCTTCGTCTGCAATGCGTAAACTCATAAAACCCCACGCTGAGCCCCTCCGGCATCTTTCCCACTGCAAGACGACGTCGGCTGAAACTGTCGTCAAATGGGTTCGAGACCGTGGCCTCGACCACGCTGTCGAGAGAGAAAAAAACCTCAAACCCTTAATCAACATCAAGAACCTCATGAAATCAGAGCCTTCCAAATCCCTCCCCATCACTATCATCACCCAACAGAAAGACTCCCTGAACATTCCCATTCGCCCAATTGACTTCATCCGAAAATACCCATCTGTTTTTCAAGAATTTCTCCCCGGGAACATCGGGGTTCAACCCCACATAAAGCTCACACCTGAAGTCCTTAATCTTGATGCTGAAGAACAGTTGGTTTACCAAAGCCAAAGTTATAAGCAAGTTGTTGCTGATAGGCTCTTGAAATTGTTAATGATTTCAAGGATCAATAGAATGCCGCTTAATCTTCTTGATATCTTGAGTTGGGATCTTGGTCTTCCTCAAGACTATGTAAAAAGTGTTGTTCCTGAATTTCCCGATTATTTTCGTGTTGTTGATGGCAAAAATAATTTTTCTTCTGGGTCGGAGGTTGGTGAATTGGAGTTGGTTTGTTGGAATAATGAATTAGCTATTTCAGTTATGCAAAAGAAGGCAATGGATAGGGACAAGATTAGGTTTTCAATGAATTTTTCGAGTGGTTTTGAGATGGATAAGCAAATGAAGAAGCAGGTTGATGATTGGCAGAAATTGCCATACATTTCTCCATATGAGTATGCAGGTCATCTTTCGCCTACCAGTGATGAATCGGATAAGTGGGCAGTGGCAATTTTGCATGAGCTGCTTAGCCTTTTTGGTGCCAAGAAAGTGGAAAGGGCGAATTTGTTGTGTCTGGGAAAGTATTTGGGTGTAAGGTCTATGTTTAAGAGAGCGTTGCTTAGTCACCCTGCTATCTTTTATGTGTCCAGTAAGATTGGGACATATACTGTGGTTTTAAAGGAGGCTTATAAGAGGGGATCGTTGATTGAGAGTGATGCGTTAATGAACGTTAGGAGTCAGTATATTCACCTTATGAATATGGTGAAAGAAGAGCGCAAAATGATGGCCAAGCCAAGTGAAAGCAAGAAGCAAGAAAAGGGAACGTCGCCTGAGTTTAAAGGAGGAGAAGAAGTGGTTGTTAATGATGATAGTGTGGAAGAGAATAATATTGAGTTAAATGTGTTGTTTGGTTCTGAAGAAAACGATGCTAGTGATGATGATTCTGAGGTGTACGAAGACGATGATGATGATGATGGTGAAGCTATGCCTGGCAAAAGTGCTCACAGAAACATCACAGTTAGCAGAGGAAGATCATCTCTGTTGATGAATTCGGAAAGGAAGGGGCTTTCAAGAAATTCTGAAAGAGGAAAGTCAATAGGGAAACACCTTGGAAGAAGTAAAGAAAATGTTCCACCCAAATATTCGAAGAGGAGAGAAATGCAGAGTGAGAATAATGTCTGCATGAATCCAGCAGAGAGGTTAAATTACGTTAGAAGCCGGAGGAGTTTATTGTCAGAGAAGAAGGCTTCTGTTTGGAAATGATTTGGTGCATTTGCTGAAACAAGGTTGGTTTCTGGATCAAGGTTTCCCCTTGTTATGACTTTGTGTGTGATAATTATTTTGCGTTTTTTAACTTCAAATGTTGGAGTTCCATAATTGAATTAATTAATCTTGGCTTTAGTATGCGGATTGCATACATGCACATACGCATATACTTGTTGGAAACAAAATATGATCAGTGTGGAAGGGTCTTTAAGAAAGGTGAGAATTTCTTTAGTTGCAGATAATAAAGTCTTGAGAAGTAACAACACAAGAATTTATCAATCCAAAAAAAAAAAAAAAGAAGTGCACTCATAAAAGGAGGGAGATAATATTATTATCCCAGAAACAGTTTAGTATCCATTAAGAAAACAGATCACATGCATTTATCTGCATTTCATCAGAATGTACTACTGTCTCAATTTTTTTTGGTGATGTCATATTAAAAGTGCTTCCAAATTGTTACCTAACTTTGCTAAAAGGAAGTATTGATGTGATTCTTTCTGAAAATCACTACCTAGTTATCTGTTACATCCAAGTAGAAGACTTGCATTGGGATCTCTTTCCATGTAATCCAGCCTTGGGCACCCAACTCCCGATATCTATACTAAAGGAAGGTGGCAAACTATTGAAAAGAAGCCTGTAAATCTTTCATGAATAGTCAAGATACTAATATTTTGCAATCAAGAATGCATGCAGAAAGATGCCTGTTGTTGAATGGCTGTTTTATATCTGTTAAAAATTTGATGTTACTGTTCTGTGCTTTAATTTTCTTTAATTCTTCATCTATTTCATGACGCAACATTGCCTTGATAGAGGAAACTTCTGCTATTACTGTTTCTTGTGCTATATATTGCATATGAGTGTCCAAAGTTTTTGAAAGCATTATGATTGGTTGTAGTATCAGAAATCAAAGAGCATAGACTATAAGATGTAGTCTTCTTACCTGGATTTTGAGGTTGTTCAAAGAATTTTCTTTCTTTTAACTAAGAAGTTGCATTGCAAAATGGAATGGGATACTGCACTTGCCTTACTTTTAGTTCATGTTCTGATTAGAAAGACTATACTATATATTTGGCAAGGAAATACTGATCGTGCTTTACTCATTGCTATCATCATAGAATAAGGTAGCTCTGCTCATTTTGAGTCGCTTTACTCTTTGCTAGCATGATACAATAAGGCAGCTCTGTTCATTTTGAGTCGCATAGCAAGATGAGTTGGGATTTTTCCATAGGTGCTTTACCGTACTCAAATTTCCAATAAGAAAGACTATGAAGTAGGAAAGGAAATTGACATCCTATAATTGTGAAGCTCCTTTTATCTAGAAATCCTCCAATTCTAATATATTAAAAGGGTTTTATTACTGATTACAAACGTGGGTAGCTCAACTAGAGGAAGGTGGGAAACTTTTGTGGATCCCAAGCAATTCACTTGAGCATGCAATATCGCCATATGAAATTTGAAAATTTACAAAAATGTTTAAAAGAATGTAAGCTGTTGCATTGGCTTCTATGGGCCTAAGGTCAATTACATGACATTGCCTTTATCTAAGAGAACAGCAAAGTGAAATAAGTATCCTTGCAAAATCGAGGAAATGCATTCCTTGTTTGTATTGCATTTTTTTTTCTTCGTATGGGGGTGTAATTGGTTGGGGAGAGTAAGATTAGCTCATTTTGTAGAAGACGGGGAAAAGAAGATCAATTACTGATTTCGTTGACAAGTAGACAATAGTTCCCCTGTTGCCTTTTGTTTTGTTTTGTTTTGTTTTGTTTTGTTTTGTTTTGTTTTTTTGTTTGGTCCATTCTAAAAAAAATTTAACATATATGGTGCTCTGAATACAGAAACTCGTAACATTTTGTCTGTTAATATGAACCAAGCGAAACCACTGTTGAGTTATGTCTTGTAACTGTCAGCTCTGTTTTTCTGGCTTAAAAGCAATGAATAAACATTTTGATGGGTCACTTAAACATTGTAGAAGACATGATTTTATTTAACATATAACTATCATAATTGAGTATAAATAAATAAATGATTAGGAATTTTCGATATACAAATTTGATAACATTCACAATCCATAATCAAGATTAACTTACCCTTTATTTTTAAAGAATTCAAACATGTATTTATTTAAATAAAAACTAAAACATTCTTTGATGACGGGCAAATATCACAATAACATTGACTACAAAAATGGGTCACTTAAAATATACAATCCTTGCAATTTTATTCCCAAAACAATTTAAGTCTTAAATATTATTAGAGAATTTCACAAATATTAAAATAAATAAATATAAAATTATAATAAAATAAAAATCAGACAAACGTATCACAATTTGACGTACACACGGAACTTTCTTATGTAATTTTTTTACAATTAAATTTGTAATAGTCTTCATATCTTGAGAAATAATGTGCATCTTCCAAATTTTACCAATTGTTTTACTATATGAATGTATGTTATTATTATTATTTTTTTAATTTTTTGCAACTGGTAGAATTTAAAGTTTAAATATTCTTTCAATTCTATTGTATAAAAGAAATTTAAATCTCAAATGGGTAATCTAACTAATTTGGGATATAATAACTAGGGTGTGCATTGATTCTGGTTTTATTCGGAGCTGCCAAAACTAAAATTAGGTTTTTGAATCGGAATCGATTTCTTTAAGGTATGTTTTGATTTTAGAAATTAAGAACTAAAATTTGATTTTAAAAATCAAAAATAATTTTATATAAAATATAATTTACTTATAATATCTTATTTAATTTAGTTTATTTTTTGAAGATAAAATAAATATAAATTTATATTTAATAAATTATTTGATTAATCAAATAATAATATTTAAAATTTTTTATTAAGTTATAAAAAATTAATTTCATTAAGTTCAAATAAATATTTTCAGCTAAAAGAAAATATATACTATTAAAATTTATTATTGATTTTATGCAAATTTAATTGTAGAACTTGTCCTTTGGACCCTAAAGGGTAATTTAGTCCTTTTGTATTTAGACTACATTTTCATACATGTGCACATGTTATGATTAATTGACATGTTATCAAGGTCCATTATTTATTTTTATTTTTATGAGGTTAAAATGAAGAAACCTTGATATGGGATTTTATTACTTGGAAATCAAATAAATGATAAAAAAAATTTATTTTGAGTCGAAAAAAAATGTTTGAGTTGAATTTTAATTTAAAATATATTTTGAAATTTGATTTAAATTTAGAATAATTATTTTTAAAGTTTAGAAATTAAATTTAAAGTTTGAATTTAAATTGATTGAAAGGGTTGAGTTTTGTGCCAATAAGTAATAAAACAAATTTTCACTAGTCATAATCTTCATGTAGTTTTACTTAATTTATGAAAAATAGAAGTATTTTTGAGTAAATTTTATTAAAAATAAAGTTATAGTATGCTTAAAAATATTTCTAGCGATTACTTATAAGACTAATTTGGTGGTTATGTGTCTTATCAAAAATATCTATTTTCTATTTTTTTTCTTATTTTTTATTATTTCTTGTTGTGCAAATTTTTGACTCATCATTGTAGCTCTAAAGTTGCAATTTTCCAAATTCTCAAAGTGATATAGCATGGACTATAACATAAGTACTATAGCATAATTGTTGTAGCACACACAGTGTTGGTAAACTAGAACCGAGATGCTAAGTAATCTATTTTCCTATTTTTTGAAGCACTTTTAAATCTCTAAAAAACTTCTAAATTAAGTGATTCAAAAATTATTGAAAGTTTAAGGAGTGTAGTTTATTTCTCAAATAGAATACTTTTTGAAATGTTAACTCTATTCTTTTTGAAATTATTAAAAAAATTCTTAGAAGTCAATTTTGACTAAAAGTTTTAATGAGTTTCAAAATAAATTTTTAAAACCCTTTTAATAGTCTTAAATGCTAATTTTATCTTATTGCAAATGAAGAACTTGATTTTTGAAGCATGTTTAAGAATTTTACTTAGTTTTATAGGCTAAAATGCTTTACTATTTTTTATAAATAATTATGTATATACTCGAACTTTAATTTATATGTCAATGTAGAGATTTATATTCATTATATATACATATCACACATTGAGGTAAACGAGCATTTTAGTGAAATTTAGATTTAAATAAAAATGAATATGTGTTCTTTATGTATCGGCAAGTCAATAAAGGTAAACATGTCTAAAAGGACGGGTTGGCTTAGGCACAATCTAGTTCGCCCCATCTACAATAAAGTCCCTCAAGACTCGAGCCAAGTTTAAGCTGTGAAATCCTAAGCCCACCCTAAGCCATTTAGCCTATTAACACCAAATTTTTTTTTTTATTTTTTATCTATTATTTTAACACACACACGCGCACACACACACATTACTCTTCTTTGTATAATATTTCATCTATTTTATCAATTTTAAATTTTGAGCATGCCAACTTTGTAGATTTTTTCGATTATGCATACCAAGAACATCAAAGTATATATAAAATGTAAATGTAACATATATGTATTTTGATATTTTGTATTTGTTGTTATAAAAAAATTAAAATATAATACTAATACTAAATTACTAATACTACTAATCTCAAATTATTACTATAAATTTTATCATTTAAATATTATAACATTAATCAAAATTTAAAAGAATATCATGAGTGATGAGTGTATTAAAAAGATAAAATCATTATATAATTAATAAATGACAAATAAACTAACATCACTTAGAACAGAAAAAAAAAATAAAAATAAATAAATAATATTATATATCAAATAATTTTGATCTATTTATTTTAAGTTAATTTAACAATCAAATTACAACATTAAATAAAATTATTTATAGTACATTCTAACTAGGTTGGCACCTATTGAATTATTTATTATTTGCACTTTATCCGTTTTCTTATTTTACAACAAAATTACAAATATTAAAAATATAAAATTATAAATATTATAAACTAATCTAATTTTATCAATAGAACAACTTCTCATTCCTAAATTATCATCATCTTGATCATCATCTTGGACTTGTTTTTAAATTTTTAGTTCTACATTCTCTTAGTCCTTTAAGTATATCAGGCAATTCAATATTTTCAACGACATTTTTGAATTGCGTTCGTCCAAAATCTTATTTTTTTTGCATTAAAAATATATTATAATATTATTATAGATATCGGAAGAATTAGTAAATCACAAGCCATAATGAAGAGCATAGGGAATAACGTTTCATTTGTTTTTTATCATTGCAAAACATCAAAATTTCATTTTTGATCTATACTAAATATTAAATTATAATAGTAAAAATATATTTTTCTAATTTACTAAGGCCAATAGAAGAAGAAGAGTAAGCAAATCTATTTTTATCTGTGTTCAAAAATTTTCATAAAGAATTATTAGTTATAGATTTATTATTACATTCATAAATTAACATATCTATTTCAAATATATCATGATATTGATTATGAATATTATTTAAAAAATTTTCAATAGAAGAGTTATTCATATCAAGTGTAACATTTAAATTTTCTACAATTGCACCTACGAACTTAATTGCACCAAGAAAGTTTATTTGTGGCTTCATTACTGTTGCATATATAAACAACAATGTAATATCTTTTCAATTATTTTTAAATTTCTCTTCCATTGTAAAACAAATATTTTGAAACTCATTAATATTTTTATAACTAGTAAATGTATAACTAATATTAAATAAATGATTTAAATTGCAACATAAAGTTGAAAAATAGACATGTGAATATGAAAATGTAACATTATAAAACATTTCTAAAAAATTTATAAAATTAAATTTCATAATCGAATCATTAGAATTCAATAGATTGAACCTAATTTTTTATTACAAAAGTTAGTAATTGCATCATTATAATTAACATAAGATTTTAACATCAAACAAATAAAATTCTAACGAGTTTTCACATCAAGCTTGAACTTATTATGTTATAATCTATAATGCAATAAAAAAGAATTAAAATCTTGTCTTCCAAAATCTCCTGATAAAATATATTGTAATGTATATCTAATATTTTTTATATAACAATTAATTAAATTTAAACTGTCTTGCATAATTAAATTAATAATATAACAAACACATTGTATATAAAAAAAATTATGTATCAAAATTACATGCAAGTGTTATGTAATTAATAAATAGTTTAATAATAGTATTATTGATAAATGCATTATCAAAAGTAATGCTAAATATTGTATGTCATAGTATTAAAAAACACTTATTATTGCATTGAAAATGAAAAAAAGTATTATACAAATATTCTAATTTACGAAATGTAATAATTCTTTTATGCAATATCTAATTATCATTAATATAATAGGAAGTAACACAAATATAACCTGACTTGTTATATCCAGTTTAACAATCAAAAATAATACAAATAAGACCTTTAAAAGAATGAAAATTTGCAATCAAATTTTTTTTTATTGTTGAAACAGTCTCATACAATCACTTTTACATGCGGTTCTAGGTATTAATTTGAAAGAAGGTTGAACATACCTTTTCATGAAATTTTTAAATCTTTTATTTTCTGCTTAACTGATAGGATATTCATTTAATGCAATTCATTTAACCATCCCTTCCCTTATGTGTTGATGTGAGTACCTAAAATAAGTAATAATGTTTGTCCCCGAAAGAATTTGATACAAATAAAGATTGAATACGGTCTTCCAATGAAGCATGTTGTTGCATACATTTTGTCATATGTCGTTTCAAATATCCAGTTTCACTCCTAGTATTTAGGACAGCTTTATACAATTTACAAATAGTTTTATATTCTTGTTTTCTGATAGTATTATTAACTCGAGACTCTAATATAAAAATTTTCTAAACATTTAATGCTCTTACCCTTTTAAAATTAGTAGCATTTATTGCGGAAAAACTAAATCCACTTTCATCTAAGTTTTGTCCACTTGGCGTTATTTAAGAATGCAAAAACAATAAAAATTTAACATCAAAATAAAAATACATAAGTTTGGTGAATCAATAGATTTATTTTATTTTTTTAGCAACTAATCATTTATAAAAATAATATTATTAGCAAAAAATAAAAATAAAAATTTATGTATTACAATATGACAGCAAGATAGGGTAAATATTATCGCATGTCAATATTAAATGCTATTATAACATAACAGCTGACCTTACCTCATTTCCAAACAAACCCTTATGTTTCAACATGTTAAAATTTGTTATTTTTTTTGCATGATCTCATTTCTCATAGTATTAGATCTTTACGTGCTACTTAATATAATAGTCATTATTTAGTGAATGAATTTTCATGTTAAATAGTTATTTAGTGACTAGCTTAGTTTTAAATTTTTGGAAAAAAGAACAAAAATACATCACATAAAAGACTCAGAACTCGGAAGGTCTTAAGTGAGCAATGTCATGGCCATGAAACATGCAATTGTCAATTGTTTTCACTTTTCTCATATCCAAATTAGCTATTAGAATAAATAACTAGTGTATTAAACAACAAAAATCCATATAATTTCATGCAAAAATGGACACACAAAAACAAAATCTCATCTTAAGACGAGAGATACATAAAAACAAAATCTCATCTTAAGGCAAGGGATACACAAAATCTTATATCAGTGAATAAAAAATCCATTTAAAGGCACATAACCACAAACATTGATAATAAACCTAACAAGAAATAACAAAAGACTTATGTATTTCTCTCATTTTAAAGCAAAATCATACATTTATCAGAAATAACAAAAGATTTATGTATTCCTATGATAATCAAAAGCATAATACTCTTATTTTAAAGCTCCTACAAGCATAATCATTTAATCATACATTTTTCATATCTAAGACAATAGAAAAACATCAATTTTTCATGATTTTTAGACCGAAATTTTTACATTTTAAATTGCCTGACATGCTAACTTTATTAGAAACATTTTTATGATAGATTTTAGACCATATAATTTAATCAAACCTCTAGCCCAAAATTGTATAATTACTTCATTTTGGGACACTTGCTATATTGACACTAAACACCAATCAAAATAAAAGAAATTTTTTTAAGAAATGTCAATGTTTACTCTCTAGAATTATTTACAAAGACTTGCCTTAAACCAAAGCATGTTTACAATTATTTTTAGCCACAAATTCATTTCATTTTTACTCTTTAGAAATATAAACTAGTAAACCAACATTTATGCTCCATAAATACAATCAAACATCTCAAGAAATTTGAAAATTTCTAACATTTTCTTTAATCTAATTATCTAAATATATACAATTAAGAATTTAACATACATGACATATTTGCAGTCTAAATGATTTTTTCAAATAATTTACAAAGTATAAACCATACATACTGTCTTAAGAACTAAAGGAAAATAAAAAATTAAAATAATAAACAACAAGTTAGCAAGATATAATTGTAAACTATATAAGATAATAACTAACAAATAAAAAATAGACATACAAATATAAAAATATGATGGAATCGAAATCATACTTGTAAGTGTGGTTGCAAATTTAGTTAAGATTTAAAACATAACACCAAATTTACTTTCTTTAAATTTAGAGAAAAAGAAAGAAATATAGAAATAGTAAGATTAAAGATAGATTGAGAGAATAAAAGATACGTACCTGTTTGTCTATAAAATTTTCAATTTATATACATCTTTTAGCCCTTTTTTATTGTTTAAATCTAACCATTTTGATTATCTGATTATCTGATTATCTGTTGTTTATTCTACTCCACTGTTTATAAAACAATTGAAATAGAAGTGAAAAAGAAAGAGATAGGTAGGTTTAGGTAGCCGTTACGAGGAGAGAGAAAGAGCTTAAAGGTCGACCAGTCAAGTTAGATGTTGGTAAGAGCCAGACTGAGCAGACTAGAAGAAAAAAGATGAAGAAAGATGAAGACAAATAGATAAAGTAAGTGTGAAAGAATGAAAAAGCCAGAAGATCTAGAAGAAAAAGAAAAAAAATTAAGTTTTGAATTTTTTAAGATCCCGCAGGCTAGCCTGGCCTGACCTGGCCCATGTGGGCCAAGCTTCACGAGCCACGCTACGCCTAATATTTTTTAAACAAGGTTGACCTAGCTTGGCGCAAATACTGTGCGAGTTTAGATCAACCTAGCATATTAGCACAAAAACCAATAAGAGTGTACACCTTCCTTCGAATTGTGATTGAATAGTGTGTAATATTTAATTTATTAGAAAACTATTTTAAATTACATATTTTGGTTCTAATAAATTGTTTGTAGACTATTTTACATTATTTGGATGCTAAGTCATTATATAAATGATTTAATATTACATAAAGATTGTGAGTTAATTGTTTATTTCTGTTTTGTGTGCTTATGATTATAATTTGTTGAGATGGCCTTTGAGACATTATATTTA
The DNA here is from genome assembly GCA_032401905.1 of Swietenia macrophylla. Taxonomy (NCBI): domain Eukaryota; kingdom Viridiplantae; phylum Streptophyta; class Magnoliopsida; order Sapindales; family Meliaceae; genus Swietenia; species Swietenia macrophylla. Next base: position 5,546,456 of record CP135580.1, on the reverse strand, counting down.
ATAGATTTTATCTTGTAAATATTCTTTATTTGTGATGTATTGGTAATTGCTATAGTAATACAAAAAGTAGCTTGTGAATGAACCTTTGTAAAGTTATGTAAACAATAAAGCACTAAATAACATTGGTACATGGGAAGATGTTGTTATGAAGCCTACCAAATGAAAGGTAATATAAGGATGCCATAATTATCATCACATAGTTACTTAAGCCAATAATAGTGAGTCTAGCTGTAAATTGACAAACTAATTTTATAAACTGAAATATGAACTAATTTTAAACACACATATATTTATAATTTATTAGTCGTATTGATTTTTAATATAATAAAACTCATTGTTAAATTTAAGTGTTTACCTCAACCAAGGTGACAACTTAAAAAGGATCTTACAAGTTTGATCTTTTGTAAAGGAACTAGACCCAGGTCTAGATCATAATTTATAATATGATTTTAATTTCATAACTAATTTTAGAAATGATGTATAATTTATCGACTAAATGAAAATAGTTTAAAATTATGTTAGTATCTTGATATCTCCAAACCTTATGAATTATATATTGCTATCTCGTCAGTTACTAAGTATATCTTATACTCATCCCTCACTCTATTACTTTCTGTGGTCAGGTTTTATATTTACTCATTTATAATGGCGATAGGCATAGTCTTATTATATTATCTTTGGTATAGGCTTTTCAACTAATTCTATGTTTTTTGGTGTCTAGTGACAAAATGTTTTAATGTAATATTTTGATATTTTATAATATTACTTTTAATATTAATTAAATTTTAAATATTTTATTTGTTTTCTTCTTCGAGATTTTTATAAATATCTATGCTATAAGTAATTTTAAATGTGTGTTTTATTTATGTGAATAAAATGTATGATTCTTCAAATTATTTATGTGAATAGAGTGTATCATTTTTAAAAGCCTTGCAAACTCTCGGAGGACATTCTATGTTAAAAAGGTGTATTTCGAAGATATGCAATGATCATCATGTGGCGACCTCTAGGCTAAGGCGTGATAGTAACTCTCTTGTAATACATATTCATATTTAGTTCAACAAATAAATTATTAAAAAAGAGAATACTCTTTATTTGTTGATATACATAGAAAGAATTAATTAATATTTTTATAATATTTTATTTAGTTTAAAATATTATTTATTTTAAAATAATAGTTATATTTATTTTAAAATTATTAAGCAAATTAATAGTTATAATAAATAAATATATACACAATATAATATTATTATATATAATTGTATTATAGTCAAAAAAATTAAAGTTCTAATAATATAATATTTTTCAAATAATTTGTTGTATATTAATTCTCTTTTGTAACTTATTTTTATTTTCTTTCATTTATTTTATTTTGTATTTATGTATTTCATCACATCTATAGTTAACACTATTGATTTTAATTTTTGAAGAATTTTTTTTATAAAATTAAAAATTATAAAAATTAAAATAATTGATAAATAGAGTATTTTATTTCTAAACTATAAACAAAAAACACAATAAATTTCAATTTTGAGTGAAATTAGAACTGAAATTAGTTTTGTTCACCCTTAATGATAACATATTAGTTTTTTCTATTTTTATAAAATAACAACAAGGATATAATTTATATATGTTTTTTATACAAATCCTTGCTATTAAATTTCAAAAAAATTCTAGTAATCAAGTTGGTAATTGACTATTATACTCTTAAAGTACTATGAATTAAATAAATTTTTTATTTTTGTTTTGAAACCAACAAATCCCTGTATATACAAAAGATAAAAGTTCTTATTCTCTAACTTTAATTAAACTCTTTTTCCTTTTTGTTTTTATAAATATTTTATATATCATTTGAACAATATCTTGAAATTAAAACTCTAAATTATATAATTTGGTTTTTAAAAAATAAATAATGATTCCTAAAAATTAATATCTATGAAATTCAACAATCAAAATACAAAGTAAAGATATTAACAAAATTTAGTGATTACTCGTAAAAAATTACAAATAAGAAAAAAAAAACAAATCATGTTTTATCTATCAAATTCATTAACTAAATAAGCCAAACATAATACACTAGGATAAAAATGCCCCTTTGGTCAAACCAAACATAATTCTTTCTTTTTCTGCTTTGTTCTCATCTCTCTTTTTGTCTCTTATTTTGCAAATGTTTTTTAGCCAATTTCTGACAAAGCCAAAAGTTATAGATCAAAAATTTGAAATTTTATATTGCATATATAATTTGAATTTTTTTTTTTTGCATATTTTTGAGTTTAAATATGATTTTGGTTAAAGAAGTGTTAGGGAAATTTGAGATTTTATTTTATTTTATTTTATTATGCATATTTTTAAGTTTAAATATGGTGTTGGTTGAAGAAGTGTTAGGGAAATTTGAGATTTTGTGTTTAAAAATGTATTATTTGGTTGAAGAAGTGTTAGAAAATTTTGAGATTTTGTGCTTGAAAAAGTATTATTTTGCTTAATTAGTATTTTATATATTAGTCTTTTTTATTTTGTTTGGTTTTGATGTGTTTTTGTTGTGTTTAGGAGAATGTTGTCGGAAAATATGGTGTTGCTGTAAAAAAAAATTTGAGATTTTGTTATTTGAATGTTTTTTTGGTTGAATAATATTGTATGTGTTATAGATGTTAATTATGTTTAGTTTTGATTTATTTGAAAAAATATTGTGATTGATAATTTTAGAAAATTAAAAAATACATTGGAAGGTCGAAAATATGCTGGGAAGTACCAAAAGCTCATTTTGGGTCACCATAAGTGGTGATAAAAAATGGGTCAGTAGAGTGTACATGTGAAGTTTTGAAAATTTTGTAATTTGAAAAAAATATTAAACGAGCTATTTGTTATATTTTAAAATATTTTACTAATTTATATAATTTATAAAATAGATGAATGTATAAAGCTCATATATATAATTTGTATATTACTTTTGGAAATCTATTATTTTTCATATAAAATAGACATATAAAGATTTAAATTACCACTAAACTCACTTGAGTTAAAATTAAAACAAATGTATAATGAATTTTAGAATATGAATATTTAAACCTAGAAATTTCAATATTCATTCAACAACAGTGTACATTTTCATAAAATTGTATTGATTGGTTAATATTTTTGAAAACTTCTTATTTTTTTCTAAAATCTAAATATATAAAACTTTAAAGTTTCATTAGCTTGTTTAAATTGTAGTTAAAATGAATGTATAGTGAATTTTTGAAGATGAATGTTAAAACATAAAAATTTTATAATTTATCTAATATTTGTACATATTTTTATAAAATTGAATTGATTGAATATTATATTTAAAATTCTCTTATTTTTTTTTCTATAAACTAAACATACAAAACTCTAAATTGTCATTGAACTCGTTTAATTTATAGTTAAAATGAATGTGTAATAAATTTTTAAAGATGCATATGAAAACATGAAAATTTAAGTATTTATTCGATGTCTGTGCATATTTTTATAAAACTGTATTGATTAGATATTAATTTTGGAATCTTTTTTTTTTCTCATAAACTAAACATATAAAGCTTTCACTTGTTACTAGACTCACTTGAATTAAAGTTGAAATGAATGTGCAATGAGTTTTTTAAAAACGTATATTGAAACATATTCAAGTGGTTACCTAATTGGCTTCTTCTAAATTTATGATGTCCAAAATTTGGCTAATAGGGATGTGTTTGTAATATTTTAAAAATTTTATAATTTAAAAAAAATATTTGGAGATATATTTGTTATATTTTAAATTTTTTTTACTAATTTGTGTAATTTACAAAATTTTAAGAGTTATTTTAAAATATTATTTAAACTTTAATTTTTTTTTATATTTTAGTTATCGTAGTGGTGGTTTTTCTATATAATAGCCGGCCAAGTTTTGTTTATTATATCATAATTTGAATTTTTTTGTATTATTTGAGAATGTTTATTAATTTTAAAACATTTGAGGTTAATTTGGTTAATTGATAAAATACACAAACAATAATTTATTTATGCTATGTAATTTAATTTTTTATTGTGCTTATGTTGATGTTGTAATTTTTTTTTTGGTTGAATTTTGGTACCTATTTTTTATAATTTGAAAGTTTGATCATTTTATAACTTTATGTTGTACATTTGAATAGGAAAAAAATGGTGAAGTCTTCAAAAATACTAAAGGTTCTCAAAAATAAATAGTTTGATTGCGTTCTAACTTCTTTATCATATATATAGATGACAAAAAAATAAAAGAAAAATGGATGCTACAACAATAAACAATTTCTCAGCAAACTTGCCTTTGTTATTTTCTTGACATTAGATTTATTCATTTCTCAACAACCTCATGGATTGATGTTGTTACAAGAGGTCGTTATTACTAAAAATGATGATGGTGTTCTATACTTTCTTATATCCTAATCACTTGAGCATGTGTACAAAACATTTATAATTACATTATAGAAAAATGAAGCATATTTACTAAACATTAGTTACCACACACATATATTTTCATTTTTAATAACTTTGCGTATGAATTCTAATGCTTTAGTGTGAGACTTGGTGGAAGTCCAGTGAAATATTCATGGATATGTATTGCTTTCACACTGAGTGTACAACATGCCCACGTATGTAATAGTCTCATACATCCAGCATTGCTCATTATATAACATGCTAAGTTTTAATTATGTTACCTTAACAACTATGATACAACAACTATAAAATTCACACATATCAAATAAGTCATAGTTGAAATGTAATGACAAATTCAAGTAAGTCATATGAAAAGTAATAGTTTTTTTTTCTTTTCCCTTACAAGTGGCAAGTTTTTTCTTATATTTTTTCACCTTTTCTACCATTACATGACTTAAACTTTCATATAAATATTAGTACACTATAGATTCCCATGGATACATATTAAATTAGTTTAGATTATCTACTATGTACAATATCCAACTATTAGTAATGTAACAAGACTCTTTCCTAAAGAAAAACTAATAATGCAAGTATTTTAACAATAGTTTAACTGCATTAATGTTGTCTATCTTATTGAAATTAGAGACATTAGATATATTATTTAGTTCACCAATATGAATGATCCTATCTTGACAATATCTGTCCCTGAGTCGATGATCACCACATACATTATCTAAATAATGTCAAATGTTTGAGCCTGTTATTAATGCGAACTTTGACATAGCAAACTTAATGGTTGTGTCGAGATTAAAGAGATGGGTGAGGTGGATTTCAAGCATTTGAAGGTATTCTCCCCACATGTGCTAGGAAAATATGGGTGGAATTTGTTGGTGGACAATTTGGTTATTGAATATAGTGATAATATTGTGATATCATCTTTGTTTATTAAATTAAATTAACTGCTCATTATAATAATAATAATAACTATTATTATTATTATTATTATTATTATTATTATTATTAATTGTGATTCTATCATTGTTTTGGATATCACACAACCACCATGACCTGCACCATACTCACTGAACATAAATGATAAAGATGATACGCTGGCCAAGGAAACTTCACAATAATCATTTGGTGTGCACAAATCTATGACTTTTTATATTCTACTACATTTATGTGTAAACAACACTCTCATTCTAATTTTATATTCTACCCAATTTATGTATAAAATGCTATAAATCAAGTTCAAAAAAATCTTTGTATTTAATATTTTCAAGTACATGCATTGGTTGGACTTTCACTTTACTATTATACTTCTCCCCTCCTCCTCCCCCTCCATTCGATAAAATTTTTCAATATCTGCAGTAATAAACAATGATAGTGACAATGGTAGTCATATTTCTCATAAAACACCACATAATTTCACTATCAATTCACAAATATAAACATAATAATATTAAAAGAAACAAATTGTAAGATTTTGAAAATGTGATCAATAAGGACTAAAATTTAAAGTGTTCAAAAATTAACAAAATTAAACTAAAATTAATATTTATAAAAAAATATCAATTTGAGCATAATATCCCACTAAATTGCATAACAAAATTAGGTTTTATAATAATTTTGTTATAAAATTAATAAAAAATAACCAAAATTTTCAAATAATAACAAAAAATTCAAGTTAGGACAAAATAAACAAAACTTAGCCATCTATTGTATATAAAAACCACCACCATAATGGATTAAAATATAAAAAAATTAAAGTTCAAACAATAATTTCCAATAACCCTAAAATTCTGTAAATTACCCTTATTTGCAAAAAATTTTAACATATGACAAATAGGCCTTTAAATTTTTTTTTTCAAATTATAAAATTTTTAAAATATTATAAACACACCTCTACTGACCAAATTTCGATCACCATAAATGGTAACCAAAATTTAAGGAAGCTAATGTAAAACACGGCCTTCGAACATAAGGAAGGCGGAATAGCCATTTCATAAATATAAGTTGTAAAATATTAATTTTTTATAAATTGTGCATGGGTCTATATAAAAATAGGATGATCAAAAAACTTATTATCTTAAAACATTTTTTCTCTCTTCTCATTATGTCTTTTTTTTTAGGTAAACAGTGCTATTTTTCTTCGGCGATTAAATTTTTACACCGTCAATACCATTAGATTCCCCTCGCCTTAATGATTGCAATCATGAATAGAACATTGTCATTGGAGCAGTCGTTACTATTTATGCACTGTTGCAAGTTTTATTAGCTAAATTTTTCATTGCTAACTCGCGGCTTTTTTTTTTTTCAGTGAGTGAATTGATACCTCTGGTACATCTAAATTCTTGCCTTATGCTCTACGCCATGGTGCAATCTTTTTTTGGCCATGAATTTGCTGGTCAACAAGCCTCAATTTTCATACATTTTTTAGTGAACGACGAAATTCTCAAAAATTTGGTCGTCACTAATGAACTCTTAGAGGTATGTTTTACATTGCAAATATATTATTTCATATTAATCAAGATGTTTTGGTAATATAATGATGTCCCAAAGTGGGGTAGTTAGAAATGTATTTTTTGATAATTAAAAATATGATTTTGGACATATGGATATTTTAGGGAGATTCATAAAGTTGATACAAGTATAATTTGCTCATGAAACGAAGGTCATTGGATTGTGGATCTATAATTCTAATTTGGCTCAATCCAATAGCTACAGTGCACCACAGTATGGTCACTACAGTAACTTTGCATTTTTTGAGAAATTCTTCAATACACACAAATAAAATTATTGAAGACTGAATATCCTCTTTAAAATTGTAAGTGGATATTTAGTAATTTAATTTTGTTAAAAATTTAATTTATGTAAAATATGTACTTGTGAAATAAAAAATACTATAATTACTTAGAAACAAATTTTGAATGAATATTAGAATAATAGTTTTGGTGACGAGTATATAATATGACTGTAGTACTACAGGATATAGCATATGGATAAATCTATTTAAAGGCTATATAAGTGAGGTGAAGTTGTTATTTATATGAGTTGATAAAAAAACCACTTAGTGTTGGTATTTTGGGAGTGCTATGTTAGTTATCTCATGGTCCCCAATTAACACTAGTGTGCCAAGCAAGTTTTATAAAGAAAATTATATTTTTATAAATTATTAATAAATTATATTTTCTTTAAAATAAATTAAAAGTATGTGCATCTTTATGAAGAAATTCATTAGTGGATTGCAGCAAGCCCCGGCTAGGATACTACACTAATAGAAATGACAAGTCTAAAAACGTTTTAAAAATAAATTATTTTAGTATTCTCACTCTTTTTTTTTTCTAACAAAATTGTTTTGTTAAATTCCAACTTACGGAGTATATTTTATATACTCACCCCCTTCACTCTCTCATTCTAAGGTCTAAGGATAGAGCAGTGATACGCACTAGAAGTAGATTTGCCTAGCATACATACTCGAGTATAATATTGTCGACTCAGTTGGATTTTATGAGATCCACTAGATCATTTGATTTGTGAGATATATTTTGTATTATTGTATTATTATATTTTAAAAATTTGTAGTTGTATATATGTACGTTGGAAAGGAATTTATGAATATGTTATAAATTTTGTACATCTAATTTATGATTTTAATGTGTTTGTGGATGGGTTTCCAATGCTTTGCGAGTTCTCGAGAGGCATATCTTGCTAGTGAGACATAACTCGAAGGCACGTGATAATTGTCACGTGAGGACCCTCAGATCAAGACGTAATAGCCAATTTGGGTCACCACTTGAAAGATTAGGTTTTAAGATGCATCTCTAAAAATTTATGGCACATTAATTTCAACTCTAATTCAAGTGAGTTTAATGGTAATTTATAAGTTTATATGTCTAGTTTATAGAAAAAATAAGAAGTTTTTAAAATAATAACCAATTAATACAATTTTATAAAAATGTGTACAACTGTCACATAAATAATAAAATTTTTAGATTTTAACATTAATCTTCAAAAATTCATTAGACGTTTATTTCAACTTCAATTCAAACAAGTCTAGCGGTAAATTAAAACTTTATATTTTATTTTATAGAAAAAATAATAGGTTTTTAAGAACAATATGCAAATTAATTTTATACATTCATCTATTTTATAAATTATACAAATTAGCAATATATTTTAAAATATGATAAATAAGTCACTAAATACTTTTTTGAATTACAAAATTTTCAAAACTTTAGATACACACCCCCACAAACCCATTTTCAGTCACCACTTGAATTACTTGGTGCTTCCCAATATATTTCCAGCCTTCCAATGTGTTTTTAAGCCTTTTAAGATTATCAATCATAATATTACTTCAAACAAATCAAAACTAAACATAATCAACATCAATAGTACATATAACACTTGCTCAAGTAAAATAACATTTCAAATAAAAAAATCTCAAATTTTCAAGACAAATATTTCTAACAACATTCTCCTAATTTTTCTAAAAAAAAAATCAAAACAAAACAAAATCATAGCAACAACATACAAAAAATATACCAAAATAATCATCCAAAGGCTACAAGTGAAATTTTAACTAACCTAAGTTAAGCATTGCCAACTTTAAAATTTGAATTCTTTTGAAAAAAATATTCTATAAATTAAAGAGAACAAATGAATAGACCTATGAGAATAAGAAAGGAAAAGAAAGAAAACGTTTGATTTGGTTATAGGAGCATAATTATTATGATTGGCGTATTTGATTAATAATTTGTTAAAATAATTATTTTAATAAATCAACTTTTTAAAAAGTGACTAATTTTTAAAATTTTCGGAAATTATTTTACTTTTTAAGTAACGACAGTATATGTCAGCAAGCAAAAAATAAACTATAATGACTCGTGCGTTTTTACAAGAAATTTAGGGGCGACAAAGGATGGTGAGTGGACATATATCACCTCCATTACCGAATAGATCGGCAGTTGACAAGTTTGATTGATTCAAGTGATAGTGCCCTTTAAGTCACCGCCAATTAACAATAGCGTTGTGGTGGTAGCCACCATATTTCGGGTGGTGCACTCATATATACCCGTTCCTAAAGTAGATCAAAATTTTTTGAATTCGATTTTGATATCAGATTTCCTATATATATATATATATACACACACACACACACACATATATATATATAAATTGTATAAACGAAAATAAATGCTTTCTTGGGTTTATTTGATGTTTGATTGTTAAGATAATTAAATAAAATAAAAATTTTCATTTTCATTTATAAATATTACGGGTTATTAATTTATTCAAATTCTTGAAGTGAGTTTTGGTCTATTATCAAAATTTATAATTGAATATCTTTTATATTCTTAATAGATATAATTTAAATCAAAATGATTTCAAAACTCTCACGCTTAACTAGTTTTTCATGGAGTGTACAATTCTTAATCAAAAAAACCATAAACTTAATTAAAACAAATTTGTATGCAATTAAATGTATTATTTGTTTGCTATTTTACTTGAAATTCAAACATAAATATTAATTTAATTATTTCAAAAAAAAACCTCAAAAATCAATAATTTTATTGGTTGTACTTTTGACAAATATCATGTGAATATTAATTAGTGTTATATAAAAATAAATATTTAATTTGTTAAAAAATTTTGATAAATTTAAATTAGAAAAAAATAAAATATTAAAAATTAGTAATCATACTGCTTTAGAATATTAAAGTACCAAAGTTATACTATTATTGTAAATAAGTAAATAAAAAAATATGAAGATATTTAAGCAAATATAAAAGCATATGAACACACAAAAACTAGATAATAATAATATTTAATTAAAATTTTTGTATGAATTAATTTGGAGAGCTAGAGGAAGAAAAATGATAGGTTTTTCATAGGTAATAATATAAATAAGTTAGTTAAGTAGGGATATTTTCAGTAAAAAAAAAAAAAATTAATATAAATTGTCCTAGCTTTTACATTCAGCCAAAAAAGTTAATTAATCATCAAAGTTTCATTAAGTTGGAAAAGAAACGTACTTAATTATTAAAAATAGCTAAATGCAGATAATTAATCATTTTTTTTTTAAAAAAAAATAATAATAAATCCTTAAGTCTATCTTTATTGGTAAAACATTGATTGCAGGGTCCACTCCATCCAATTTTCTTATGCAGCACACGCACCAATGTCGTAAAGGTTTACTGAATAACAACAGTATGGGTAAAACATATTTCTATTGATTCAAGGTTTTATTTTACACAATTTTTGCTGCTATTTTGTCTTAGTAGTCTCCTTTTACTCGACCAAATTTACGTCGTCCGTTGATTAAAATTTGATGAAAACCTTTTTTTTTAGAAATAATTAATAGTATGTGATATCATGTTTTTTTCAATCATAAATTTGTTACATTCACATTTCTTAATTATTAAATTAGTACATTGATCATTTCACTAATTCTAAAGTATCAATAAGTAAACAATGAGATAAATTGACCTTGTCCCATTCACAAATGGAACCACCCTTATTGATTGATTGATTGATTATTATTATTATTATTATTAAAAATAAAGTTGAACATAACAATACAAAATGTACCAAGGAAACCCAAACATTGAGAAGCAAGCAAACAAATAAATGATAAAGGCAGCCAGTTCACAAACAAACAACATTTTTTTTTAAAAAAAAAAAAAAAAAAAACTTCCGCTGAAAGATGTGCGGCAAAGTGAACCCCAAGTTTGGAGATTGTAGCAAAGGTTGGAAGTTTTAAAGCAGGCAAAAAGGCAAGGGCCAGGGCATGGGCAAGTCACAATCCAGGTTCTGCAAAAAGGCAAAACAGCACCACCTCCATTTCATCTGAGCATCCCCATCCACTACCTCATTTTAAATCCCCGCATCAATTATTCATATTGTTATGATTGCATCACTTACTTAATTCTCTCTCTCTCTCTCTCTTTTTGTGTGTTTCTTTTCTTTCCTTTACGCACATCAACAGCAAGCCACCACACTCACACAGTCATATAAAAATACTTATTTAATTATTTTCTTAATAAGAATAATTCTTTTAAGAAGCTTTTCTTAACACGTGCCTGCCCTTCACATGATGAGCAGAAAATGTTTTCCTTCTCACAATTTGTAATCGCAAAATACACTTTTTACGAAGAAAGATTTGGTAAGCTTATCCAATAGTTGTGGCGGCATCGCCTAGCCCACTTCACTTGTTTTGTTGGGCCCAAGAACCAACACTTAGTTTCTTATATCTTTTTTAGCCATTAATGAACCAACATCAACGCATTGCGTTTTATGTACATAATTAATCCTGTTGATAATTGAAGCCTTGAGCCACAGCATAGGGCATCATAGAATACAATTGTTTTAGCTTTAATAATGATTTTGTGAAAACAAGATCACCAAACACCAATGCAACTACAGGAAAGCAGCAAGCAAATAGGGCGGGCAATGCATCCATTCCTTGTTTAAAAATATATTTAACAAATTGTTCAGGGGAGTGACTTACTCTGCAACAGAAGAGGCCAATGCCAACAACAAATTGTATTGACAGACTCAGATTCCCCCCGAAAAAGCAGAGCTGAAAAAAACAAAAGCACTTCCCATAGAGCTAATCTGAGCTAAGCAAAGCATCGTCCAACATATTCCACAATCACTTACTATTATTACATTAACTTTTCTACAGCACTCCATCCCATTCCAGATAGTCATTTCCATTTACCAACAAACCTTTACTCTCTTCTTCTTCTTCTTCGGTTTCATCACTAACCCCACTATTATTATTATTATTATTGTTATTATTAACTGAGCTAAGTTCCAAGCTTGTCAGCTTCCTAGCCTTCATTGCCTCAGCTTCCCAATCTGTGCGGACCAACACAACATATAGAATTGACACAGCACAACCCACTTGGGCTGACAAAAGACCAAACCAGAGCCCACTAAACCCAACATTGAGCCCAAAGGCCAACCCAACTGCCACGGGAGTTCCAATAACGTAAAATGAGCCCAAGTTGATTCTGGCTCCGATGACGGGCCGAGCAGTGCCACGTAGGACGCCACAGCCGGTTGTTTGTGGGCAGTTACCAAGCTCACAAAGTCCTATGATCGGCAAAACTGAAGCGACCAAGGTTTTGACCAGATCATCCTTTGTGAACAAACCAGCCCACCTCTCTCTTAAGATCACAGTCCAAGCGACATTGATGATGCCAATGAAGAATGCAGAACCCAAAGCAACCATTGCTACTAGCTTGGCTTTGTATGGCTTACCAGCTCCAAGCTCATTCCCAACCTGCAAGTACAAATATTAGAGAATAGAAGCTTTAGTAGATTAAATTAATAGGATAAATACATACATATATGTGAGGGCAACAAAGGGCATTTGATTCAATTTTGTTAGTTATATAATATGGTCTGGTGTCCACACCAATTGCATTGGAGCTTCACAGACAAGTGAACAAGTTCTAATCTTCTCCAATCACATTTTCATGTGTCCCCTCCCTGGGTCCCCTACAAGTGATGCAATCATGTAACAGATTAAATATCAAACTCTTTATTATTATTATTACTACTACTACTTCTGTTTAGCTTGTGCGTTTTTCTTGCTAACTGTAACTGATTTAATGTTCCTCAAAAAATTTCAACCAAATTACAAAATTGATTCAACCTCTCTTAATCACATAAGAGTGTAAACCCATATAGAATTAAGCAAGAATAAAATTATTTACCAGGCAACAATTAAGTACAGAGTACAATGGAAAACGAAAGGGAGTTACCCTGGCAGAGACACAGCCAGCAAGGGCCATGGGAACAGTGTACATCATACTAGTGGTCTGAATCAGAATCCCAGTTGCGGCCACAGCAAACGTGGGATTCTGCAAATATCCAGCCATCAGTGTCACTATCTCATACCACCACCACTCTAAACAAATTCCCAAGCAGCTCGGCACTGCCAATCTCAATAGTGGGCCAATCCCACCACACACTCCGCCAATCCCACCCGTCCATCTCATCTCCCAACGTCCACTTAACCACACATACACCACCATCAGAACCAACATGTTTAAGTTGCAGACCACCGACGCCATTGCTACTCCAGGTACTCCCCATCCCATTTTTATTACCAGCACGTAATTCAGCGGTATATGGAATATTACGGCCACCAGGGAACACCACATCATCGGCTTTGTCACCTGCTGTGATCTTAAGAAAACTCTTAATGGTTGTAACAAAGTGTTTGTCAAAAGGTCTGGTAAAGAATATAAGGTGTAAGTTGCAGCCATTGCTGTTATGCTTCTGTCTTGACCCATGAAAACCATGATGGTTTCGAGTTCGAACCATAACACGCCTATGGGTATGATTGCAAAGAAGAGTATGAGGATCATACGTTTGAGAGAAAGCGAGAGTAGGTCCCAGTTTCTGCTACCGAAGGCTTGGCTGCATAAAGGCTCAAGGCCAGAAGCAAGGCCGACTAGAACAGAGTAGCCTGTGATATTGGTAAATCCAATTGCGAGTGCTCCTCCTGCTAGTTCTAAGCTACCAAGTCTGCCCAAAAACAAGACGGAGACAACTGCTCTGATAAAGACTAGCACGTTCATTGCTGCTATGGGCACACCCATGCCCCATAGCTCTTTCAGCTCTTCAACAACCTGTTTAAAGAAATCGATAGAAAAAGTCAAACAGGGTAATGCAATACAAAGGGAAAGATGCAAAGGAGAGTCTTTTCGTATTTACCTGAGAAATGGATGGGATTTTGTGAGAATAGAAATCGGAATCCTTGATATCAGACATGAGGGTAGTAGTTCAAGAAATGTTATTGACAAGAAACACTCCCTAAAATGGCATGTAATCACTGCTAACAAGAAATTCTAATCAAACAGCGGACATCAAGTGAGTCAATATAACAAGAAATCATCCAAAAATGGCAAGTAAAATATCAACTAGCCCTTTGTTTCTCTTTAGCAGCAGCTCCCAAAACCGAACTTGAGGTTTCCTCTGCTTCAAATACTAAGAAAGAGAGAATGGGTTGGCAAAGAAAAGGCCAGAGACAAAGCAAGAAGTTAGATTGGCTTAGAGGAGTAAAAGCAAGAGTTGAAAGAGAGAAGTTGGGGAGAGGCTTGCTTGCTTCAAGTATTCTGCAATCTAAGCTAAGCTAAGCTAAGCTATGCAAGTTCCCTCTATGTATGAGAAGATATTAAACATGGGCAGAGAGAAAGAGAGAGGGAGAGGATACACAGAAAACTGAAAAAGCAAAAGAGTTGGATATAAGTGGTGCCAGGCGGCGAAGAGCAGAAAGAGAGAAAGGGAAAGGGAAAGGTGGGTGGTTGTTGCAGACATAGCAAGAAAGATAGTAACACTAAGCGGTTTTTATTAAGCTATCATTATTGTTGCAGAAAAAGAAAATTAAACAAGGAAGGTGAAGAGAGAGAAAAAGAAAGTGTATAACAAATTACCTCTCGAATTTTGAGGAACCGAAAATATATTTTGATTACTTGCCATAAATCCATGGGCAACAAGACACCAATATAAAACCGAAGATTAAAAGATCAAGTTAAATAACTAAACTTAGGGATTACTTTGTTAAAATTATTGAAGTGTGTTCTTATTTATTATTTCACTAAAATATAAGGACCTATCTGTCATTATTCCCAAAAACTATAGGATTGGTTTTGGAGCAGTGGAAGTCGACTAATCCTTCTCACTCGCTCTCCCTCTCTCTTTTTTCTAAATTTTAAATTTAATTTTTTAAAAATATTTTAATCAATTTATTAAATAAAATTTTTAAATTTTTTCTTAAAAATTGACCTTTTATTTACTAACAATAATAATAAATGACTCAAATAATTTTATTTTTTAAAAAATTAAATAAATAAAATAAAAAATAAATCAAATCCCTTTTCTTCTTCAAGTATTGTAATTTATCTTTTTTTAACAACCATAAGCTTTTTCTCTATCCATCCAAACCCTACCCACTTCAACATCGGGAAAACATATGTTGCATTTACCCCACCATTAACACGAAATATTTCATTTGTCATTTGTCGAAACTGTTTTGCCATCTCTGCAATTCCGACAACCACATCTTTGTTGGAAAAATTGGTAGAACTTAAAAGGTGAACATGGCAAAGAGAAGCAAATAAACTTGATATAGATAAAATATATAAGCAATAATAAAATATAATGTATAAATGATAGAAAACAAATCTATAGTTAGCATACTTCAAGTTACAACACAATAGTCACTTTTCTTAATATGTTATTTATATAGAAATGACTCAAATCTCATCACTTCAATAATTCACAATGGATTTCGTGAAGTTGGAGTATTTTGATGGTAGTAATTTCAAGAGACGACAGAAGAAGTTGGTTTTTTTGTTGGCAAGACTAGATGTCGTTTGGTAGTATTTTGTTGTCACTATTTTGAGTGCACCGAAACCAATAGTGTGAAGATGAGACATTACTGAAATTAGAAAACATCAAAAATGGGAGCAAGATGATTATGTGTGTAAGGGACACATTTGTAATGCAATGTTTGACAATCTTTTTGATCAGTACCACAAGAAGTCTAAGTCAAAGTAATTTGGGATGTATTGGAAGCAAAATACATGATGGAAGATGTAACAAGTAAGAAATTCTTGATTTCTAAATTTTTTCAATATAAGATGGTTGACAATGTGTGTGGTTGAATAATATCTTAAAATAATGTATATGTTTGATAAATTCAACCAATTCAACATGAAAATAAATAAGTCTATTGTTGTTTCTTCTATAATTAATAAACTCCAACCTTTTTGGAAAGACTATAAAAGAAGTCTAAAACATAAAGAGGAGGAGATTACTCTTGATAAGTTGGATTAAAGTCATCACATTGAAAAGGAGATTAGACTTAAAAAGCTTGAAGATCCAAACTCAATTTCTTTCAAAATTAATATAGTGGAGGAAAGGAAGCAGTTTAAGCATTTTGATAACCCTAAAGGCAATGAAAAGAGGAAATTTGATTCTAAGAAAAATCAACACAAGAAGAAAAGGAAAGGTACATGCCATCATTTTAAGAAGTCTGACCATTATAAATGAGAATGTTGACTTTTTAAGAAATAGAAAGAAGTTTTAACTTCAAACTTCGAGGCCATAATATCTTATGTGAATGTTTTCAAAGATAATAAAGCATGATGGATAGATTTTGGTGCAACTAGACATGTGTGCAAAGATTAAAAATACCATGTTAGACCTTGTAAATATAAGATGAGTGTTTACAAGTATGAAAGGTAACTGAGAAGGAAAAGTAAATTGAAAGTTTACATGAGCTTGTAGAACTTATTAATAAAAAGATTAAGATATACAATATGAGTGAGACAAATTTTGTATTCTAAGAAATGAAAGAGCTGAAGTATAGGATGATGGAGAAAATGACATAATGAATACACATTAGGAATAACTAAAGAGAGAACAATTATGGTATTATTAAGAGGAGAATATTTATGGTATTATTAAGGGTAGAAAATAAATCTAATGTGAAAATCATAAAATTTGAATGAAAATAAATCTAATGTGAAAATCATAAAATTTGAATAAAAAAAAATGAAGTTTATTAAAGACTACATTTCAAGTAATATATACTCTTCCTAATGAATACAAACGTTTGTATCCTTTATGAAGTAGACAATAACCTAAAAATACACATGTCAAAGAGTAAAAATTGAGTTTGTGAATATTGTAAAATCTAAAATATCAAAAGCATATAACTAAATACTTATGAAGAAAGAATAATATAGATAACAACGGTAAAACTTTTGAAAAGGAGAAATATCAGTTAGAACTGAGGTAGGCAATAGGCAATCTATTTAAAAGATATGTTATTATATGAAATAAGTCTTACTACTATTTAAGTGCCATGGAAGCATGAGCAAGTATAGTTAATCCTCCATAAGCTATTGATCTGCATTTTATTTAAACCATCTCATTTTGGGTTATGAGTATGAAAGCTTATGTATCTAAATTGAATGACATTTATTTAAGGAAACTAATAAAAGCTAAGAACTCATCATCTGAATCAAATTGGGTAGTTTTAATTTGGTAAGAAAGTTATTTTGCAACTAATAATTTAAATTAAATAAAGGTCAAGAAAGGTTCTTATTTAATTTTTAGTAAAAAAAATCCAAATATATATGCTGAAATTATCAATAAAAGTAATGTAAAACCAATGGATAAGTTTGCAAAAGATCCTTACTCAGTAAGCATAAGTTTTAAAGGTTTTGTGCTTTTAATGTTAGATTGGAGAAAATGCAAACAATGATTTTTACTTAGCTAACATGGATTATAAAATTGAAGTAAATAATCTACATTCAGTATTTTTGACAGATTTCTACCATTTGAACAGATGGAGGTACCAACAAATGCCCACAAGTAGAGGTTTACAATAAAAATACAAATTATGAGAATAAAATCCCCTAAGTAAATGAGCAATAATACCCATAAAAAACTACTTAGGTAACATCATCAATGTATTCAAAATATTTAAATGTCTTTTGTTTTTGATATTTTATAAATTATCTAATTTACAAAATATATGGGAAGTAAATTCTATAAGAATACTACAATTTTTGCAAATTTTTTATGTCATGAACCCCATATAGATTTCAGTGAACTGCATTATTTTGATTTGACTGCTAGTAATATAAAATACGCTAATTTTGGTGAATATTTAAGTGGTGTTTTACAAATATTCAACCAAACATATTAAAGCAATTCAACCAAAATTAAAGAAAATATATTGCTTGCACATGATTTTTAATGTGTAGAAAGTGAGAAATTATATTTAATAACATCAATCAGCCAAATGAGATTTAAGGTTATATATTTTAATGTAGTTTATGTATGTTTGACATTGTTAAGAGATAAAGTCTATGATGGTTGTGAAGTTTATACCACATCAAAAAATAAATGCATGAATAGCATGCGTCAATGGTAGGACTAGCATGTACACTACGACCTTTAAGTTAGTCCTTTACATTAGAATGCGTATTTTAAGGTATGTGGTTTAATTCTTAGAGACTTAAAAAAAAGGAAGAAATAAAAATTTTCTAATTTTAGTAATTTTTTTATAGAAATCTATACATTGTCTTTTCTTCTCTGAAGTGATTTATAAGTACTTCTTTATCAACTTTTGGTAATTTTAGTAATTTCTGTGTACGTATCAAGGATACAATGTCAATTTTAGATATGTATTGTGAGAATATGAGATCTTAGCCATCAAGAAAAAGGTAAAATTGATATTTCTCTAAATAATGGTGCCATAAAAGTTCATTTTCTTTTATAAAGAGATATTTTCTTAATTGGTGACAATTGTACTCATCTATAGTATTTGTAGAAATGGTACATAGCAAAAATATGAGAAGATTAATAATCCTGTCTAAGTTTAAGTGTCAACCTTAAGCATGTTATAGTATTGGTAGGTGTGTCTAACTCAAATTGGGTGAGATAACTTGGCCCTGAATGTTTCTTCTGTCACAGGAAGGCCAACGAGAAAAACTAACTTTTTCAATACATGAAAATGTAGAAAAGTGATAATACTATGTTACTCTCATTCATTCAATATTTTTCCATAACTTTTTTTATAGATATTTATTGTTTGAGATTTTAATTAATCAAGCCCAATTAAAAGCTCACCTATCACTTTAATCCTTAGACCTTATAAATTTTTAAAATATAATCCACACATCAACACCCACACGCACATATACCATATTTTTTTATTCAAGCAAAGGTTTCAATTTAAAGCTAAAAAAGTTACAATTATAATTTAAATGAAATTTTGATTTAAAAAATTGCTAAATTTTTATAGATAAAAATTTGGCTTTATTTAAAATTTTAACTACTTTTACAGGAATTCTCATAACTGTTGATGTTGTTTTATATCTTTGTCTAATTTAAATGAAATGTCTTTTACACCACTAATCCACAGCCACCACAAATTTCAACAATAAATTATTATATTTTTGGATTGCTTTAGCATCATTAATGTATGACCATCGAGATTTTATTTGCATACCAATTTATATTAATTGTATAAATTCAATATATTTTTTGATATATTTTTTGTTAATAAAATTAACAAGATTATTTAAGTGCCTTTTTTAATTAAATAGAAAATATAATTCAATTTTAGTTAAGTGTTTTAAATGTATATTTTTTAAAAATATGAATTCTATGTCAAATTATCTTAATAATATATCAAAAATTGGAATATTACAATTAATATTATTAAAATATTTTCAAACATTTATTTAGAAAATTGTATGACTCAACCAAAAAAAAAAATGAAGTAAAGAGTAGTCTAAACATATATTATTTTAAAGGACAATTGTACAAAACAGTAATACATACATATGCAATAATGGAGAAAGAACGCATAATTTAACAAGGTTTGGTATATATTTTTGCATCCTCGAACATTATTGATAACTTCACTATCTTGCAATAGAGCAATTACAAAAATTGAACTAAAGTGTAAAAGCTCATAAACAAATATAGAACTAAGAAATAAAATATAAACTATGAGATTTTATATAAAATTATCTACTCTTAAGGACTCAATTGAAATTTTATTAAAACTCAACTGTTATTTGGCTTAGGGTACTAAACAATAACACATGGTTTTAATTTATATGTATAAGTTAGAGTCTTCAAAAGATTTCTCATCAATGTGAGATATTAACAGCAAATAAAGCCTAACTCAACAAAATTATATTGCAATACTAATAATATCTTTTTGTACCTAAGAAAAATATTCAGCATATCATCTTTAATCTTCATAATATACAACAAACTCTTTTGGAAAAACTATTAGCAAAAGTAATATCATAGCATATACATCCCAAAGATACTGTCTTGGTAGGTACTTATATATTATAAAAAAGATAATCTAAAACACCTTTAACATTGTGAATTTTTGTACCAAATTTTACTCTCATTTATTTTTTTTGATAATACAATGCTCACATAAATCTAATTTCTAAGTTTTTGCAACTTTCAATAAGTCTTGTTTTATCAAATTGAGTAAGGGTCTTTCACTTGCATTTTCCAAATATAAAGCATTTTGATTATCATGTGCATATAAACACAACCTTGATCTAAGTTGCACTTATTATATGTTTCCTTACAAATAATGGTTATTCAATTTTGAAGAGTTAGATAATGTATTTTTTTATTGGTAATCATAACTTATATAAATAAGTGGAATAAGTTTAATCTAATTGAGGAATCAAGATTGTTAATATATTTTAATTATTTTATTTGTGAACAAATTTTTTATAATTAGTGTTTTTCAGAACTTTGTGCCTAACTAGTGTTTAGTAAAATGTTCGTATGATTCAAAGGAGTTCCAAAAGCTTAGCACTTGATGAGTATTAACTAGTGCTCGAATGGCCTAAAATCATAAAGTTATTGCCTACCTAGTGCTCGATCGGTACTTAAGCAATCATGGGCACCTACTTTGTACTTGACCAATATTTAAGCAATCATGATCCAAAAGATTGGTGCCTACCATCGCTTACCTGTGCTCAAATGGCCATGATATCTAGGAAGCTTGCCTAACTTATGTTTGACTCCTGCATGAGCGTTTTTGCAAAATCATAAATATATCAAGTTGTGCCTTAGGGTTTGTGACACCTATTTGTGGAGATTTTAAGTATTTAAGTAGAGATATTATTCTTTAAGTTTCCTTGCCTTTCAAAAGAATCACAACCACTTATTTGTTCTTTGAGATTTATAATTGATTTCTCTTGGGAACCTTAATCACCTTACTTTCTCACTCTAAAAAACAATTACAGTCATTTAGAGTTCTATAAGGTATTGGTAGTTAGAGTACTAGTCTTAAAATATATTTTTCACAATTTCATAAATGCTGAAAAGATTCAAAGTTATTTATATTAGGATTGCAAGAGTTTTTATAAGAAAAATTGTCAGTCATCAAGTTTTTATTTTTCTAATAAAATTTGAGATAGCTATTGAATTAGTTTAGAGAATTTTTATCCTGTAAAAAGTTCTTTGCAAAATTTCTTTTGATTATAAATCTTTGTGGCCATTTGGCTTTATTGCTTTATTTATTGATAATTGAATTTTGTTTGTACTAGACTATAGCTACTTATCTAGAGATTTATTAAATTTGATAATATAAGGAATAATAAATCTTAACTTGTTTTAATTTGTCAATTTAAAATTTAAGTTTTTGCATTATAACACATTTCAATCTCTTTAGGTGTTCTACGATCTAAATATAAAATTTTAAATTAATATTAAAGCCTAAACTTGATCATTAACCCTAGTTAAGTTTAGATGAAAAATAAGTTTGAGATTGTCTTTTCTACCTTACTTTGATGATAGCAATTGCTTGTGTTAAAAAGTGAGAATGAGAGCATTCTTGAAGTTTGTTGGTAAGAGTATATGTATATCTTTTGTTGAAACCTAAAGTACTCTTACTATTACTATTGATAGGATCACTATGCCAAACAAAGATGAGATGTTGCACTTTAATAGTAACAATAAAGTTATGACTACAATAATATCTCCTAAGGAATTTAAGAAGATATCTATATGTGATATAACCAAGATGGCTTAAAATGTCCTTTAGACCACTTATGAAGGAATTAAGACTGTTAAAAAACTTTAAATTTTAAATATTTATCTCTAGGTTTGAGGAAATTATGATGAATAATGATAAAATATTTGATAAAGTTTATGAAAAATTAAATGACATTGTTAACTTTACTTTTAATATAAGTGAGGGAATTCTTAAAAATCAAGTAGTTAGGAAAGTTCTTAGGAGTTTACTTGAGAGATTTTACTCTAAAGTTACAACTATAAAAAAAAGCAAACTCTTAGAGTCAATCAGGATAAAGAAGTTAGTTGAGTCATTTTAAACATATAAATTTAGCTTTTTCCCATAATAAAATCTAAATCTATAACACTCAAGACTACTAAGTGTATAACTAAAATTCATATGAGAAATTGTATGATAATGAAGAGATGACTTTATTCATTAAAAAATTTGAAAAGTTCTTTGAAGTAAAAAGGATTCATCTAAGAATAGTAAGAATGCTTATAATAAAAATAAGAACTTAGCTAAAGAGGCTAAAAAAGGGAACAAACCATATCAAATAACACAATGTCATGAGTGCAAAGAATTCAATCATACTAAAACTAATTTTCTAAATTTTTTGTAAGAAAAAAAAGGTTTTGAATATCTCATGAAGTGATGGTAAGTCAAGTAAAGAGGATAATGATGAGTCTTTAACATATAAGTGTAAAAACTTTACTACTTTTGTTTTCTTTATAAATCTTGAGTCTATAAACTCACAAAAATTAAGTTTAAAATTGTGAAAGATCTTTGTAATGCCTTTGACAAATTATATAAAGAGAGTGTGAAATTTAAAGAGATCAATAAGGTAATCTCAAAAAAGATTAATATTATTGAGTTGGAGAAAGAAGGTATTTTAGTTAAACTTAAAGAGCATGATGATTTCATATAGTGAGCAAAAGCTTGCTTTAAAAATTTATGTCAAGGCTATTAATGATAAATTGATTGATGTAAAATCATAACTCATAAAATTTTCATTTAGGACTAAAACATTAAATAAGATGCTTAATATAGGTCAAACATCAAATAGTAAAATGGGTTTAGGTTTTATCTTTTTCAATTTAATTAAAGTTTCAACTTTTAAAAGAATTACCTTTAAGTAATGACGGCATTAGAGTAAAGCTTACATTACTAAATAGATCTTAAATTGATTCTAAGAAAATCCAGCCTAGCAAGTGTCTAAAGGAAAATTAGTAATGCATACCTTATTTGAAGCTTATGTGAATAATTAAAATGAAAAAACTTATAGATTAGGCAAATCTTTTAAATTTGTGCCTATATATCATCGATGTGAAAAATGATGAAACATTAAATTAAATTATTCTATACTTAGAAGCAAAAGTAGAGCTTCCAAAAATTCAACTACTAGCACTAGTCAAGACATTCTTGTTCATCAAGTTGTAAACCTAACAAATCAGACTTAGATAATTAGTAAGAGGCTGAAGTTCTTAACTAATATAACCACTTCTTAAAATTATTCTTTTAGCAATCAAATAAGCAAAAGTTTTGTGGTTTATGTAGCTTTTAATGCTAGAAGTAACCTAATTTAGTATTTAGATAGTAGTTGTCTTAGGTATATGTATAGTGATTGGGCTCTATTCACCTCATTAAAAAAATGTACTACGGTTGTTATTACTTTTGGTGATCATAGTCAAGCTCCAATTTAAGGTAAAGATTGTGTAAAAATTGATGAAATGTTTGTCTAAAAGATGTCTTATTTGTTAAAGAACAAAATGCAAATCTTTTAAACATTATTTAATTTTATGATGCCAATCTGAAGGTCAAATTTGTAAAAGATATGTGCATTATAGATTATTGTAAAAAAGAGTGAGTAATGGAAGGAAACTGAACATTAGATAATTATTATAGTGTTACACCTAGTACTATCCTTGGTTGTAACAAGGCCAATTGAACTATAACATGAAAGATTAGATCACATTAATTATAAAGATCTTTTTAGTGTATATAGGAATAATTTAGTTAATAACCTACTTAAACTTCCTAAATAAGAAATTGTTTATAGTCTATATCAAGTTAGAAATTAGACTAGAACTAATCATAAAAGACATATAGAATTGTGACTAGTATACTTTAGAATTATTACATTTGGACTTAATAGAACCATCTAGAACTGAGAGTGTAGGAGGAAAAAGATACATCATGATTATAGTTAATGGCTTCTCTAGATTTATATGGATAGAATAGAGAAAAGTTTAAGGCTTTTGAACAGACAAAAAACTTATTTAATAAGTTTCAAAAAAAGAAAGAGTGCAATATAATTAAAATTGAAAGTAACTAAGGTAAAGAATTTGGGAATTCTTGTTCTAAGAATTTTTGTAATAATAAGGGTATTGCATATGAGTTTTCTATACCTATTACTTCTTAACAATATGACTAAGTCATGCTTCTTAGTAAGAATCTAACTGTATTTTTTTTAAGAGAAATTATAAACATTACATGCCACATAATTTATAAGATCTACTTTAGACCTGAGACTAATATAAAACCCTATAAGTTATGGAAATGTAAGCAAATAATTATTAAACAGTTTTAAGCATTTAGCAGTAGGTGTTACATTTTGAAAGATATAGAATCTTAGAAAAATTTGATGGTAATAATGATGAGAAAAATTTTCTAAGATACTCGTTAAATAGTAAAGCATATCAAGTTTCTAATAATAAGATATCATATTTATTTCACTGATTTAATTAATAGCTTTTGATTTTGCTGATGTTACGAAACATAAATTTGAGATGAGTATGATTGGTGAATTAATCTTTTTAAGAGGTTTTCAGATTGAATAATTTAAATATAAAATATTTTTATATCTCAATCTAAATATAACAAAGACTTAGTTAATCGTTTTAGGCTTTATAGTAAAAAGTGCACTAATACTAGTTTAAAGTTAAACAGTAATTTCTCTTATAAGAAAATTGATCAAACACTTTATATGAGTATAATAGGGAGCATGCTTTATTTAACTACTAGTAGACTTGACAATACTTTTAATGTAAGTATGTGTGCTAGATTTTCAGCATGTTTAAAATAGTTTTATTTAAGTATCATATGATATATTCATGGGACTATTAGTATTTTGTGTAGTAAAGATTCCTCTACCACTTATATTAGATATTTTGATACTAATTGGATTAGCAATGCTGATAATAAGAAAAGCACTTTAGGTAGTTGTTTTTATGCTAGCACTAACCTTGTCACATGGATGAGCAAAAGGTAAAACGACATTTCATTATCCATTATTAAAGTAGAATATATTGCTATTAGGAGTTGTTTCACTTAATTGCTCTAGATGAAAGAAATATTAAATAATTATGGTACCTTGCAAGATATAATAGTTATTTATTGTGACAACAAGAGTGCAATAAATATATTCAAAAATTTGAATCAATACTCAAAAACCAAGAAAAGAGATATTCGACTTCATTATATTCGAGAACTTATTGAAACTAAAGTAATTACTATATAACATGTGCCAATTAACAATTAACTAGCTGACATGTTTACTAAATAGTTAGATTTTCTTAAATTTAAGTGACTTAGGAATATTGATTGTGCTTATGTTCCTACTTGAAGTATTAGGATTCTTGGGTAATTTTATGTGTGTGTGTGTTTACATTTGATAGTTATGTGTGCTCTTATTTTTTTCTGTAGGTGTGTTGTTATTTTTTATATATCCTTACTACTTATTTATGTCAAGTGTTCACTAAGTGTAAACCTTTTCTATTCGTATTCTTAAAGTAACTTGCTACAATGTGTCTCATTTTCTTTTGCTGTATATTTGATTTGAACTAGAGTGATACAAACTGATTATGAATGAACTAAAAAAGGAACTGTTTAGTTTTGTTACATGTACGATGACTAGAGAGCAATTGTAAAGTTATTTTTCGAGATAAATTGTTGAATTGACGTTTTAGTTACTGTACCTCTTTTATATTTAAGTACTTATGTAAAAAAAAATTAAGCTCTAATAAACTTTGTATTCTATCATTATTCTAATTATAAATATTTTTTATATTAATTTATAATCTTATTTTATAATCATATAATTATCATTATTCATACAATTAATTATGTTTATTTGATGATTTTAATTTTTATTATATAACAATGATTGTTGATGTAGTTATATTTTTAAAATTTTCTATTCTTTTAAAGGCAAAACAATTGTCAAATAAATTAAGAAAAAATAATATTATTGATAGTTACAGTCTAATTTTATAAATATAAATGAAATTTGAATATCAAGTTTAGATTATGCTTAAAATCAATTCATCCATGAAAAGTCATATACAATTGAATTTATAAATTTAAAAAAAAATTAAGTAATGTATTCAAAATATAAAATATTATATTTTGAATGTATTATCTAAATTGTTTTAGCGAGTGTTTATTAGCTTTAATAATTCATTCAATTAAGTTAAATAACACACCATAAAGCAAGTAAATGAGACAAATAATTTTAATATGTTTTAAATTTTTCATTTTTATATTTACAAAATTAAACTCTTTTTTATGTTATTATTGTTGTGTTGAATCTTCTAAGTGACTTGTTTAATGAAATCTCATTTCTTTTGATGCATTGAAATATCTTAAACAAATTTAGGAAGATCATTTTATTAAATACCACTAAATTCCTTCAACTTGCACAAATCATTCTTATATAGAGTATCTTGTTTGTTTCTTGAATAACTATATTAAAAGGGTTTGATAACAACTTAAGAGAACATTTTCTAAATGTAACAGTAAATTGTTTTCACTTTAAAACACACAAAAAAAAAAAATGTACAACATAGAAAATAAAATAAGAAGACCAAGGAATAAAAATCACACACAAAGCTCAATGAATGACATCTTCTAGACTTGCTCTAAAATAAAGAATATCATAAATATAATGAAACCCTAACTCTTACTTAACAAAGATTTTTGTTACTTAAACCTAAAGAAAATAGGTCTTCCTAATCACAAACAAGTATTTTCTAATTATAACTCTTGTTTTTCAATAATTAGTATTTCATTTTTGTTGTTGAATTACCAATACAAATTTCCTAATTATGCTTAAAGTTTGTACCTCGTTTAAAATAACTAATAAATTTGAATTCTTTACATGTGAAAAATAAAATTCAATCGTCTTAAATATTATCTAATTTGTTGCAAAAAAAGTACAACAAAAATATATTTTCAAAAGATACCAATTCTAAAAACCCTAATGGATAACTTGAAAATTTTTTCGTAAATTCAATTTTAAGATTTATAGCTCATGATATTCTAAAAGTAAAGTCATCTCAATACAACGTCCACCATACTTCATCACTCGTAATATTGTTAAATAATCTAGGAATCAATTTAAACTATAATGAAGTTCAAAGTGCTACTCATAAACTATTAGTATTATTAAAGATAAAAGTGATAATAGAAAATGTGGATACTTGTAAGTGCTTGCGGATCACATTCAAATTTGTGACCATTTGATCGATGCTTATGCCTATGAATGTTGACGACAAAAGTTCCACTAGAACAATCTAAAAAAATGAAAAACAGATGATAATGGGTGACAAACAATGCTTTATCAATGTCAACTCTCGCGATATCTTCAATGCTTTATTCCATAAAAGTTTTAATGAATTTTGGGAGTAACAGGAATGAGTACAAAAGCGATTTAGGGGCCACTGAAATCCGAAATGATGCATCATTTTCATTTAGAATTTGCACTTTAATATTTTATTGAAAATGCTTTACGTCTTGTTCCCTTTTTCGTTATTTGTTTTTTGTATTACATTCTTTTTATTTTAGTGGGGAATTTATGACATCTAACATAGACAGGTAAATTCAGATCAAGATTCTTTTTAGCATAATTTTTTTAAACAAAATTTAATATAATGATCAATAGTTTTTAAATATAAATAAAAAATTAAATAAATTTTAAATATCTACCATTATCAATAAACACCCAACACAAAATTTATAAAAAACTTTAGAGAATTTAGATTAAGAGAAAATTCTTAATTATGATAATTCACCATTTTTAATTAAAAAAAGACAACTATACTTATAAATTAGTATACAAATACACATACAAATGGAAGAGAAAATATTTTTTATATATATACGCATATATATATTGTAGACACATGTATTATATTTTTATAGGAGTAAAGGAAAATAAGTTATGTAAGTGTATGCTAAGACTATAATATTATCACATTAGTTTGTATAAATAAAATTCATCTTCCTACTACTATTATTTTAGAAAGTAATTTATTTTGTAAAATTATTATTGATACTATTGAGATAATTCTCATTCTCATAATAATGTATATCTATATAGAATATTTATATGGTTATCATTGAGCTAAGATTTAATATAACAAATACTTAAAAGTTTTGAAAATATAAATCAAAAGCATGCCATTAGTCAACATTTTGTTAATTTAACAATTAAAAGGTGGTCAAGTAAGGCTCCATCCATTTAATATAACTTTTCAATTAGCGTTTTTCTTTTTTTGGTAGATATATCACTAACAGAAATTAGATAATTTAATTGGAAAATTATTTGTTCTTTAGTTGTCAACTACATCTTTTAGCATAAAGTATATAATTAACTTAATAGACCAGTTTTTAAGGTTATGATACAAGAAAAATAGAATAAAAATTTTAAAAACTTTCGAGTAGATCTTATATTAATAAAATTTTGATAATTAAACAAAAAGAACTCAAATAATTTAAATTATATAAAAGAACTCAAAAAACTTTACGATGAAAATTTTTGATAAAAATAAATATGTTTTTAATCTACCATAAACTCTTATTGATTTGCGACAACATGAAACAACAATATTTAAAAAGAGTTTTTATTTTAAAAAATTTTCTTTTGGATAATAGAAAAATCATGTTAAACTGGCACTAGAAATATTGTTTAATATAGTACTTTTTTTTTCTATTAAATATCAATATGTTAATGAAATTTGTTATTTAATTTTCACTTTATGTCTCTCCTTTTTTTCTCCTTTACTTTTTCTTTTCATTTCTCTTTTAAAAATGAACTTTACAAAAAAAAAAAAAAAAAAAATTGGATATCGACAGGATAAGAGTGCTTAACTTTTTAAAAATACAAAAAAAAAAAAATGATATGAAGGCTTACCTCAGGAATAACTATAACAATGTCTCTATCTATATATTTAAAAAAGTTCGTAAGGTGCTGTGTAAAGATAATTCATATATTTTGGAAAAGGGAGAGATGACAATGTTAAGTTGGACATGCACTGGAAATTATGCTAATTAATTAATCACGCACGCACACACAATACAATGTGCGTCTAAAGTATATAGTTTAATTAATTAATTAATTAATTAAGTGGACTACAGAATTAGTGCATGGAAAGAACCAAAGGGACAAACTTTAAAATAATAAAAGCCCCATAATACAGAAGTACATGTTATTGCTTTCATGTGTGTCTTCCACGACAACTGAAGAGTTACAATCTATCTACCTTGGAATATGTCGATTTTAATAATTATATTTAAGATTAAGGTGTTGTATATAAAATGGATCAAGTTATTTGTTAATCCCAAAACAAGATAATAAATATTATGTTGTTATTTGTTAATACGAAAGTTGGCAGCAAACCAAATATACAATGGCTTATTGAACAAATAAAAGCAACTATATATATGGTAAACAAATTGTGATAGGGTGGAACCTAGCTAGCTAGACCTAGCGTAGTGGCTAGCCTAGAATATTCTGAAATAGTAAAAGGCTTAATTGTCGCAGCTAGCTAGCTAGCTAGCAAGCAAGCCTGCCTCTCCTACCCTACACAGAACTGACTAGAACTAAGCAAACTTGACTTGATTAAAATATTATTTTGCTGCTCATCCCTCTCACGTCGTTTTGTTGTTGGCTTCTACTTCCAGCCACCCATGGCAACTGCTTTTCAAAAATTTGCAATGGCACAGTTCAGACCCATTAACTGCTTAAAACTAAGCAGTGCTAGACAAAACTGTCCGAACCTATCACAACTATGTTTTAACATTGAAGATCAATTTGATATGGTCAAATTTACTCATACCAATATGTGGTGTTATACGACCCAAGAGGGGTAGAGAGGAAAACACACACAAAATAACAAAGAACAAACGAGTATTCGGGTTTTATTTTTGGATGGCCCAAAAACTAAGGTCATCAATAATTTTAGCCCTTCCCTTTGTTTTCTTACATCTTCAATTAAAATCTTAGTTTTGAATCAAAATTACCCTTGGCCATGTTTGTCTTTCTTGTTCGGGTAAAACGACAAAGAAAGTGAATAAAACGAAAAAAGAGGAGAATGTCATGATAATAAATGAGTGAAAGATACATGATTTTTGTGACAATACATGGAAATTTTGCTAACTATGGGAAAATAGGGTATTAAATTTCAGTTCAATTCGTGGAAACATAAAAAAAAAAAAAAAAAAAAAAAAGCTGCAGTATGGAGGTTCTTCGTAAATTACTTCACATTTTAAACTGGTCGATAAATTTTAGTTCAATTTAAATTCTTTGGATAAAATTACTTTAGAAAATTCAAATTGAAAATAAATTTTATGGAAACTTCAAAATTTTGTCAGATTTCAATTTAATTTAAACTCTTTCATAAAATTTCATGGAGAAAATTTACATTGAATTGAAATTTCACAAAGAATTTTAAAATTGTAGAAAAATTTTAATTCTTTTTTAAAATTTTTTTGATAATTTCAAAAATTACGAATATATTAAAAGTTAATTGACAAATAATTTCATTCAATAATTAAATTATTTGAAAAAATTGTGCACCGAACTAAACTCATGAATGGACTTAATTTTTGGGCCATCTAAAGAATAAATGCAAAGTACAGAATGAATTCGGTAATAAGAAGATCATTGAAATCCATAGATCATCTTGGTGTGTTTTGATGAAGCAACAAAGAGGTTTCCGTGCAAAGATGCTGACCCAGTGGCCAGCAACAGCGAAAAATACATTACATAGGAAGGTTTCAATTCTCTAGAACTTTTTTATGACACATAACAATAACAATAACAATAATAATAATAATATTTTTTTTTCATTAATGCCTAAATAACAATGTGAATGACACAACTTTTTTTTGTTATTTTCATGTCTAATCCGATTTTTAAAAAATGCAATCGAATCAAATCGAGGCATAATTTAAAATTGAATAAATGTTTGATTCAACTGTTTGATTACAATTCAAATTCAAAATGTCAAATTTTTTTATTTAAATATTAACAATAATTGTGAACATAAATATTTTAAAATAACTAGTTATTTATAAATTCTTCATACATGTGTATGAAAATAAAATCTTAAAATTTTATTAGTTTTGATTTGCTTTTGGATTTGGGCATCAAAAATTGAATCGAATTTTTCAAACTAACCAAATTTATAAATTAATTATTATAATTGCCATATTCATAATTTTTTTACTAAACAAACCAATGTTTAAATCTAATTGTCCACAACTCTCAAATAGCAATCTTCAATTTTGAAACTCAACTACAATCACATGCATATTAAAATTAAGAATTTTAATTTGGATTCAATTTTAAAAATTTTAAATGAATTCCAGCACTTAAGAATAATAATAAATTGTATTAAAGTTTTGCATATTGGCATGCAACTTTGTTTCTTAACACAATTTGATTTGGATCAATATGCAAAATTTTAAAATTTTTGTTATTATTCATTAATCACAAAAGTATGACCATTGGATATTATTTGGGGCCTGGAATTTCAAATCACATTTGATCACAAATTGCCATGCGATATCGAAACCGAACCTTCAAATTTTTGAATAGACCCCTGAAGTTTTGTAATTAGTAAATAATTATACAATAGTTTAATTTCTTGCATATTCGTACCCCAAAAAAACCAAACTCAATAGGGATGTCAGAGTGGAGACGATTAGGCAAACTCCATCCCTCACCTTATTTTTTATTTTAATCTCTATTCTCCACCTCGTTCTTCAATAAATTTAGTAGGGTAGGGATGGAGAATTTTCATATAGGGAACGGCTCCCCATCCCCCTGTAAATTCTCCATTTTATATTATTTATAAATTAATTTTAGTAATATAATAATTTAATTAATTTAAAAAAATATAAAAGATATTATAATATTATATTAAATAAAAATAATTATTGTAAGATATTAAAATAACATTTTTAAATAAAATTAAAATAATCATGCAATATTATTGAATAATTAATATCCATAGTAAAATAATAAAATAACTATATTTTAAATTTTAATGTCATGTAATGTTATAATACTGTTATTTTTTTAATTAACTCCTCTGCCTTTTTTATTTTCTTTATCAAAGACACATGAAATTGATACTTCGCTCTTACAATATTAACATCAAAACTCTTAATTGATTTAAAATTAATAATTTAGAAAATCAAGGAGCTCACAGAGGAGAGAATTAGTTAGCCAATTTAGGCATTAATAAATTTGGGGTTTTATAAATTTTTATTTATATATTTTATTTTTACACATTAATTAACTCTATAATTTTATTATTAATTATATTTAACTATAATATAAATTTAAATATAAAATTATATTTAACTATATAAAATTTAATTTATAAATCATAAAATACTTATATTATATTTTAATAAAGATTGGGTTGGAGACAGAGCAGGAAGAACTAAACTAATCCTCCTCATTTTTAATAAATTCTCAATTCTTTCCCGTTAGGGGCAGGTTCTCGTAGAACTCCAAACCAACGGGGCATTTTGCCATCTCTAAAAGTCACAAGTGTGAATATGCAAGACTTTGAATTATTTCGTTATTTCATTACTTTCAAAATTCCAGGTCCACTCAAAAAATATTTTTTTTTTTCATTTTTTTGGGAATAAAGGGCATTTTGATCTAAATTCAATTTTTTTAAGTTGTTTGATAAACAAATTGTTAAGCTGACTATTTTTATTTATTAATTCATAAACATGACTAACGTAAAAAATTTCTCATTTTATTTTAGTTATACAATTATGAATCAAATTAAATCAAATCTAACCAAATCAAATTATTTAAAATAAAACTTATTAAACTGATCAAGTGAATTGAATTCTTTCCATATAGATTGGTTGTTCGATTTTTTTTATCTATATAGATTACACACACACACACAAACACATACACACACACAAAGTAATTTCTTCATAACACATGTGTCCTTATAATTAAGTTCGTTTCTCATTATCCTTAGTAAAAGACAGATATCATTGTCAAATAGGTGATCAAGATATTATAATTTTGGTGGGCTTATGTAAAATCTCACATCACTTAAGAATGAGTCTAGAAATGTACTTATAAGTGCTTTGTACTTCCTTAATTAGTAAGAAGTTTTTTGAATACTAGAAATAAAATTATAAGGGACTAAGATTCAGGCAGTTGTGTCACATTCCAAATCAGGATTAATGACTGTTAAGTTAAAAAAATTAAAATTCAAATAAATACGTCAAAATTTAATAGTGAAAAGATTAAAAACTTTACCGAAATCTTAAAATATAGTTAAAATGATAATAATAAAAATAAATCTAATAAAATCATAGAAGACTAAAAAAATTTTTGCTTTACTTAAAATAAATAAATAAATAATTTAAAATTTTAGTGGTCCATATAAATCATGCATAATCATATAGTTTGAAGTTCGATAATTTAAATATAAATTAATAGGAATATATCATTAACTAATAACTAAAAACTCGCTCGTTTAATCTTTTAGAACTTAAACGTACTACATCTTTTTCGATATTCATAGTATGTTAAAATATTCTTTGAGGAAAAAAAAAGGGGTGAACAAAACTATAGTACTCAATAAGGATTAATATTACTTACCCAAGTTAGTTTTACTAAAAAATCTGTATGGTTAATTTTTTTTAAAAAAAATTAGGCATGCTTAATTTCAATAAAATCATTGACAATACTAAAATTTAAAATTTACACTTTATACAACTATATACATATACATATACATCTAACAAAAATAAGTATTATCAATTTCATCTAAATCATATCAACACGATATACACTGAAATGATGCACCCACATCCATTTGTTACTCTAACCCCACTCAACTTCTACTTACCTATGCATGTCAAAAGCTTGTCGTAGGCTACACACTATAGTTACAAAAATATCTAATATATATATCTACACACACACATTATATACTAGCTCAATACCTAATCACTATAACAACGATGTATAATAATATAGCACTTGTAATAAACATTTGAGTTGTAAAATAGCAACAAATCAATAAAATCAATCTTGTATACTATTCATCAAAATCACATATTTTATATATTTTCATACCATGCAAATAATATCTAAAAAAATATTTAATAACATTAAATCAATACAAATTTGATATATTATAACTACAGTATGTGCTATCTAAACAATTTATTGTAAAAATACATTAAATTTTCAAATAATTTAAATTTTATTTTCAAGTCATATCATAATCAAAACACATGAAAATGTATGTATATTCATATATTCAGTTTATATTTTTAAAAATAAACAACTAAATAAGTAACAAAATTTCTACTTTGATTGTCTTAATTTATGTACTTTCAGATTTAAAAAATTATTTGATAATTATAAGTACATGACTAAATTTTTCTCATTGAAACGAGTCCAACGGATGTTTTTGAGATCAAAAATAAAGTCCAAAATGCCTAAAACGGGAGGGTTGACAGAGAATTGATCATTAACCAGTTAACTTGCCAGTCAACACCCTGAATCTAGTGGTGTGCTCCGTTTTCCCATTTGATGCACTGTTTGCTGAAAATTTGACCAAAAATTTATAGATTTTGTAACTTTTTTAATAATAATTTGACAATTTTTAAGTCCAAACTTTTTAGTCATTTTGCTTTACTCGTCGAACTAAGTTCATCAACATGCTTGATTTTTCAATAAAAAATTTGGGTTAGAAAAAAAGTTAAAGTTAAAGAATTTTCAAAACTTTAAACGAAATTTGCAAACTCATCAAAAGTCAAAATGAGGTAAAGTTTACGACGATAAAACAACAATATAGAGAAGAATATGTGGTTTGAAAATAATGTCGATTAAAGGTCAAAAGGGGTTCGTTGAAACCGTGGTCGAAATAGAGAAAAGAGAGAAAGGTAGGGCTGATTTGAAATTTTTAAAAATAATAAGGTATTTATAAAAAAATTATTTAAAAATAATAAAATGACCTTAAATCTTTCTAAAATTATACATGAACTAAAATATTTAAAAATTATATAATTTCATCCAAATTTTCTTACAATTTAATCTTTTTAAAAATCAATAAATATCTACAAATTTTATAATATCTGCATCTTTATTAGATTTTTTTCAAGTGTTATAAGCTGTGCCACCCTGAGTTATTAAAACAAATAATATCATGCTAATGGATTGGGTTATCGTATGTCACTTATCAACTTAGGTCAATGCACTGTAAAAAATTAAATAAAAAACACAATTCTAACATCATTTAGATTTTTTAATTTTACATACAGGAGGCTATACTTTAAGAAAAATAATTCACTATAAAAATTAAATAATACAAATATTAATAGATTTATACAAAGTAAAACTCCTTCTTTTTATTGTCACCATTTCATTAAATCATCTAAATAGACTTACTCAGTGAGATCATCTCATTCTGATGTCATCAAATTCCCTTCAACTTGTATAGTAAAATCCTTTCACTTTAACAACATTAAACTTTTTTTCAACTAATTTAGTAAGATTTCCTTACTTGATGTTGTTGAACTCCTTTTGAACTTTTTTTAATTATCATAAATTCTTTTCTTAAAAAACATTCTTCTTTATTTCTCGAAGAAAAATGCAAAAATATTTTCACAATACTTAAAAGATTTAACTATCTAAATTTATCGAAACAAAGATTATAAACTCACAATTTTCTCTAAGATTAAGGAGAAAAAAATCACACACAGAGGCTCTATAAATTGTGTTTTCAAGGCTTCTCTACATATGCAACTCTACGCTTTACTTAAAGGATTTTTGATTCCAAAATTATTAAAGAAATAAATATTCCTAAATAGGAAAAGTCTTTCCTCACTAAAACAGTTAATTTTTCTCTCCTTTAAGTTGTAGAATTTACAACATAAGTCCTTTTTTATAAATTGTTTGTTTGAGTTATAGAATTTACAACACAAATTTGCAACTTAAGCTTGATGTTCACACTTAACTAGAAAGCTTAAATTCAAAATGTAAAGAATTAAACCTAAATGTCTAAAAATTGTTTTTGATTGTTGTAACAGAATTTACAGTAAAAATTCTATGCACGATGATTTGTCATAAGATGATAACTCCAAAAATTCTTACAACCCCTGTGATTACCTAAGTAACACCTCTCTCGATTGCCTAATGTACTCTCTCTAGGATATTACGAGATAAATAATATATATCTCTTTTTTAACAATTAATCTATAGTAGTCATGGAGATATTTATTTGCCTTTTCCATACTAAGAAGTGATTCTTGCCTCTAATCTCGTATGGTAAGTAAATATGTCAATTTAGGGCATTTTCTTTCTCAATATGGCTTCAACAAGCTTCAATTAAATGGATGCTTGAGTTTTGGATATGTGACACAATTTTCTTTCTTAAATAATTTAAGGAAAACAATAGTTATTATGGAGTAACTTTTTGAACTACAGTACCATTATCATATTGATTTAAACACTCAACAAGTTTATGATCTAACATAACAATGCACTACGCAATTCACCAACACCGTTACTCAATAAAGGATAGTGGTAGGTGAAGAAGGCTTTACGACTGTATTGTTATATTGTTAATATAAAGTTTAAACCAAAGATGTTTAATTTGCTCTACTTTCCTTCCTTTTCCTTTAATAATAATCCAAATTGATACGAAGGAAATAATTGATTTGATGTTATTGATTATGTTAGTAGTTTATTATTATCAAAGAGTTAGATTAGAACAAGCAGCAATAACATGGGTATTATGTTTCTTCTAATTATCTTTTTATCATATAGATTTTCATGAACACTCTCCATAATTGGTATGTGAAATGTTCAGTTGGCACCAAATACAATTTTACTTTATTAAAAAATGTTTTTCTAGAAAAATTGAAATCATATTTTAACTAACAATTATAAATAAAAGTGTGTGCATGCACAATGAAATTAGACAGATTAAGCTTTTAGCATTTTTGAATGTCGATACTAAATTCTTTTCTACATTTTTCTTTTTTTTTCTTCTTAATATTTTTTTAATTATTCCTTCGGTTCCCAGCAAGTTAATGTTATTGGGCCCTTGGCTGATGTAATAGACACTATGATAATAGGCTCTGAAACGTTAGCCACATTGTTAATAATAATTGACTGACCTATTATGTCCTACTAATAACCGATAACACGTGGACTTTATATATATATACATATACACATATATATATATATATATATATATATATTATTTTGCCCAAGACATTTTAATTAATATATGCACTCAGGAAAATACTTGCAGCACCCATGTTTTTTATTACTAAACTATTCATCAAGGGAAAAAAATGATGCACTATCTACAAAGGTGGTAATTTAAATTATAATATCATATTCATGTTAAATTATATTCATGTTATGTCAAATATATATCAACATATATTTGACTCGTTTAATAATCGTGTTAATAATTAAAAATTATAACCTAACATACTTAATAAATGATTAAATAAATTATAATTATGTCACCTATTTAATAATTTTTTCTATAATGTAATATATTTTTATAATAATTATGATATTACACTCTAAATACGACTAAATCTCTTTTAAAATATGATAAATATAATTAAATTATTTAAAAAAATATAAAATATTATTAAATTATTAAATTATAAATAAGTTAATACATTATAATTGTTCAAATAGTTAATTATATTATAAATAAATTTATTTGTTAAGAACTCTAAATTCAAACTCATAAATTTGTATTGAGTTCGTATCAGTTTAAAGAACCGTGTTAAAAATGACCACTCTTGCCTAAAGATGACAATTTAGATTTGCATGTCTTATTTATCTTGTATCAACTAAAAATATCATTTTTAAATTAATATGAATTTGATCCATTTAATTTTTGGGTTAAGAAGTTAAACATTAATCTAATATAATTATTAAATAATTAAATAAATTGCAATGGTATTATTTATTTAATTTTTTAATATTTGAATATGCTTTTTAAAATATTAATAGTATTGCCTACTTAAAAATTAATGAATTTAATTCTAAATATTATTAAATATTTTTAAAATATAAAAATATAAAATAAATCTATTAAATCATAAATAAGTTAATGTTCTATAGTTACTCGAATAATTATTCCTTTAATATTTGTGTTGATTCTGTCAATCTAAATTTTTAAATTTATATTAAGTTCGTGTCGAATTAGCAAATTATCACCTTTAACAACATTCACAAATTTTAAGAATATGTTAAAAAAATGTTAACAAAAATTTGAACATCTTTTCTTGTATTCATCCTCGGCAGTGATGTAATTATTATGGCACCAATGTAGTAATTATCATAATTGACAATTTTGTGGTCTGGGCTATATTCTTTTCTCATCTAATATCTAATTCTTATTTTCTCCTTTATTACAAGCCCTCCGAAGATTAAGATATCTAATCTTCAAAGTGTTTATATGGGCCTTTCTTGTGAAGAGATTGGAAAAAGAGATTAGCATATAATTCATTGTTTTTAGGGATACTATTTAGTACTTTCCTCCTGTGAGGTTTTCATTAAAATTAAGAAATGATCACTTACCATCCCTTCAACACAATTAATTAACTTATCATAAATTATGTATTGACATTTTTACCTTTTATTTAAAAATTGGTTTATTTTCAAATACCTCTCTTAAAATTTGATGAAATCACACATAAATATAAATTTTTATAAAACTAATAAAAAGTACCTTTTAATGGTAAAAAAAAATTATGTTTGACTATTAGATAACTAACTACAATAATAAAATGACTAAAACTACTTTATATAGATAAGTTTATATATCAATATTATTTTTCATATAATTCCCCTAAGGTTGAGAAAATTAATACAAAATATTTCTAAAAATTATTTTCTTATATTTTGATATTTAATTTAATTTAATAATCATGCATAAATTAAATGATAATTTTAATAAGATAGTACCATAAATTATTTATTTATAAAAAATTATAAATTATTTAATTTGATAAAAAAATATAAAATTATAAAATATAAATATGTAAAAACTATCCTTTAGCTCTGATAAAGGTAGAATAGTTATTTTATAAATATGAGTTGTAAAATATTGATTTCCCATAAAGCATGCACAAGTTCATATAAGGATAGGATGATCGAAAAATCATTATCTCAAAAACACTTTATTTATTTTCTCTCCTTCTTTCTCACTGTGTCATTTTTTCGGGTAAACAGTGCTATTTTTCTCCAAAGATCATATTTCAACACCGCTAACACCATTAGATTCCTCTCGCCACCACAATTGCAATCATGCAAAGAACACCATCATTGGAGCTGTCGTGTGAGTTTACTAATCGAAAAGCCTTGGTTTTCATACATTTTCTAACAAGTGGCAAGATTTTCAAACTCTTAGTGGAATTTTCTACAACGAAAATGTGTTATTTTATTTTAATTGAGATGTTTTAGTTGTGTAATGACGTCTTAAGGTGGGGTGCTTGGAAATGTGTTTTGTAGTTTTTTTTACAATCAAAAATATAATTTTAGACATATGAATATTGTAGAAAGATTCCTGAGGTTGATACGATTATGATGGTGTAATTCATTTGTGTAATAGAGGTTGTTGAAGTATAAGTCTACTATTCTTATTCAGTTCAGTATAGTTTGCTACAGTGCACTATAACACCGATCCACTATAATAACTTCACATTTTTCAATGAATTCTCTAATACGTATAGAAAAATTATTAGGGAGTGAATACCTTCCCTAAAACTATGAGTGAATATTTAATATTTTAATTTTATTTAAAATTTAATTTATATAAAACATATTTTTAATTTAATAATTTGATTTTAATTTATCTGTTTGTAAAATAAAGAATATTAGAATTATTTAGAAATAAAATTTGGATGAATATTAAAATAAATATTTTGGTGATGGGTATATGGTATGGCTATAGTACTATAGAATATAGCCTATGGATAAACCTATTTAGAGGCCGCATAGGTGAAATGATGTAGGTGGGGTTGATCTAGAAAGATTAATGGAAAGACCACGTAGTGTTGCTATCTTAAAGAATGCCACATCAGTCACCCTAAAGTCCCTACCTAACACCAGTATTTTGGGCAAATTTATAAAATGAACTTGATACGAACCTCGCCAAAAATAACGAGACCTGAATTCAATAAGGAATTCAAGATCGTTCTACGATTATATTTGAATGGAACCTCGACCCATTATTTATGAAAAAATAAGAACATCGGTATAATGTAGACGCCACAAATGGTGATGGAAGTCCGTTTGATAAACTACTGATGAATGCCACAAGAATAGTTCTTGATAAGTTCGAATTGTTTTTCAAAGAATTAAAAAGAAAAGAACTCTAAATTTTTCTAACTAATGAATTCTGACTTTTTATTTTTCAAATGTGCTATTTATAAGTTAAAGTATTACAATGCAAGTTTGTAAAATACCTTAATTATAGACAATCTTAATTAAGGTTAAAAATAATATCTCCTACTCACCTAAAACAAAAAAAGAAATTAGCCAATTAAATGGTTGTACATGTTAAAATTAAAGAAGAAAAGTTGACTAATTAAATAGTCTTACAAATGACTTTAAATACTTCTAAACATACCAATTTTACTTGCTAAAATTAAGTTTAGATTTTGTCTAATTTTTCTAAAACTTGAATCATACTGATCTGTCTTTGCTGGATATATGGATCAAACTCAATGGGTTTTCACAAATTTTCTTGAATCTAAATTTCTTGAATCAGCCCGTTAAGTACATCTTTGAATTTATTTACTTGTACTCTTATAACCGGACTAATCAGAACTTCAATTGAATTCTTTGAAGTCATGTCATGATTTGTATCAGAAATATATTTTTGTAAATTATTAATAAATTTTATTTTTTAAAATAAATTAAAATTGTGTATATTTTTATAAATGAATACGCAGGTATATTCGAGTGTGCCCTAATCAAGGTATGACTCAAATAGAAATAGCGAGTCCAGAAATGTTTTAAATAAATTATTTTAGTATTTTCATTCTTTTCTTTTCTAACAAAATTATTTTGCTAAATTCTAACTCATGAGGTATATTTTATCTACTTACTCCACTCACTTTTATATTCCAACTTTAGGTTCATAGTAGAGCAGCGACACGTGATAAAAGTAAATTTACTTAACATACACAATCGAATACGATATTCTTAACTCACAACTGAATTTCATGAGATCCACTAAATCGTTTGATTTGTGAGATATATTTTGTATTATTGTATTATTGTATTTGAAAATTTTATATTTGCATATATTTATACTGTAAAAGACTCAAGGTACAGTTATATAAGTTGTTAAAGAAAGGGTTTATCCAACCTAGTGTGTCTTTCTAAGGTGCATTAGTATTATTTGTTATGAAAAAGAATGGCACCTTAAGATTGTGCATAGATTATCAATAGTTGAATTAAGTGATTGTTAAAAATATGTATCTATTGTTGCATATTAATGATTTATTTGATCAACTATAATAGACATGCATATTTTTTAAAATAGATATGAGATCGAGATACCATCAATTGACAACAAAAGAAGATGATATCCTTAAGACTATTTTCAGAATTAGATATAGACATAAACCTCATGAATTATGTTTTTCAACTATCTTGGTGGATTCACTAAGAGATGAAGAACATGCTTCATATTTAATAATAGTGCTTCAAACTCTAAGACAATGATGATTGTATGCTAAGTTCTCTAAGTATAAGTTTTAGCTATAAGAAATTAGTTTTCTTATCCATATTATATTTGAAGATGATATCTTTATGGACCCTCAATAGCCATAGTACAGCCATAGTGCAATAGGAATAACCAAAGAATATTTTAGAGATATAGAGTTTTATGGAGCTAGTTAGATATTACTAAAAGTTTGTTAAAAAATTTTCGATTTTGGCAACACCATTGACTCAATTGACTCAAAAAAAAGTCAAGTTTGGTTGGGATAGCAATTGCAAGTAAAGTTTCTTAACTTTGAACAAATGTCTTACATCTATTCTGGTCCTCGTTCTTCTTACACTAAGTAAAAGTTATGTGGTATTCAATGATACTTTGAGACAAGGGCTCCGTTTAGTCCTCATACAAAATAGAAAGGTGATCGCGTATGGTTTCCAACAACTTAAGAAAGATGAAGCCAATTATCCTTTCTATAACTTGAGTCAGATGTAGTGATTTTTACATTAAGGATTTAGAGGCACTATTTATACGAAGAGCAATGCTAGATATTCACCGATTATGAGAGTTTGAAATGCTTACTTACTCAAAGGAAACTGAATTTGAGGCAATAAAGGTGGTTAGAACTAATTAAAGATTATGATTTAACTATCGATTATTACCCAGATAAAACAAATGTAATGGCTGATACGTTGAGTAGGAAGCATGTTCGTGTAATTTACATGCCTATGTTACTAGATTTAAGGTTTATAAGAGTGAAATTAAGCTATAATGGTAAGAGAGCTTTGGTAACTAATTTTATGGTCAGACTTAACTTTCATTGAGTAAATAAGAAATGCACAAATGCAAGATAATGAATTAGTCACGGCCTATTAAGGAATAATGAATAGAATGAAAGGTGATTTTTATATTACATGAGATGGGATGTTGAAGTTAAGAGGTAGAATATGTGTACTTAAAGTTAAAGAATTAAAGAAGGTAATCATGGAAGAAGTACAGTGCTTTGCTTTTGTGATGCATCCGACAAGTACTAAAATGTATAAAACTAATAAGAAGAATTATTATTGGTTGAGAATGAAGAAAAACATAGTAAAGTATGTATTCAGATACTTGGTATATCAGCAAGTAAAGGCTGAGCATTAAAAGCCTACTAGAACTCTTCAGCCACTATTTATTCCTGAATAAAAGTAGAAACATATCATTATAGATTTCATAATTAGTTTACCTCATATACAAATTGGCTATGACACCATCTGGGTGGTAATGGATCGATTTATGAAATAAGCACATTTCTTACCTATTGAAAATACTTATTCAGTGGATAAGTTAGCAAGGTTATATGTTACAGAAATAGTTCAACTACATAGAATGCAAGTAACAATTGTGTTAGATCAAGATTCTCGCTTCATATCTTAATTTTGGTCAAAGTTTCAAAAAGCATTATGTACCACTTTGAATTTCATCATTGCTTTTCACTTGTAGACTAATGACAAATTAGAAAAAAAAACCATATAGACCTTAGAAAACATATTACGAATTTACATGTTTGACTTCCAAAGTGGTTGGAATGTGCATCTATCTTTGCTGTGGTTTACTTAAAATAATAGCTATTAAGCTAGCATAAAAAGCTAAACAACATTGAGCAAATCAAAACTACAACTAAAAAGATCAAGATCATTTGGTACAAATTAAAGACTACATAAAATAGTCAAAAGAGCTATGTAGACAACTAATGGAAGCAAGTGAAATTCGAGCTAAAAGATATATTTTTCCTCGAAGTTTCACCTTGGAAGGGACTAATTAAATTTTGTAATAAAGAAAAGCTACATCTTCATTATATTGGTCCATTTAAAATAATTGAGAGGATAGGCCTAATAACATATCGTTGGGAGTTGTTCCCGAATTTGGAAAGAATCTATGACATCATTCATGTGTTTATGTTAAGAAAGTACATACTAGATTCTTCCCATATCTTAAAAGCACTACTTATAAATTTGATAAAAGATCTTAACTATGAGTTTTAACCTGTTCAGATTGTAGCTTAGGCAGAAAAGATACTAAAAAGCAAGACAATTCCTATGGTTAAGGAGTTGCGGCGTAGCTATCAACTCGAGGAAATGACGTGGCAACCAGAACATGTCATGTGAAGCCAGTATCCTTATTTATTTTAGTGACACAGGTGTGTTAAATTTTAAAGGTAAAATTTCTTTAAGGAAAATAGAATTATAAAACCTATCCTTTGT
Source organism: Swietenia macrophylla (assembly GCA_032401905.1). Classification (NCBI taxonomy): domain Eukaryota; kingdom Viridiplantae; phylum Streptophyta; class Magnoliopsida; order Sapindales; family Meliaceae; genus Swietenia; species Swietenia macrophylla. The sequence goes on along the minus strand of CP135580.1, from coordinate 5,502,162 downwards.
ACTTGAGGAGGGTAGAATAGTTATTTTATAAATATGAGTTGTAAAACATTAATTTCCTGTAAAGCATGCACAAGTCTATATAATGACAAGATAGTAAAAAAATCATTGTCTCAAAAATACTCTCTCACTTTTATCTCTATCTTTTTTACTGTCTCTCTTTTTTTATATGAACAGTGCTATTTTTTCTCTGGTGATCAAATTTCGACACCTTGAATAACATTAGATTTCTCTCGCCACCATAATTGTAGCAGTGCAAAGAATGTTATCCTTAAAACTGTCATTACTATTCAGCACCACAACAAGTTTTGTCAGTTAAATTTTTTGTCAATAATTTGTGACATTTTTTGACGAGTGAATTGACACCTAAGGCATCTCTAAACTCTTATCATTGTGCTTTACTTCATGGTATACATTTTTTAGCAAATGAAGAGGTTCTCGAGGATTTAACAGCCACCGATGAACTCCTTGAAGTATGTTCTATAATGTGAATGTGTTGTTTTGATTGTATAATGACATCCCAAAGTGGGATGATTGAAAATGTATTTTGTGTATTTTTTGTCAACCAAAAATATAATTTTAAACATATGGACATTGTAGAAAGATTCAATTTGATTCGCTATAATGTGCTACAATACCTATCTGTTATAGTAACTTTGCATTTTTTGAAGAAATTTTCCAATACACAAGGAAAAATCATTAGAGAGTGAATACCCTTCCTAAAATTATAAATGGATATTTAGTGTTTTAATTTTGTTAAAAATTTAATTTATATAAAATATATAATAAATTTAATAATTTAATTTTAATTTATCTAGTTATGAAATAGGAAATACTAGAGTTACTTTTAAACAAATTTTGGGTGTGCATTAAAATAAGAGTTTTGGTGACGAATATATAATATGGTTGTAGTACTACAAGATATAGCCTATGGACGGACTTATTTAGAGGTTGCATCGGTAAGGTGATCTAGATGGGACTGTTATCTAGATGGATTAATGAAAAAATCATCTAGTGTTGATATCTTAGGGAGTACCATGCCAGTTATCCTATGGTCCTTAGCTAATATTAGTGTGTCAAGCAAGTTTTATAAAGAGAACTATATTTTTATAAATTATCAATAAATTTTATTTTTAAAAAATAAATTAAAGTTGTTTATACTTTTATAAAGGAATACACTGATAGATTCAAGTGTATTTTGATTAGAGTACAAATTGAATAGAAACGGTAAGCTTGAAAACCTTTTAAAGTAAATTATTTTAATATTCCCACTTTTTTTCTAGCAAAATTATTTTGTTAAATTTCAATTCATGAGGTATATTTTATATACTCACCCTTCTCACTCTCATATTCTAAGTTTAAGTTCATGACAGAACAACGACGCACAATAAGAGTAAACTGACCTAACGTATAGATTCGGGTATAATATTCTCGACTCACAGTTAAGTTTCATGAGGTCCATTAGGTCGTTTGATTTGTGAGATATATTTTATATTATTATATTATTATATTTAAAAATTTTGTATTTGTACATATTTATACTGAAAAGAATTTTATAAATATGTCATCAATTTTATACATTTGATTTATGATTTTTGTGTATTTGTGGATAAATTTTCGATTCCTTATAAGTTCTTGAAAGGCGTACCTTGCTAATAGGACATAATTTGAAGGCATGAAATGATTGTCATGTAAAAATCTCAAGTCCATACGCAACAAAATATATATAAATAAGTATCTGCTAAAATAATTATATACAAGCAAATAATTTATAATACATATTTGTTTATATTCACAAGTCCGCTAGTAACCGTCCATCATGGAATGAATTTGGTATACCTACTAAAATAATTATATATGAGCATGAAATGATCTTGAAAAAAAATTTAAAATTCGTAGCAAGTTTGGAAAGAATATAGGTTTAAATAGATATCTGCAGATATTCGCAATGAAAATCTATAAACTTGCTATAATTGAGTAAAATAAAAATATTAATTTATTATTTTTCATTCTCTCATAATTATAAATCTATTATAATTGATGTTTGTGAGAGCCTACCTAAAACTTTTAAAATTTAGTGGCTGTAATTTTAACACTTTACTTGTAATATTTCGTAAATACTTCATATTTCTTGTGTCCTCAAAATTCAATAATTTTACCGATCCTTTCAATTTTGTTATCTTCATATGTTCTTTAATTTGCCATCAGAAAATGTCAATAAAAGGTTAATTAATTGAATATATGTGATTATATAACTAGTATATATATACTTCAAGTAACTCTATTGTATACTTATGGCAGTTCAATAAAAAACTTGATAATGAAAACTATCATTACACTTATAGTACTATATACAGAAAGTATTAAACCTATTATTTTGTTTGCAAAATTAAAATTAGTAATATTTTTTCGATCCTTTTTTTTTTTGGATTTATAAGTTTGTAAACTTTTATTTTGAATTTATAGATTGTAAACTTTTATTTTGAATTTATAACATTTATGTATGAATTTATATAAAAAAAAATTATTTATTTTTTAATAAAATTGTAATTAATTTTATTTTATATTGAATATACTTAATATTTTATATGAATGATGTACTTTATTTTGAATTAATGCTAAAAATTTATAATTTTGATTAAATATTTTATAAATTTAAATTTGATATTTAATAATGGTACAATTTGATAATTGTTAAAAATTTGTTTAAGTGGATTTGAAAATCAAATGTCAAACCGACAATAGATTTGGTATAAGTTTGGTATTGAAGTTTCTTAACATAAATGGATACGAATTTAAAGGCGTTCGTATCAAACCTACACCTTATTTATTCTTACACATAAGTTTATTTTAGTTATTTTATTATTTTATTATTTTAATTAATCAATTAATAGCCAAACAAAACTTTTTTACTATTAATAGGTACTTTTTATTAATTTTATAAATATTTATAATTATGTGTAATTTTGTAAAATTTTAAGAAAGGAATTTGAAAATACCCCTATAATAAATATTTGTTTCTTTATGAAAATATTTCTTTGAATGAAGTTTCAAACTATTACATTTTTACTATTTAAACTTTTATTTTTAATTTTTGATATAACCTTGTTTTTATATTTAATTTTTGTTCCAAAAAAAGTTTGCACTAAACTTTAGATTTGGTCAAACAAATGGCTATGTCGTTGCTTCAACCACTTCAAGTCAATGTCGTCTTGTAAATTCATGTCTACAATTGTTGTACTCTTATGAAAATTTGATTTAATATAAAGTTAATGTAATTTTAAATACTTCTTCTAAAGTTTAGTAAAATTACATATAAATATAAATTTTCAAAAAACTAACAAAAAAAACATTTCAACAATAAAACTATTATGCTTGACCATTAATTAACTAATTAAAATTATAAAATAATTAAAATAATCTTATATATAATTTTAGATATTAGTGATTTTTTTACATAATTCTCCCAAAATTTTGAAAACTAATAAAAGTACTCTTAAAAACTATTTTTTATATTTTAATATAAATTTAATTTAATTTGATAAATATCTATAAATTATGTGCTAATTTTAACGAGACAATGATATAAATTATTTGTTTGTCTAAAAATATAAATTATTTAATTTAATAAACATATATAAAAGTATATAATATGAATATATACAAATAATTATTATTATAAATTACTTACTTGTATAGAAATATTTTAATTATTATAAAATATTTTTATAATTATTAAAATTGGTTGAATCATAAATTCTTATTTTTTTAAAAAAAATAATTGAATAGGCTAAATACTTATAAAATCTCATTTCTGTCTTACAAAAAATTCTCATTTTTAAAAATATAAAATCTTCAATTTTTATCTTTTTAAAATAAAAAATTTATGATTTAACTAATTTTAATGATTATGAAAATATTTTATAATAGCTAAAATAATTTTATACAAACAAGTAATTTATAATACTTATTTATATATATTCATATTATGTAGTTTTATATATATTTTTTGAATTAAATAGTTTATATTTTTACACAAGCATGCAATTTATGATATTATCGTATTAAAATTATACTTAATATATATATATATATATATACACACACATATATATTTATTAAGTTAAATTAAATTAAATATTAAAATATGAAAAGTAGCTTTTAAGAATACTTTTTGTTAATTTTTAAAACCTAAAAAGAGGTATGTAAAAAATACTACTAATATCTAAAATTATATGTAAAGTTATTTTAATTATTTTATTATTTTAATTAATCAACTAATGATCAAATACAATAATTTTACTGTTAAAAGATGTTTTCTATTAGTTTTTTAAAAACTTATATTTAACTGTAATTTCACTAAATTTCAATAAAGGTATTTGAAAATACCCTATATAAAATTTAAAGATGAGACTTTTTCTCTTTTTCTATATTTTTATTTTTCCTCTCAATTTTATGTTTTTATTAATATTATTTTTTTTTCCAAATTTTGATCCTCTTTCACCTTTTCTTTAGTGCACTTCATGATTAAGAAAAATATGATAATTTCTCTTCTTTTTTTTTTTTTTTTTTTTGGTAAAACTATAAAGATGAAATATAAGATTAAAGTAAATCTTTTGATTATAATATTTTGGTTAAATAACCGTAAAGTCTAGAGGTATTTAAAAGATCGGGCCGATCGGCCTGCGCTCGATATTGTTCGGCCCTTTAAAAGTGATGCTTTATCTAGAAGAAGTTCATCATGGGTCCAAGCCAAGCCCACAGGTAGGGATCCTTCACGGGTCCAGGCCTAGACCCATATGCCCCACATAAATTTAATTAAAAAAATAAACTTTTTTCAAAAACTATAAAAACCACAACTCATTAAAAGCTGGAAGTGTGAGCTATGCTGGGCCTTTTTATTTTTATTTTGCTGGGCTGGACTGGCTGGCCTGTTAGCCTTTTTGACACCCTTAAGAAAGCCCTTGATTATGTTAAGTCAACCAATGTTGCTCACGATCAACAAGAGGTAAGCGGGCATCTTTTTAATTCTGACCATCTCTTTGATAAAGAAATGAAAACCTCATGCAAAGTATATGATAATCTCCCTTTATTTTTATTAATTTTATGAAATTAAATTTGATAGAAATGCTTTTATTTGAGAACGTTACACAAATTTAGCTAATAATTTATAAAAATTAAATAAATATTTTAAAGTTAATGCAGAAAAAAGACTATATACTTTTCCAACGTTAAAAAAATATTATAATTCAATAATTTTAAAAATATTGGCAAAAATATTTTATTCTTTAATTTTTTTATTGATCGTAAATGATTTATTTATTCTTTTTATTATAATTACTATAATATTCTTTAATTATAATTATTTTAAAAATTAGATGTATTAAATTATTTTTTTTTCAAATTCATAAATTAAACTAACAGTTAAAAGTCTGTACTTTAAAATATAACTAATCAAAAAAAATTTTAAATATTGCCTCCCTCATCATATGTGCGGCCTACTTCAAGAAATTTTTCTTTTTTTGAAAAAAAAGAAAAGAAAATAAAAGAACGAAACGAAAGGTATGTTAATTCGGTTACATAAAGTTTGCAATTCATACAAAAGCTATCCCTTTTATAAAATATAAATTTTATATTTATAAAGTTAGAGTCTCAATATATTTTCAATATAAAAAAAAGATTATTGTAAATTTACATTACGTTCAACTAATGACTATTTTAAAAATTATAAAAATTTATTCAATCAATTAATAAATGATGAATAATTTAAAGAGTACAATATTGTACAATGCAACACACTTATTCCCTATGCATTGAAATTTTCATAATTTGTAGAGATCCATGTTAACCAAAATTTGATAATTTTTAACATGAAAAGGTATCTAAATTTGAAAATAGGGCATAGACAGACATGTAAATACAAAATCTTATAACCTAATTTATTGATATTTACATAATTAACAGTCTAGCCAACAGTACATTGCTTTTGAAAATTCTCTCTCCACAAAAAAATATTGTTTGGTTGGAAAAGTTGGAGTACATGCTTGACTTGTGCGGCACCCTGCTTGAATTTCAATTAATTGCAGCCCCCCCATGTCGGAAGTAGATATTTTACCTACTTCAACAAAGCTATTTAATTCATGCAATGGCCAACCAGGACAGTTGGCTTAAATTATGGCACTCAATCTCAATCAATCAAGGAAATGTGCTGTGCTGTCCCTTTAATATAATTATATAAACATGAATAATATAATAAAAATTAATTAATAAAAAAATTAGATATTAATTAAAAATAAAAAAATGAAGCATAAAAGTTCCAACGCATCCCCCTAGTTTGAGGTGGTTAACCTGAAAAGAAAAAGAGTGGAGAAAGACGGTAGCTCATCTCCCATCAAATTTACATCCTTATTTAATGAACTGAAGGAAACCCTTGAACAGGCAACTACTTTGTGATGGTAATACACAATCATTGAAGGATTACATACTATGGATAACCATGACTATTAACACATTTAATATTTTACCACTAAACATTTAAAGAGATTCCAGATTCAAAAAGGCTAGAAACAGAGCGAGTTACTGGTCTTTTGAGTGTGAAATGCGATTCAGTTTATGTCTGTAGATCTTAAAAGGGATGAGGATGCCCTTTCAATGTTCTTACCTGAATCTAAAGACATAGCATTTCCAGTTTGAACTGATGAAGTTGAAGAGGGAGCTGGTGCTGAGGCTGCAAAAGTTGAGAGAGCACTGATATTACTGCTCATATTGATGCTGGCTCCACCAACAGATCCTTCAGTAAAAGCCTTTGGTGCTGGCGGCCTCTCAATCTCCATAATTCCTTCTAGCATCTGCACCACTTTTCCCATCATTGGTCTCTGAGATGGTTGTTCCTGGATGCACCAAAAACTCACTTGAATAGCCCTAATGACTTGCTCCATATCCACATCTTGGCCAGCCAACCTTTTGTCAACAATGCCCTCCACATTACCCCTCTCAAACTCTTCATACGCCCATAGTGAAAACTTCTTTCGATTAGTTCCAGGTGAGACTTCAAAGTTCCTCCTCCCACTCACTATCTCCAACAAAACCATTCCATAACTATAAACATCAGACTTCGAAGTTATTGGGAGATTTGCAAGCCATTCTGGTGCCAAATAACCTCTTGTCCCTCTAACACTTGTTAATGTTCGGTATCTGTGGTCCTTTGGGTGTATGAGCTTTGCAAGGCCAAAATCTGACACTTTGGCATTGTAATTCTCATCCAAGAGGATGTTTTCTGGCTTTATATCACAATGAACAATGCAGTCTCGGCACTCCTCGTGAAGGTATGTGATTCCCCTAGCAGTACCAAGAGCAATGTTAAACCTACAGTCCCAGTTCAACGACTTCCCTGACTGCTCTTCGGTTGCAAAAAGGAAATCATCAAGAGACCCATTTTTCATGAACTCATACACCAGAAGCCTATGCCTCCCCTCGGAACAAAAGCCAACCAATCTCACCAAATTTAAATGATGAGTGCTACTTATTGTAGCAACCTCCATCCTAAACTGTTTTTCACCTTGCTCAATCCCCTCAAGTTGCTTCACTGCAACAACTGAGCGATTAGCAAGAACCCCTCTATAAACAGCCCCAAATCCTCCTGCCCCAAGCTTCTCCTTAAACCCCTTAGTTGAGCGTTGCAGCTCCTTATACGAGAACTGCACAGGTGCACCAGATGCATATTCAAGAAGAGCATATTGAGCTGACAAGCTCCCAAATTTGGGACTATTTCTACAACACCAATACCATAACCCACCCTCCAATGCAACCAAAACCAAAAGAGTAGCCAAGATGACAACAGCAATTATCCATGCTCGCAACCTCCAACTCTTGCTTTTCTCTACAGTATGTGGGGAAGATGAGGGATTTGGTGACACTGGTCCACAAACCTTAACATACGAGGTGCTAGGAAGTGCCGGATTTTCATACCCACTAACAAAGTCTGGTGTTTTCAAGTAGCACAAGCCTGTTCCATCAGACAATGAAGTGGATGCAACACAAGAACCAGTGACTAAACAATTCAATCTACAAGCTGATATCCCTACAAAGAAAACCTGAGAAGTTAATTCAGGCTGAAATGTCAAGAATTTCGTATGTGCCAATTCTAACATCGTAGCACTTCCAGGACAATCCTGAATCTCTACTTTTCTTTTACACCCTTTTCTACTATCTTTTGCATCTATCAGTTCAAAGTTTTGACTCGGACACCCACAAACTGGATCCGAACCAGAATCATTATAACTACAAATACCCATATTTCCACAATAGCCATATACTTGACACTGATCAGCTACAGCCGCCCATCTTCTAGTCACAGTTCCAGTACCTCTAGCAGAACTATAAATCCTCAAATTCCCATCACTATCTAACCTCAAGAACCTCAATATATCACTTCCTTCTGCATAATCACTACTATAGGCAATAATAGCTGCGCTGGGTAACGTAACATCAAATATAGACAAAATCCCAATAGGCTGCAATCTTAGAATTGGTGATGTTAAATTTGAGTCAATAGATGAATTTAATCCTTCATTCCAATACGTTGTACTGTCATTCCACCTCAGTGTTAGGTTTCCTGATTTAAGAAGACTAAAAGAGTAAGACCCAGATCGCAGAGTCTTACCGTTAGTAAAGTTCTGCGACGGGATGATCGTATCGGTAGGGTTATCAAACGAGGACCAGACTACGACGCTGTCGTTTCCGAGAAGCACGAGATTGCCAGAGTCATCAAGAGAGGCAGATGAAACATTACGATTTTCGGGGGAAGAGTCCCAGACGGTAGCGCCGGAGCCGTTGATGAGGCGAAAAGTCCCAGTTGGAAGAAAGTGAAAGGACCCAGCTGAGTCAACTGTTCTGCCGGTCGTCCAGACAGGAACTCCGCCGGAATAAGTGATGGCGGGGATGAAAGAAGTGGAAGTTTGCTGAATGAAGGAAAGGGAAAAGGTCTCGTTGGGAGAAGACCAAGACTGGTTAAGATTTGAAGCATAAAGGGTGGAGCCTAAAGGTATATTAGCGGATGAGAATCGGAAAGAAAAGGTAAAGAGCAGAACAAGAAACAAAGATGAAGGTTTGATCTTCATTGTTGTTGTGGTTGCGCGTTCGGTGTTTGCAGTTCAATCTGTGAAGAGGAAGAGATTGGTTTGGTTTCTGTTTTTGGTGGCTAGGGTGAGAGGATGAGGGCTTGGGGAAAGAGAGAGAGGAAGAAGACTTTGACTAGGCAAAGAGAAGAACGACTTTTCAATTTGATTTGCCAACCATAACCAAGTCGTTCTCGCAATAGCAGATTTTGATTTTTCTGCAATTTCATTTGGGTAAAGCAGTTTGACATTGCCATACCGGTTTTTTTAAACCTTCTAGAAAATTTTTCTCAATTTCGGCCGAGTTAAATTGAAATACTTAAAATATGGAGGAGTTTATTTACATCTTAAAATTTAATTCACACATTCATATCATAATAAAATATTTTAATTTGTTTATAAATTTAATTTATTATTAAGAATAATTTAATATAATTAAATGAAAAATATTATTCTTAAAATGATTAAAGTATAGAAAACAAAGTATAAATTATCTTGTGTTCTTGTAACTTCAAAACCAAGAAAGTAAATAAGGCCCCTACTGTCTTGCAAAACAAAAGACTTGTTTAGTCACTATGGTGTCATCTCCATATATATGAAGCAAGATGATGCTTGTGTTGTCTATTAGAAAAAAAGTTATTAAACCTTGTGTTGATGAGTTTTTAGTGTTGTAGGGTTGATTTCAATTTGTCAAACCATGCCTTTAGGGCTTGCTTTAATCCATATAAAGCCTTCTTTAGCTTGTAGATGTGATCAAGTGCTTCTAAACTCTGAAAGCCTGTTAGTTAATACATGTAGACCACTTCATTTAGCTTATCATTAAGAAAAGTATTGTTCATATCAATTTGCCTTGAGCTCCAATTTTTATAGACAGTTGATGTCAATATAATTTTAATTATAAAAGGTTTGATTATAAAGATAAATGTCTCTGAACCTCAGAGTCTGCAGGAAGCCTTTGGCAACTAACTTAACTTTGTATTTTATATTTGTATACTATTTTAGTTTAAATATTCACCTGATGCAAACTACCTTTATATCTAGTCTATTAGGTTCAAGATCTAAGGTTTGATTTTTGGTTACTACCTTAAACCTTATTGCATAACCTCTTTCTACTAAGTATCCTTGAGTGCTTCTTCTTCATTGATCATAATAGCAGCATGAGACTAATTAGCTACTTCAATTAAGAAAATTTTGGCTTAAAAATTCTTGTTTTATTTTTGGTTACCATAAGATGGCATGTTATGGCTGAATGGATAAAAGGAATTGTTATTATAGTTGATTGTGTTTGGGATTTTAACTTGAAATAAAAGTTTGTGTTTAGTGGTGAAGTTGTGTTTAGTGTTTCAGAATGCAAATGCTTTTGGTGTATATCTGATGAAAGGGTATGCTATCTGCTGCTATTAAAACGATTACAAGCACTAAATTTTATTGTTAAAATATCCTTGTATCATTTTGACACCAATTTAGCATGGTTAACAAAAGTAAAAGTAAAGCTATTTGATCACTTAATCCTTTTTATATATAAGAGATGAAATTTGGATCAAATGTAAAGAGAAAATTGACTTCATCAAAGACAAAATTTCTTGCTATGTATATTATATTGAAAGGATGTAGGCATAGGGATTATATCCTATGAAGACATGTAAAAAGGTGTGGAATTGAAACTTATTTTTATTGTAGGGTATTAAGAAAGAAAAATTCTTTCACTTAAATACCTTGAGTAGTTTTAGATCTTTTTTATAGCTAAAAGTAGTTTCAAAAAAGTGGTATATTATCAAGTATAGGTGTGCTAATCTATTCATAAGATATATGGATGTGCAAAAAGCCTCTCATCAAAATTTTAAGAGCAGAAGTGTAAGACTAGTTTTCATTAAATGCCTATATTTTCTTTCTACTTTTCTATTTTGATAATAGGTATATGGACTTGAATATCTGAGATTGACCCTTTATTTTAATAAAGAACTCTTAAAAGTCTTGAATTCACCCTTATGTCATATTAAAATGTTTCCATTTTGGAATCCAAGGTCTTTTAAACTTGATTTTTGAATAGTTTAAATGGGGTGATTATATCTGACTTATAAGAAAGTGGGAATGTCTATGTCAATCTTTTATAGTAATTTATAAGGGTAATGTAGAACTTATATTCATCAATAAAAGAGATTAGAGCAAGGTCCTATAAATCTATATGAATTAGTTCTAAATAATTTTTAGTTTGGTTTCTATTGTTTTGAAATGCATTTTATACATTTTTCCATATTGGCATGTTGAGCAAAAAGGAATTAAACTAAAGTATCTTCATTGATAAAGCGAATAGCAGTACATGATGAGATCCAGTCCATGAAAACTTTCACATTTGGGTGACCTAGTCTGTTATGTCACAATTCTAATACTTTTTGAGTTTTTAGATCTTTAGAAATCTCTACAAAATTAGACTTAAATAACAATGTATTTTTTTTGCATACACAAGGCTTAAAAATAAAATTAAGTTGTCTAATCTTGATGATTGTGTAAAAACCACAAAACACTTCAACAGCTGATATAGATTTTTCTTAACCTCTCCTTACAATAAAGGTTTTTATTTCTTCAAATCCTTTACAACACAAAAGTTCTTATTGAAAACAATGATAGCATTATTATCATTCAACAATTGTGAGACATTAATTAAGTTCTAGGTGATTTTGGGCATATAAAGAAGTTTATTCAATCCAACATGTTTTGAACTTATGTATAGAAAAATTTATTTTAACATTAACGATCTTAAAAAATTTTTGCCTAGTGTTGTTATTTCTTTATTGTAGGAAAATATGATGATGTATTCTTGGGTGATGTTCATAGTAGGTTACCATCCATTAAAAGGTTAGAACATCAAATCAATTTTATACATAGTGCTACCATACCTAATCTACCAACTTATAAAATTAATCCCGAAAAAACAAAAGAGTTTTAAAGGTAAGTCGAAAAGTTAATGGCTAAGAGATACATGAGAAAAAGTATGAATCTATATGTAATTCTAGTTTTACTTATGCCTGAAAAAGATAGATAGTGGAGGATGTATGTTGATTTTAGAATTCTTGATATTATAGTAATGATTCAAAAATGAATCCTTTTAAGAAGAGAGGGAATGATGAAAATTAACATCAAGTTCATAATGATTTTTTTTAAATGCTAATTAAACATATTGCAAAAATAAAAAAGGAATCATAACTTATTTGAAATATATTTTAGTGATGTTCTAATTAGCTTTTTTAGTATGTTTAGCATAAGCATATATTTTAATTAATTATTTTTTCTAATTATTTTAGGATTTTTATTCTAAGTTATTTTAGATCAAATTTTTTATTGCTATTTGTTTTATATTAGAACTTTTAATATTAATTGTTTAATATTTTAATTGTAAAACTTATATAAAGAAACTTATACAATATTGTAATTATAGATTAGATTTAGTCAATTAAAATTGAGAGTATTGCTTTTTTTTTAGTTCATTAGAGAATTTTGTGAACTTATCAAAAGTGTTTTTTTGTAACATTCAAATCTTTTCTTATACTTTTGATTCATAATTAGTAAATTATTAGATCAAGATATTTAACATTGATTTTTAATTCTTTTAATCATTCAATGAAAGTCCTTTAAACCAAATTTCAGTTTGTTTGAGACTTAAATTTCAATTCAAATTGTTAAATTTCAAAATTAATATTCTTGGAGTTCACATCAGTTTAGTATTAGAATTTTGGTTCTAAAATTAGAATTGATTATCTTTAAATTATTTTGTGTTTCTTATTATAAAAAAAAAAGAGTTACTGTTTATCACACTATTCATAGATACTATTTATTTGGCATTTATATTTTATCTTTTATCTTTTCTTGTTTAGTTTGTGTTCATCTTTATTCCTTCAATATTTGTCAAATAAAAAAAAAACAAATTTGAATCCCTTTTTTTGTGATTATTTTGTGGTTATCATAATTGTATAATTTTCACTCTTTGATTCTAAATTTGTTACATTAAGTTAGTTAAAAAAAACCAATGCAAAAAAAAAAAAGGAGGGAAAAAAGACAATAGTGAAAAAAAGAAAAGAAAGAAAAAAAAAGAAGCGTCAATTGCAATAAAATAGGTGATTAGTATTTTTATAAGATATTTTTTATAATTAATTTGTCATCTTTAATTAATTGTGAATTCTTCTTTTGTTTGTTTGCTTCTGAAAATTTGATTCCATTATTAATTCCTTACTTTTATGTTGGTGTGACTACTACAAAAAATAATTACTTAATTGAGTTTATTTAGTTTAATAAAGAATTAAAAGAGAAAATTAAAGTGGTAAAAGGTAAGAAAATATGTATCTATTATAAATAAAAACCAAATCAAGTAAAAACATGAGTGTGAGTTACATAATTTAAGTGTAAACACGTAAGAGAGTATAATAAAATTTATTTTTTATATTTTTTATAATTGTTAAATATATCATATAAAGGTAACTCATCTAATAAAGAAAAGGAAAAAAACTCTTTCTTCATGTTAAAAGCATCCAGCAATAATTTAAACGAATGAATGTACTATTTAATGAAATAAGAGAAAGAATGAATTAGCAAAAAAATTCCCTTACTGCATTAAAAAGGAAGACAAAATAATAGAATGTCTAATACTAGAAGACAAAGTAGGCATGCATCTGTAGAAGATTTTAAAGGAGATAATAAAGATGAGAATGTGTATGAAAAGGATAGAGAAACAATATTTGATATAAGTGAATTTGTGCCAAGCTTTAGAAGGGGTGATAGAAGAGTAAGGAGAAAATATAGGGGCCAAGATATCATAAATAGGAACTTGAAAATATTAAAATAAAAATACCTCCTTTCTAAGGGTAAAATGATTCGAAAGCTTACCTAGAATGAGAAAAATGGATAAAATTGATATTTAATTATCATAATTATTTAGAGGAGAAAAAGGTAAAATTGGTTGTTATTAAATTTACTAATTATATAATCATATTGTAGAATCAATTAGTGATAAACAGAAGGAGAAATCATAAAAAAAAAATCTATTAAATTTTGGGGTAAATTAAAAACTATTATAATGAGGCATTTTATTTTGAAACTACTATTATAGAAATTTGTATTAAAAATTATAAAGTTTTACTCAAAGATTTAAGAATGTGGAAAACTACTACAAGAAAATGAAAATAGTCATAATTAGAGCCAATGTAGAAAAGAATAGAAAAACTATTATGGCTAGATTTTTAAATAGGTTAAATCATAATATAGCTAATGTGGTAAAGTTGCAATATTACGTGGCCTTGAAAGACATTGTGTATATAACTATGAAGGTGGAGTGACAACTTAAAATGAAGATAATAGGCTAGCTCAAAATTTTGGTTCATTTTCTTCATGGAGGATTAACAAAAGGAAGGATGATAAGGTTGTTTCTAAGTACAAGCTCATGCCACCTAAAAGAAAAGAAGAAATGCTAAATAAGAACGAAGGTAAATCCAAAATTTAAATTGGTAATCGTGTTATTAAATACTCTTATTGTTTAGTTATAGAACGTATAGCTTCTTAATGTCCAAATAAGAGAGTAATGCTCTTGCGAGATGATGGAAAAGTAGAGACTGAAGAAGAAAATGATGAAGAAACAATGTCATTATTTGAAGATGCTAGTAATGGTAGTGTAAAATTTTCAATTACTAGTGAAACGCTTGTTATTGGACATATATTAAGTACACAAGTTCAAGAAAATAATAATAATCTACAAAAAAAAATTATTTCATACTAGACGTCATATTAATAATAGGATATATAGTGTGATTATTGATAAAGAAAGTTACATTAATGTGGCTAACATTACTTTAGTTAAAAGCATTGAGTTTACCTACTATAAAGTATCTTAAACCTTATAAGTTTAAGTAGTTGAATGATCGTGAAAAGGTACAAATAACTAAGTAATAGTTACTTTTTCAATTAGAAGGTGTTCCGATAAGGTATTGTGAGATGTTATCCCTGTATATGCAAGTCATATATTATTAGACTAGTTGTGATAATATGATAGAAAAGTCATTCATAATAGATTTAAAAATAGATATCATTTTGTAAAAGATAATAAATTTATTACTCTTATTTTATTAACCTCAAAACAGATGTATGAGAATCAATTGAAATTAAGAAGAGAAAGTGAGTTAAAGAGAAAAAATAAGATTGAGAGTGTGAAAAAAGAAAATAGTAGAAATAAAAATTCAAAAGAGATTAAAAGTTTAAGAAAAAGAAAAAAAATGAAAAAAAAAATTATTGAGAGAGAAAAAAAAAACAATTCAACTTTCATACTAAGGAGAGTAATATCAAAACTACTTTTTATGCCAACCAACCTATACTTGTACTTATGTATAAAAAAGTTTATTTTAACACTAACAATCATAATAAATTTTTGCCTAGTATTTTTTTTCTTTATTGTAGAAATACGATAACTCATTCTTAGATAATATTTCTAGTAGGTTGCCACCTATTAAAAAGATAGAATATCAAATTGATTTTATACATTTACCATACTTAATCTACCATCTGACATAAGTAATCTCGAAGAAACTAAAAAACTTTAAAGATAAGTTGAAGAGTTAATTGTTAAAGAATACGTGAGGAAAAACATAAGTTAATATGCAATTTCAATTTTAATTATGTCTAAGAAAGATAAATTATGGAGAATGTATATTGATTTTAGAGTTGTCAATATCAGAGTAATAATTTAAAGACGAATTCTTTTGAAGAGAGCCAAAATGATGAGAATCAAAATAAAGCTCACAATGAATTTTTTTCACATGCCAATTAAATATATTACAATGGTAAAAAAGAAATCATAACTTATTTGAAATATATTTTTATGACATTTTAATTAAGTTTTCTATTATGTCTAAAAATGCCATGTAAATATATATTTCAATTAATTAATTTTTTTAATTATTTTAGAATTTTTATTTCTAATTATTTTATATTAGATTTTTTATTCCTACTTATTTTAGATTAAGACTTTTAATCTGAATTATTTAGAATTTTAATTATAAACCTTATATAAATAAGTTTAAACAATATTATAATTAGATATTATATTTTATTCAATTAAAATTAAGAATATTACTCTTCTCTTTAATTTTTTAAATAATTTTGTAAACTTATTAAGTTATGTTTTTGGTAACATTCAAATATTTTTTTATACTTTTAGTTCATGATTAACGAATCATTGAGTCAAAATTTTTAGTATTATTTCTTAGTTTCTTTAATTATTGGATTAAAATTCTTTAATCTAAATATTAGCTTTCTTAGAGTTTGAATTACAATTCAAATTGTTAAGTCCCATTGGATTAAAGTTCTTTAATCTAAATATTAACTTTCTTAAAATTTAAATTACAACTCAGGTTGTTGGGTTTCAAAATTAATATTTTTAAAATTCACACCAATTCTCTTAAGTTTTAACAATACCCATGTGACAAACACTCATTTAAGATATAAAAAATATATTTTAAATATTTTAATTTAAAAAATAAAATAGCAATAAGTCGCTGGTGTTGATCCAAAATAAAAATTTATTGGCAATCTACTATTGTTGGAATAAAATAATGGATTATAGTAGAAAATAATTCTATTTGTAGATAGTAATAATGGCAACAAATAGTAATTTACCCAAAAACAAAATTTTATTTTAGAAAAAAGTTGACAATTACTAAAGAAAACAGTCCACAAATTTAGAATTTAAAAATGATTTGTTTTTAGATTTTCAACAATTTTAAATTTTTTTATATTAAAATAAATTTTTAGTGGTGATTATTGTTATAAATGCATATAAAACAATTAATATACTTAATGAAAGAGATTTAATTGAGGACTATTTTAATATTTACCAAAGCGTAATGCAAAAATTAGTTTCTAAAATTTGTTAAGTAGGTGTACGAAGTAAAATGGTATTCAAATTATATTTTATAGTGCAAATAATATGGCCTAAAATATAAAACAAAAATTTATACGAGGCGATCATATTTAATTTATTTCAATTAAGTTAAACAACTTATAAAATATATTATTAAACAATAGCTACTCATTTTAATTAAGGAAAAGGACTTTAACTCAAAATTTGATCAAAGTACACATTAATCTCTCTTATTTTAAAAAATACTCAAATGAAACTCATTTATTAGTTGAATCTATTATTTTAATAGAAAATAAAAAGAATATAATACATTTAACCATTACAATGACACTTGCCATAATATAAAATCTTAATTTTAAAATAAATAAAAAGCTAATAAACCTGAAACAAATCCTCGTTATTATAATTGAATTTCAAATTTTTTTAACATATGCTAAGAGAAAACACTAAAGAAAGACTCAAACCAGAACAAATAGCTACGACAAATGATGATACACTACCACCATTGTTGAAGTCAACAACTTATTTATGTCTTAACTATTTTAAAATATATAAGGAAACTACCAAATAATTTTATCTATATCACAGTTGAAAATTCAATTTTTAATTACACTTAGTTGAAGGCTTTTATCCTTTAAGCATTATAAATAAGGTTCTTGATATTCCATAAAACAATAAAAATCACGAAAACATATAACAAGAGATAGTAGAGTAGATAGACTTAATGATAAATAATTTATAGGATCTTAAGTTAGAACATAGAATCTAGTTTTGTGATCTTTCTGCACCCTTTTGAAGGGTTACTTAATTGGCACAAATACCTATAAAAAACATATTTTATCTCTTTTTTTTTATCTCTAACATTAGTATCAAAACATGTTTTGATTATTTCATATCTTATCATATCATTAATATTGTATTATTTTCTTTTCTCACATTATTACTATTTTAATGCTATTAATAGTTCTATTATTTTACATATATTTATATCATAGATGATTTAATCTTATTAGATAACTTGTACAAAAGTTACTATAATAACAATAACTTTTTCTACATAACTTCAAATTATACAAGTTATTTTTTATTAAAAACTAGAGATTTAGAGCTTTTCAATAATATCTTGTTCACCATTAAATTCAAAGTAATATGGTTGCAGTAATTAAAATAATATACATCTTAAATTTTAACAACTCAAGTAAAGGTTAAATTCTAGTAAAAAAAATAATTCATTTAAATTTTACTTTGCTTAAAACGAGCAAAACTATTTTATAACAACTTTTGTATGGGGAGAGAACATTCTTGCCTTGAAGGAGAGAGAGAGAGATACAAGTTAAGGAAGGGAAGGAAGAGTTTTAAAAAGTCCAAGATCAAGAAGAGTGCTTTCTTTTTCTACTCTTATAGTCCTTTCTTGTATTTTATGTATTTTCATCATGTTCTTTAATAGCTAAATTTTTTTGTTTTGGTTAAGGATGAAACCTTAAATTAGATCCTTTATGATTTATGTTAATTTAAGCAATTTTCAAACTTAATTATAATAATTTTTATTCGTATTATGCTTAAAAATTACTATTGCATGTTTAAATAATTTGAAATTGTAACTTTTGTGATTTATTCATGTCATATATTAATTCATATTTCGAGGACCACACCAATCTTTTGTCAATGCTTCAAATATAAATGAATTATGATAATTTAATAACCATACTAATTTGATTGCCATTGCATGATCTTATTGTTTTCATAATATTGGATACATTTTAAACATGATAATAATTAGCTTATACTAAGCATTATTACTTACTAGTATAGCTAAGTTTAAATCTCACATCAATATTAAATTCATAATAAATGAAAACTTAATACATGTGGTCAGATTGCATGTTAAGAGGATTATTATCATATTTAGTTGCTAATATTTCTTGATTGTATAAATTTGCCATGAAAATGATAATTATTAGTGAATTCTTGAAATTCTAACACCTTTATCTCAATTGATTTCTTGCTCTTGATTTATTCTTTTCAAAAATTTCTATTTTATTTTATTCTTTGTTTTTATTTTAATTCAATTAAACTTTGGTAGTATTTAGTTATTTATTTTTCATTCATTTGAATTTTTATACTATATTAGTTCATTTTAGGGTTTAATAATAAAGAAATATTAATTTAACTTATTTATATGGGATGGGCTTTGGGAGAATACTTGTCATATTACAATTGATTTATATACTTGTGCATTTTAATTTCGATTCTAGAATGTTCAAATTAAAGGCACTGGAATCTAACAAGTTTTTAGCATTATTGTAAGAGAATATGATTTAAATAAAGTTTTTACTTAGTAAACTATAAATTATATTAATTAGGATTCTAATAGGTATCATTCACATTCAGATCCTGGTTTTATAAGGTTACATTTTTATTTTCTATCTTTGTCACATTAAAATTGCATTTTAAGAATTAAAGACAATATAAGAAGCTAATTTTAGATTTAGATTTTCTTATTCAAATTAAGATATATTTTCTTGTTTGGAGTTTGTTTCTTATTAGGATTTTATTTTTTATTTCTTCTTTTTAAATTTTTTTCTATTGTGCTCTCTTTTCTTTTTCTTTTGTTGTCTCTTACTTTTTTCTTTTTTCTTTTTGAAGGTTTATGCTTGGATCATCTTCAAAGTTCAAGAATGAGAAAGAACTTTTAGCTTTAAAAGAGACACCTTTCACCAAGCTTCAAAAACTAAGACAATTTTGTGAAACAAATAAGCTTGGAGTTGAAGAAGAAGAATTTTTAAGGCTACTAGAACAAGTTACACTTGTTTTTACACTAATTCATGAGCAACTTAGATTTTCTACACCATCAAAGATGGCTAACAACTAACAAATCATTGCACTACTTACTCTTGATGCTTGTTTTTTGCCTCAAATGAAGCAATGCACCTTTTTGTATTGTTTATGCTACTACCAACACCAACAACTATGAGATTAAATTTAAAATGATCAACAGCTTCCTCAATTTCATGGATTGACAAATGAAACCCCTTGCTTACATGTGAAAGAGTTCTATGAGATTTATGCTACTACCAATATAAATGAATTAAATGGGAAACAAATTCAATTAAAGTTTTTTTTTCCTCATTTAAGAACAAAGAAAAGAATCGGTTGCAACAAAAGCTCTTTCTTTCCCTGAGAGGTAATTAAGTGAGGAGAGACATAATGGAATTTTGACAAGATAAAGGAGAACCTTTTGAAGAGTATTGGAAAAGATACAAGAAGTTGTCACTCAAGTGTCCTCATCATTGTATCCCTTTATTTCTCAAATACTTTTACGAGGTATTCATCCTAACAATTAAAATTGTTTATGGAGCGCCCAATGGAACTTTTCTTAAAAAATAAATAAATAAAATAAAAAACACATAATTCATTTAAAACAATATCAAAAATTCTCGATAGTTAATTATCCATGATAAAGAACCGTATAAATTTTTAATTTGGAAGTCTAGGTATCATCTTTTGTTTCTAAATAAATAAAATTTTTTTATGGCTAACATATTTGGTTCACAAAACCAGCAATAAGTTTGTTCAATATGTGCTAAACTAGGTTATTTAACAAAAGTTTCTCAATTAAATTCATTAGAGAATTCTTACGAGCAAGTGAATCAAATTGGCAATTTCAATTGCCCAAGAAATGACCCATTCTCCAACACTTACAATCTTAGTTAAAAAGATCATCCAAATTTTAGGTAAAACAATTAAAATCAATAAATCAATACTCCAAGGAATTTCAACCAAAGCATGGAACAAAGTTATAAATTCTTTTAAAAAAAATGATAGAGAAGCTACGCAACAAGATTGATCTGCAATTGATCCTTCAAGAATGAGTACACTTCAAGAAATAATGGCTAATCTCTTCAAGGTAACAGAACAATTGATGCAAAGTCAACAATCTTAATTTTAAAATTAGCAATGATCAATTTATAATATGAAGTATAATCACATTTCTTAAAGTATATCCATAAACTCTCTATTCAATAACTCTATATTTGTATTACAAAAGTAAAAGAATCATCCACACTTTTTCAAGAATGAATATGAAATTATGATCAATAACTATATTATAATAAATTAATCGTTGCGATCATGATTAAATCTTCTAATTCCCTGGTTTGAGGTTCTAATTATCGTAAAATCACTAAACAGGGAAAGGAGAGGAGAGATGTAATTAACAATAATTAAACTAGAGTTTGGCTAATTGGCTAACATTAATGGGATACACTTCATTTGAAATATAAGAAGAAAAGGTCTTGTTTGCAATAACAACATTAACGGCTTCAGTTGGATGGAGGCCATCAAAGTAAACGTGGAAATTTCTGTGCATACACGGCCACCGCTTCTCTCTTATGCATGAAACTCCATTTCCACCGCTAACTAGTGCACCCACATCACAGCATGCACTTCTTGAATCCTTAAATCCTGCATGCATGCATGCATACAAATAATAATTGTAAACCATATCCATAAATAAATACTTATTCTGTCTTAAAACATTCGCATGTTTTGATTCAAACTTTGTTTGGTATTATTTATGGTATCGAAATGTAGTGGATTTAAAGCTACGCACCTGCAAAAAATTAATGTCATCCAATACATTTAAATTTTATTTTCAAAGCAAAATAGACACACCGTAATCTCAAATCAGCCTCAAATAATGAGAAATACCTACCTTTAGAAGCAGGATCAATGAGAATGTCCCATATAATCTTGTACTGGTTAACATAAACAAGTGTAGAACCAGGCATTTGTGGCTTGATTTCATCGACCATGTCCTTCAACAGATCATTGAAGATGAGAACCCCTTTGTTCAGCTCTTGTACGCACCCAATATGCAGCGGCCGAAATGCCTTCGCCATTGGTGTGCACCCTATCGGATATATCGACATCAACACAAATTTACGTCCACCTAAACTGTACAGCTTCTGCATCGACCAAACCAATAATTGAAAACATAAAATTCATGTTATGATGTTATTCAACGATTCTGAGAAACGTTTGTCCCCCGTACCTTAAGGTGATGAGACAACGAGTTCGTAAGATGGGAAGCGAAAGCTTCGTCAAGAATGTGAGTGCCATTCAAATGTGACCTAAAAAAGTTGAATGTGTAATCGTTGCCCCCAGCTCCAATAACAAACAAGTATTTTGGTAGAAATTCTGAGCTTTTGCAACCCAATTCTGCTTCCAATTCTGGCACTGTCACTTCCTCAAAATTCTTTACTTGATCATTTAGGCTGTATACGTGCCCCTGAAATAACCAAACCAAATACGATATTGTAATAATCATGTGCGGTTATCAAATTGGTCCATGCGGTTTGCTAATTTATTAACTAGGCCCATTTATTTATTATTTATGTCAATTTGTTCATGTCATACAATTTATCGACACATTTATTCATTAATATGGTGTATAATAGCAAAGATATGTAAACCAATTAACTTTTACTAGTGAAATATTGTATAACAAGTGCTTATTTGCAGCTTCTATATATGCATCTGGCTCATTTACGGTATTGAAATTGTGTATAAGCTGCAGTTACCGAAAAAAAGTTAAGAAGCTGCAATTACATGAAAAAATAAATGTTGTCACTCTTTTAAAAAATTATGGATGGAATTAAAAAATTGTCATTTAATTTGAGAGAACAAAAAAAAAAAGGGAAAAGGAAGTCATTTATTAATAAAGAAAGAATATAATTTTTGAGAAATTTCAGTAAATTAAACATGTTATTTTTCAAAGCAATAAAAAGTCTTATCATAATATAGATGTTATCCATATTCATTAAAAAATATATAATTTAAAAACATTAATTTGAGGATAAATTTAAAATTTTAGTAGATGTATCTATTAAAAATTATGAAATATATTTTAGGTGTAAATATTTTCACGTGTTTTATTTTAAATAAGATTTTATTAATTTTTTAAATTCATAATAATTTTATTTTGTGATAAATTTTATAAAAATACGCACTTCTTTTTTAATCAAAACAAGCATTTTTTTCCATGGGCTCAGAAGTCCGAGGAGTTAAATTATTTTGGACCCAAAAATCTTTTAGGCCAAGGCGGACTGAGACTTATTGAAAAATGGAATCATATTTTATCCTGTTTATAAAAATGAGTTTAAAAATAAAACTACATTTAAAAAAATAGGCCATAAACGAGCATGGCAATACCCAACTTATCCCTAACATACTGCCATTCTTATCTTTAATTATAATTTAACTAACTGAAAGATAAATATACTTTTAATTTATTTATTCTTTGTAAATAAAACTCTCATTTATTTGTCATTATCTTTTTATTTTTAATATAGTTATATTAAATACTAATTTATATTCTGAATTTTAATAATATAAAATTAGTTTGAAATAAATACTACTAAAATATTATCATCCTATTTAAAAAAGAATTTATTTTAAATTTTTAAAATTTTAGAAAATAATTATTATAGTATAAAAATGCTTTAAATTATAAAAATTAAAATATTTTAATATTACTATTAATTAACACCTTTTGGATATTTATATAATAAAATTATTTTTTTTATTATAAATTATGAATTCTATATAGAGTATCAAGTAAATATGAATTAATTTATTAGAGTACTAATATGTATGTATATGTGATTAAGATTTTTTTAACAAAAAATTATTTTATTTATTTTAAAAAATATATCTAAAAAATTTTAAAAATTAAATAAGAATAAATAAATAAATTATTTTGTGATTCCATCGTAATTATGTGACAAAACTTCAATTCAATACATAACCTAAATATGTTTGTTTAAACCTTCCGCCTTTATTACAGGATGGGTTAGTTAACATTTTAGAAAACAAAACAAACATCCTTAAAAACTCATTATCTAGATGTTTTTAAAAACAAAAAAAAAATAAATTTATTTTAAAGGTCATTTACTTAAATAGTCAATAACCAACCTTAAAAAAATTTTATAAAAAAAAAAAAAATCAATTTTATCATTTTTAAATAATTTTATTCTCATGTAACTATTTTTATTTAAAATAATATTAAATATTAGATAAATATCAATAAATATTAATTTATTAATAAAAATTATTAAAACCCAAGATGAGTACGTTATTTTTCACCAATGTGATTTGAATTCAATTTGCAACATCCATATTTTTTTATTTTATTATTATAGATATACGATATTAATATATTATTTATAGTTATTTTTTTAAATATACATGTTTATTTACAATAAAATTTATATAAAATTTTAAATTACAAAAATAGAACAAAGAAATTACAACCCAATTTTTAAAATTTTTAATTTTAAATATAATTTTTTAAAAATTAATGTATTCGGGCTAAGCCGATCCATGACTCAGACTTGAAGACCAATTATAGTCTCGATATCCGGGTTCCAAATGGGACCCAATGCTCAAAATAAATAAAATAAAAATAAAAATATTGATGGTTTAAGTAAGCAACATTAATGAATAAGGCTAATTTCAAAATTTTTTCAAAAAAAAAAAAAAAAATTTCAAAAGCGAATTATCAGCTTACGTACCACAATTGAGCCAGTGTCATCCAATATGCCGGAGCCACCGGAAGCAAAGTTGACACCATGAACGATTTTGGAACCTTTAGTTAAAGGATCTGCAAAAGCAGGTATGAAACAAGGAAGCAGAAGATGTTCGCCAAGAAGATCAATAACATTCTTCCCATTCGTAAATCTCCCAGAAGGTCCATTTTCAAAGTCTACGCCATACGGCAAATAATTTGCTTTTGCTGTGTTGTTAAGAAAGTTGTTGTTTCCATTGTCAACCAGAGAGCTTCCAAACACAAACATCCCTTTGATTCCACCACCCGATCCATGTTTTTCTTTGGCCCAGCAATTATTATGGCTGTTGCAGGGCAGGAAGACAGAAGCAAATAGAGGAAAGCAGAAAACTAGCAACAATTTTGTTGTCATTGTTTTATATATTTGAGAAATTTTTATGTTGGTTTGTTTCTTGTTTCAAATGGGCGTGCCCTGCGATGCTTTATTTATAAAAGAGCAAGCCGCAATCCAGGGAGTATTGGAGTTTATTTATTCTCTACCACCAAACCCTAAATAAATTATTCAATAAATCAGTATATGAAGATTTCATTTTTTGGAATTTGGTAGAGAAGCAAATAACAAGAATAGATTAATTAGTTTGCTATATTTAATGAATAACAGTTGTGTAGCTAGCGGTCTTGCGTGTACTGTTTCTATTTATGGATTAATTGACCCAAATAAACAGATTCTTGTTTTTTTTCTTTTGGTAATAAGATGTCTATATTTGGATCAATTGCCGTAAACCAGAGGAAGAACAGCCTTGCTAGTTTCTTCATTTTCTACTTTCATAATGTACCTTGAAGTTGGAATAAAATTTTCTTTATTTTGTATTTGGCACGGTTTGTACTCTCAAAGCATAAACTTGTTGCTGCAATAAAATTTTCTTTAATTGTCTTTTGGCATGGTCATAAATAAATTTTCATGTGCCCTCAGGCCAAATGGGGTTAGATTTGAGGTAAAATTTTATAAAATTATTAAATAAGTGGAATTTATAGGATATTTAAAATTGATGGTTTTTTATTTTATTTATTTAATTTTTACACACTCAAAACTGGCCTCAGCCTATACACAAATACACATTTAAGAAACTACTATTTTATTTTAATTACTTATTAAATTACATGAGTTAAAACTTTAAAATTATATGAGTTAAAATATTCATTAATTATCAAATTTTATCTTAACTGGCAACATTGCTCATTTACTTTTGCATTTATTCATAATAACTTTATTTTATAATTAAAAGTCACCACATTTTAATTTTAAACACAACCTTAATTAAATGAAAACAAATTCACAGTACATGTATATATAGCAAGAAAATAATTAGCTTTATAGTTCTCTTTGTTTTTTTTTTTTTTGAATAATTCTAAATAGTATCAAAAGTCACGATTAGAGGTTGAATTATAAAAAGGTAAGTCAGGATTCGATTGGCATCGTAGTAATTCTAATTTACTTTGAAACTAAATAATAAAAAGTGTACGATAATACTAATTTTTAGTAAGATTTACTCATTTTTGTATCAGTGTATAATATTTATTGTTTTCATCTCAATACCAAATGAAGCCACAAGTAAATATCAATTTTAGGCAAATGGTGAACCAACTTAGTTAATAAGACATATATAAAAATAAATGATATTTTCATGCACCAAATAAAAAAAACCATAAAGAATGTATTTAATAGTATATTTAAAAAAATTTATATACAATAAAACTTATTTAATAACATTTTATTGATTGAGTAACTGTGTTATTTTGATTTTAAAAAATTATGATAAGTTTTGAAAGAATAGTTTTACAGATATAACCACTCTATACAAAGTTATAAAATACAAATTGATGTGACACTGTTGTATATTTGTCACATGGTCTCCATTATTATTTTGTATGAATTATATTAATTTTGTATTTTTATTCACCAAATACTATCATATCATATTAGTTTGTATACGATAATTTGTATAGATATTTGTATCCTTAGTATTATTTATTTTTAATAAATAATTTGAAAGATAAAAAAAAAATATAATATAACTTCTTAAAATTTTGTTAAAATGATAATTCAATTTTACCGGTTTTAAAAATACTCATATTTATTAAAAATATTTTTAATTTAGGTAATTTATTAGTTCTTTTGTTAGAATAGTCATAACAAGAGATGATGAATAATAACGATAATAATAATTTTTAAGTTTACTTATTTTTGTTCAAACTTAAAAACATAAATTATTTTTATTAATAAAAGAGCTTTTTCTATTAAAGAAAAAATACACACGCACGCGCGCGCACATATATATATATATATATATATATATCTTGGAAAAGGGTTTTAAGACTCCAACAAAGAGAGTTAATCATTCCATTCCATGCAATATTTTAAGCCCGGGCCAGCCGTTGAGTGATATCTTAAGCAGAAAACAGCCATCAACAGAGGGTTTTCACTTTCAGTTTTCATGATTGTCTTTGGACGATTAATAATAATAATAAACTACAAATCCTAGAACATTGCATGGCAACGACACTACATTAGGGTTATTGTCTTCAGTTCTGGGAAACAAGCAAATCAAAACAAAGCAAGGATATAAATGCAAGCAGTAAAGGGCAGGTGAGTCTTGGTGCCTATAGTAGTTGGTGATAATTCAATGAGGAGGAGGAGGAGTGTTGTCTGCAGCAGACAAGGCAACGGAGCTGCAGAAAAACATGGCCACCCATTTAAAGCTACCTTAGGGCTTATTCAGCTTTAACTTGGACCTTGACCCTCTCATCACGCCGATGAAGACTGGACGACTCAGCGTCAATTTAATATCTTTCTACCAAAATTTCTGCTCAATATTGATGGCTCTAATCTCTGTTTCTTTTTCGTCATACAATATGTCAGGAGATAAGACATGCGAGTAACATATTATACTATTCATGTTAGAATTTGGCAACAATTTTTAATGGCACGTTGTCCTTTTTTTTTTTTTTTAATTTTATGCACGGAAAACTTAAAATATTTTTTATAAAATTTAAAATAAATAAAAAATATTAAAATATATAAAATAAATATTAAATAGAACTCAA
>CP135580.1:5372437-5469728 GCA_032401905.1 Swietenia macrophylla | reverse complement strand
AAGAAAAGGATATTTTAGGTAAAATAATTTTACAATATCATGTATTTAATATAGTAAAATTATTTAATTAATAAAATAAAAAAATTTATTTATTAATAAAAATAAAAAAATTAAAAATAATATTATTATTTAATTAATTTAATAAGAAAAATATATAATATTTTTTTATTTATTATTAATAAATAAATTTTTTAAATTTTATTAATTAAATAATTATATCACATTAAATTATATTAAAATAATAGAATATATTTCTTAAAACTTTCTCTAAATAGAATACTAACATTTCCTAGGGTTTAAAATCAAATGATTTCGTTGCAAATTTAGATTGACTTGTATTACCATTGTTATTGAACAAATAAAATTACATCAACCAAAGAGACGAAGATAAATGTAAATTAAAAAAATAAAATAATTTTTATTTAAAATATTTTTTTTCATAATTGATCTTATGATACATATCAATTCTTAAAAATTTTATATAGAATAGTCTCATCACATTAACTTTAAAAGTTTTATGTAAAACAGTTTTACTATATTATTATAATTAACTTTAAAAGTTTTATGTGAAACAGTTTTACTATATTATTATAATTGATATAGTGAAACATTCAATTGATAAAGTGAAAAAAAAAATTTATTTATTAGTAAAAAATTAAAAAAATTTAAAAATTATATTATTCAATTAATATATTAAGAAAAATGTTTAGGAATTTACTTTTATTTTTCTTATTTACTATCAATAAATAAATTTTTTAAATTTTGTTAATTAAATATTTTTATCATATTAATTATACTAAAATAATAATACTATTTCACATAAATTTTTTTTTGTAAATAAAATACTGACATTCTCAACTAAAATCAAAACTAAATGGTTTGGTTGAAAATTTAGATTGACTGTACTGCCATTGTTATTAAACAAACAAAGTTATATCAACAAAAAAGACAAAGATGAATGTAAATTAAAAAATAAAATAATTCGTATTTGGAATACTATTTTTGCAATTGATCTTACGATGTATATCAATCCTTTAAAAAAAAAATTAGGATATATAATGCATATTAACCGATTATTCTCTTGAGGAATTTTTTTTTTTTTAAGGGAAATTAGCTTAATATGAATTGTTTTATATTTTTCTAATAATTAGAACAGTTATTTATATATAATTCATAGCATCTAAATTGTAGAGTATTGATAGTTGAAAATAATATTGATACAATAATATGGGTATGTTTAACATGAACTAATAGTTTATTTTATACTTTAAGCTATAATTTATTTCATGCCAAATTATTTATGTAATAATTGTATGCTGTGTCTAATGCAAGAAAACAATTTAAACATACACTGACATGTCATTAACTGTAAAAACTATTAATAAAATAATGTGTGTGTATTTTGATGTAATACATTAACTAATTTTAAAAGTTAATTATGATATTTTTAATAATTAAAAGGTAAGAAATAAATATAATTTTTTAAAAAGAAAATAAAATATCATATTAATAAGGAATCGTTTTTATTTCTTAATTTATGTTTTTAAAGCCCAAATTAACAACAGTCATATTATTATTATTATTATTATTATTATTATTTTTTAAAAAATATATTCAATATCTTCCTCCAAGCCCGAGTAAACTCGCACGTACGCACCTGCAAGAAACGCTCTCGTGTCCGTGGCTGTAGAATCCGGTCCTTCTTCACTTTTATCACAAATGAAAACAGAATTTAAAACTCGCGTAGATCCTTCTCCCTTCTAATTTTCGCAGGAAACAAAACTAGCTCATCATCAATCTTCTCATGACATCACAAACACTGTGACACAAAGACAAGGGCTCAAGGTTGGTTTTCAGATCTCAGTTCCTTCCTTTTTCGTATTATTGTGTTTTTGCATGTGCGCTTGTTTGTACTTTTGTTCATTTGGTGTTATAATTCCATTTTATGTATGTTTTTCGAATTTCTGAAAATCTACTTTGGAGAGATAGGTTTCTTGTTTTGATGCTAGAGTGGCATTAGGGCTCTGGTTTTCTGGTTCTGTTCGGATTGGCGAGTGTTAGTACTGGTATGGAACATATATGAGACAATAATATCGTGGCTCTTTTTTTTTTTATGTAAGTTGTTAAAATATTGTTTTAATGGGAAAATTAGATCAGATGTGAGAAAATTTTTTGTTGGGCTGAAAATTACTGTTCTTGGTGGTATGAGACTAATGTCTGTAATGCGGTTAGCTGGTGTCTGAGCACCTGAATTTATTGTCATTATTATGTGTTTTGGCTTTGTTCTTAAGTGTAAAAATTCACCATTAACAGTTTCTTGCCATCACTGTATCGGCACTGGGAGCTTAAGTGATACAAGGAGGTGTGCAACCGGGTTAGTTCTTATGTTCAAATCTGACTTACCAAGTGGAAAGCAGTTGATTATTGTGATTGTTTATCTTTTATTACTTTGGGGGCTAGCGACTAATTTCAGTTTTATGCATAAATTACCTAACTTGGCATATAACTCCATGGGGTGGATTAAGCATTATGATACTTCATCCCGGCCATGAGATCAGGTGTTTTAATACCTTTGGATCTTCTTACCTTGATACTTATATCCAACAAGTTCTGCTGCTGCATGAGATTCATGAATGTTTGAAGTAGGTGGATAGGGTTTAATTTTTATTTTATTGTATTTTTTTAAGGACGATATCTCATGAATTATTCAACCAACGGCAAAGGAATCATCCTAGAAGATAGCCTAGTTGGTTGAATCTCTCACAATGGAGCAAGAGGTCTAGGGATTGAAGTCTACTCTCACCAACCTCAGAGGGGAATTATGTTTAACTCTCATTGTGCACAGGGAGGGCTAGGCTGGGGTGTGTGGTGAAAGACCAAAAATAAAAGGAAATAATCTTGGAAGTTGTAGCATTTAATAGGCCCTGTCTCTTATATGCAAAAAAATAAAATAAAATAATAATAATAATAATAATAAAATAAATAAATAAATAAATAAATTGTATTGTGTGTATCCTGCTCATATATCTTAACTCATGTACTTTAAACGGTTCAAAGCATTTATGTCATATAGGTTAGTTGATGTTTGATTATTATGTAGCCAGTCTGCTTTCAAATATTTTCACATGAGGCACCAGTATCTTTATATGTGGTACTGTTCTGAGGCTTATATATTAATTAACAAAATCAAACAGAACTGTATCACTTTCTTTTTCACCAATATTTTGCAGAGGCTTAGTTTCGGTCCAACATGTTATGCTCTACTAAGTGGTAAAAGTAGAGATGGTAGGATTATGAGTTGTGGCAAACGTGAATAAATAAGTCTGTTATGATATTTCAAAGGAATCTTAAATACTCTAGACTGCTTGTAGGACAATCAGAGTGTCAGATCTTGATGGTTTTGTGGGGTGGGAGTGGAAGAAGAAAGGCTGAAGGCTGGGGAATATCTTAGCTGCATTCAATCGTTCATTGCCTCCCACTAAACCTCAATAGCCGTGCTATGTCTGATGAGGATTTATGGGATTCACTATTTTATACAAGTGCTGTGGAAGGTAGTCATAATTGAAACTATTGGGTTAACTTGTCTATGAGGGGTGGCATTGTTATGTTGATATTAAAATTTGTCAAAAAATTATTACTGTTTTGGTGATCAAACCAGTGTCGTAAGAGTTTGGGATCTAATATCTCTTGCCCTTTGTAAAGAGAAGATCAGTTCAAAGGTTATCTATTTATTGGGTAATGTGGTGGTATGATCTTATCATGTGTAGATTATTCTCGGTATATCCCTTAAATGAGATTAAGGCTTTTTCTTATGCAAATGAGGATGCATGCTTGTGAACAGTTTAGCATTTGTCCATGATATTTGATATAATGGGAAGCAAAATTGGATTGAAGATAAGAGTGATAAACAAGATAATGCAGTAATTTATTAGATCTAATCTTCTGAAGAAAAGAATAATTGAGGTTGGCTGTTCCTATCTTTGTTTTTTCTTTTGGTTGAATGCTTTGAGAATGAGAAGATAATTCATTTCAACCTGCCTTCAAAACTTATTGGTCATAGTAAAGCAGCTGCCTTTTCTCCAATCTTGCTGCTTTTTTCTCCTAGGATGTTATAGTTCAGAAAGATTTAAATATAACTGCTGGCCTGCTACGTGGGAAATGGATAAAGGGTAGTTACGCTAGTCACTCAGTACAGGAACTTGTTTATGTGTGCCAGAAACAAAAGAAGTAATCAAATTAGTGCCTAGCATAAAAAATGAGAGAATATTAGTAATAATCCTTCCTTAAGTTGATTGTGCATTCAGATTTATCTAGAATATATAAAAAAAAAAAAATCTTATTTCTTTGAACATGAAGAAATAAAGAAGACATTGCAATTGCCAAAAATACTAGGCCCGCTAAAGGCACCAAAATAGAGAGAAAGTTGTTGAGAATTGTCATAGAAAGGGTACCTCGGTTTAATATTTGTAGTTGCTATTGGTATAAAGATATCCTATAATAATTAGAATTCTTATTCTAATTTGTATATAAGTATACTAAATGAGTATCTATACTAAGTGCAAGGAATATAGAACTAAATAAGCGCATCTTTCTCCATGAAATATCTATATGATAATCCATTTTCTTTATTATTTATTATTCTTACTTATTTTATTTTTCTTCTTCTGTTGTTCTTAGCTTCTAATTTCTTTTTGAATATCTAATTGCTTTTTTAATCAAAAAGAGTTTCTTACAAGTTCCCAAACGATTCGTTAGAATCCGCTCCAACTGCAAGGATTTTTAGGGAAAATGGACTTGTTGGGAGACATAGAAAGGTGCAAGATTCTATATTTTCTCTATTTGAATTATATATACATACACAAGATGGGAATGTGAAATTCGTTTTATTTGCCTTCTTGCCACCATTCTTGTTCTTTCTTCAATCGTTCCAATCAGGACCAATGGGAGGCCTTCACCACTTCAAGCGGGCACTTTTATTTTTTTGAATTAGAAAGAATGGGGCCTTATTCTGTTCAGGTGGGATGAAAGACAAAGAAAGGAATCAGGGGGCTTTATGACCAGAGAAAGGGAGGGGGCAAGGTTGTGTGTCATTGGGTCGGCAGTGGAACCCATAGGAATGGGGGACAACTGGCCGAATTCACGTCAGAAATTGCCAACATGACCACAAACAAAATCTTGAATTGCATATAGAAACAAAATGAACCACCTATATTCTCAGAGCTGAGGTATATGAAGAATGGCTTTTTGGTCCCTTTTGTCCAGTGATTAGGACATCGTCTTTTCATGTCAAAGACACAGATTCAATTCCCGTAATGGATAGGTACCAATAATCCTTCACATTTGTTGATCATGTATTCAGTTTTGTCTAGAATATCAAAGAAATGTCCCATTTGATAAAGCTTCTTTTATTAAAATAAAAGATATGCAGTTCCCATGCTTAATTAAATGTTAAAGGTCTGTTTGCTGCCCTGCATTCAGCATACTGAATGGTAAAAACCTTATTCCCATTTGGTGTAGTGTGTACAGTGCTAGAATTTGCATGAGTTGGTCTCTCTACATACTACTAACCACCTGGATCTAGTGATGTTTGGCAAGAATTATCATAGGTGCCATGATCACTGTTTGTTTTGCAAACAAGCACTCATTTTTGACCTGTCATTTCTGAATCTCAAATAATTGAGAAATCGGTTGTATAAAATAATTTTTGATGAACCCAAGTTGACTTTGTATCCTTTTTTAATTACATATAACAAGATATCCTCTTTACATTTCCATTTCTGCATGTTGGAAACGTTGAAACTTATATGAAAATATTTATGGGGGTAACTCTAGAGATTTCTTCCTGTTGTGGTGTTCTAGAATATGTCTACTTGGCAGTTTGGGGTTCTCTTCCCTTTTTTCTTCCATTTGAATTTTTATGGTACTGTATGGAGACTAGCTTTGTATTTGCAAATTTTGTGTAATTATTATTTTCTAAGTTTCTGCAATGTGCTTAGACTTGGCTGTGGCTTAGCTTTTGAATGAAAATGATGAAAATAACCAAAGAAAAATAAAAATTAGAATATAATACCTGCAAGCAATCTCATTATCAACTTGATATGTTCTTCATTCATCATTGGTAAAACACTATGGAGAGACTTGAGAGCATTTGTCTATGTATTTAACATGCAAGCAGGTCCCTCTGTTGAATGCTTGGGTGCCACAAGTATTGTTTGTGTATGCACTGTAGTATAATTTCCAGAATATTAGTTCTA
The DNA here is from genome assembly GCA_032401905.1 of Swietenia macrophylla. Taxonomy (NCBI): domain Eukaryota; kingdom Viridiplantae; phylum Streptophyta; class Magnoliopsida; order Sapindales; family Meliaceae; genus Swietenia; species Swietenia macrophylla. Next base: position 5,463,474 of record CP135580.1, on the reverse strand, counting down.
TAATCACTTTGGTATGTGTGCACGGTTAGAGGTATAATTTTACCACTTATTTGTGGAATCTGTAATGGCATTGCTTGTCTGAGCCTCAGAATGATATTTATTTTATGCTTAGTGGCATTCAGTGTGCTTCATCTACTGTTGATTCCACTAATGAATACTTCATCTACTGTTGATTCCACTAATGAATATCAAAAAGCTTGATATTGCGTGCAAAGCAGAGAAGAAGACCAGTAAATGTGCACCAAGTAGTGATTTGGAAAGCATCAATACTTAAAAATCAAGTGTTATGTGAACAGTTAAGACTTTTAGAGTGTTTCTATTATAAATTTGGCATGCCATTACACAAGAATGTGAACAGTTTGGTCTCAAGTCGTTTTTGTTCTTTTTTACGAAAGATTTGATGCTATGTTTTCTTTCTAACTATCAAATACTGATATTTCTCTTATTTGATCATTGACATTTATTGCAGCAAAAAGGTATCAGCTATTTGAGACCTCTCAGAGGCTAAATATGAGTCTAGCGTGTCTTGTGTGTCACAGTGTAGAAAGTCCATCACACTCATTCAGGAGTTACTCCGCTTCAAGCTCAGACAACGAGGGAAGATGTTCAGCCATTGCAAACTGCTTAGCAAGAAGGTCATCTCTTCCAACACCAAGACCAACAATAGCATCCACATCCAAAGTGACCCCGCAACCAAACTTTCAAACAGCCATCGGAATGGACGGTGCCCCACGGTTAGTTCGAAGTCATGCTGTCAGAAGGGACCTTGTGAGAGACTGGAATTTTGAGGAGGTTGTTATGGAGCGTTAGTTTTATGTTAAATTTGGGATGCCTTGAGGACTCGAGTCTCTTGGGGTAGCATTAGAGCTTCGGTCCTTTTTTCTTTTTTTCATTTTTTTGGTATTTTTGTTGGGGGGTGGTGGTGTGGGTAGTATTTAGATTTTGGCATGGATGCAACTGAACTGACGTTTCCCCCAAGAAGAGTTTGCGCATTTGTAACCATTTGAGAAATTTTATTTCTATATGAAAACGTTGTCCAAACTTCTTTTTCTTCGGCTTTCTCTCCGCTCATCAGTCTTGGTTTCCGAATCCAAACATGCTTAATGGTTCAGACGGCAATTTCAAGCGGATGTTTGGCAGAGAACTGGTCGTGTGTTTCTTCGAGAAAAGAAATTCAAGTTAATTTTTAATTTGGTTACATATTTATAATTTTATATTTTACTATATTTTACATTCTACTGGAGTGAATGGCAGTAGTATAATTATAAACGCTACAAAAATAAAATAAAAAAAATTAGAAATTATTCATTCTTCTGCGACTCAGTTTCGCCCAACTGAAGGGAAATCGTGAACGTTAGAAAGACGAGACAAAGATTGTTACATGGATATAAACTAGCGGAATAACCAAACCAGTGTTAGGAAACATTGGTGTTTGTGCTTCAAATCCCTCCCGTAGCAAAATCAGCTATGCAATCCCACTGAGCAGAAAATAAGAGAAGAATCTGAACTCGGTGCAGTTGGGCTTCGAAAATGGCGTTGAAATCACAGCAACAATCAAAGTACAGCAACACTTCCTTCTCATTACCTTGTGTGCGTGTCTCCTTTACTCTCCTCTCAATAATCTCACTCTCTTTCCTCTTCGTCTTCTTCATCACTAATAAGCAGCAGCAACTATCTTCTAACCAATTTCTCCTGACCACCAACTCTAATTCCTCCATCAATGTCTACGTCGCAGACATCCCCAGATCCTACAACTACGATCTCATCAACCAATATTGGGCTTCCACGTCCCCCGACTCTCGCTTTCCATCCGATCCAGATCGTCAGATCCGCCACCCTCCGGCTAAATACCCTTCTTACCCTGAGAATCCGTTGATAAAGCAGTACAGCGCCGAGTACTGGATCATGGGTGACTTGGAAACTCCAGAAATTATGCGAAGTAATTCCTTTGCTAAAAGGGTTTTTAATGCCGAAGAAGCTGATGTGATCTTTGTGCCGTTTTTCGCGACGCTAAGTGCGGAGATGGAGTTGGCGAAGGGGAAGAACACGTTTAGAAAGAAAGGAGAAGGAAATGAAGATTATCAAAGGCAAAAGGATGTGATTGATTTTGTCACAAACTCGCAGGCTTGGAAGATGTCTGGCGGTAGAGATCACGTCTTTGTGCTCACTGGTATGTTAAGAGTCATTTTCATGCTTAAGTATGTTATCACTTTTACTTGCAACTCTGATTGGTGTGTTCCTGGTAAATTTTTTGAAATTTCAGGAGGTTACTAATCAAATTTTTTGAAACCAATGAGCTTTATCTGTATGTTAACCAAATCTTTAGCTAGACTATAGTGCGGAGAAGACTCCATGTTTTAGGCTTTTGATAGTGAAAACTAAACTGTTAACTCTTGCAGCAGAAGCTTGTGTCAGGTCTTATGGAAACTCACGATGAATTTTAGGGGAAATATCTACTGATTTTTGCCTGTAGTTTAGCTTTGAATTTGAGGAGAGTTTGTTGAAATTTATTGTTATGATTATGGTAAGTGTAAGGTGTGGTGAACAAGGTGCTACGTTGGTATTGTGCAGCTTATAATTGAAGCATTGTTTGGCAGACCCAGTCGCAATGTGGCATGTCAGATCTCAAGTAGCACCTGCTATTCTGCTTGTGGTAGATTTTGGTGGTTGGTACAGACTTGATTCGAAGTCATCCAATGGTAGCTCATCAGAGATTATATCACACAACCAAGTTTCGCTGCTTAAAGATGTTATTGTTCCATACACACATTTGCTTCCTAGATTGTACTTATCACAAAATCAGAAACGCCACAACCTTCTTTACTTTAAAGGGGCTAAACATAGGCACCGGGTTAGTCAGTCTATTATCATTTCATCTATAATTGCATAATTTTCATCAAGTTCTTATCAAACCGTGTTCTCTTTTTATGTTTTATTCTGTTAAAAAATAGGAAAAACATTGCTTTTCTATCTTTTCAAACATAATGTTGAAGTATCGAGCATCTTATGTTGTGCCGTGTGGTTACAGGGAGGTTTAGTTCGAGAAAAGTTGTGGGACTTGTTGGTTAATGAGGCAGGAGTTGTGATGGAAGAAGGCTTCCCTAATGCCACGGGGAGGGAGCAATCAATAAGGGGGATGAGGTCATCCGAATTTTGTTTACACCCAGCTGGGGACACTCCCACTTCATGCCGACTTTTTGATGCCATCCAAAGTCTCTGTATACCAGTCATTGTTAGTGACAACATTGAGCTTCCATTTGAAGGCATGATTGATTATTCTGAATTCTTCGTTTTTGTGGCAGTTAGAGATGCATTAACACCAAATTGGCTTCTGGGCCACCTTAGACGCTTTTCCAAAGAGCACAGAGATGAGTATCGTCGCAAAATAGCAGAGATTCAGCCAATTTTTGAGTATGATAGCAATAATCCTGGTGGTATTGGTCCAATTCCTCCAGACGGTGCAGTGAATCATATATGGAAAAAGGTTCACCAAAAGTTGCCCATGATCAAGGAAGCCATTGTTCGAGAGAAGAGAAAACCACCAGGTGTCTCTGTTCCTCTGCGTTGCCATTGTACCTAAATATGCACTTTTACTAATTTGAGGGTTTTCTACGCTATGAGTGATTCACATGTTTACTCATGAATTGACATCAAACAATTTGATTTTCCTTCTGGGCGATCAATTGTATTATTACTTCACTGTGCAATTTGAGTTATGTTCATTGTTGATGCTCCTTTTTCCTCGTGTTTTTCTACTCATTAATTCATGGGGTTGTGAATTATGTAATTTGATGGACCTAGAGATCTCTTAAAGACAATTAAAAGTTCAACAATATTTGTTTGATGCTGATGAGAGAAATCATGTTCTTATATTTTCCCATGCTTTTACATGTTGAGATACCATCCCAATTTTCTCTTTAGAAAATTGATTACTCTTGAAATTCTTAGAACGTTATGTGTGGTACAGAATTTTCTGTTCACATTCCATATGACAATTGTATCATTATTTCGGATTTGTGAAATTAATGTCTACTGTACAAACCATCCCTTTGCAGCAAGAAAGGGTAACCAATACCCCATCTTTTGGAAGGAAATACCACAAACAAAACGCTGATTACAAACCCCACAAGAAGAGGAACAGTGTTAGTAATCTTCCTGGGCATTGCTGGATAATAGCATGCAATGACATCGCTATGTGATGCTGCAAAAGAAAGAAACGCAATCAACGAAAGTGAAGCATGGAAGAGATCAGTCCATCTCAGTCTATAATCACACGGCATACATGGTTTCTTCCTGCCTCCATTGAAAGTCCATATGCCTCTAAATGTTGCCACCCCATAGTACAGCCTTCCAGTGGCTGTTCGAAAGCTGTCGGTGAATGTAAAGAATATGCAAGAGGCGGCCAGGATGACCATGAAACAACCCATCAACCAGCGGCTGAGATTGGTGCATTCGCCATCATTGGTTAGCAGAGGAGCAAGTATGGTGAAGGCAAGGATGGTAGCCGTTGGTAAAAGAACATTAAGCCGGGCAGTTCCACTTAGAATTGCATTGATGAAATACATATATTGCGCTTCATCATGGTCGTCATCATCCAGGTAGCAGTAGTCACCGTCGTCTTTGCAGCTATCATTTGACATCCTGGCAGATTGATTTGTTCATAACAGAGTTGTTTAAGATACGAAGCAAGTATGATGAAGAAGTGCCAGTGAAGTCCTGATTGGAACAGCAAATTTATATGGGCACTGAAAAGGCAATAGGTATGGATTCTTTGTTTAAGTGTGGGGGGCAAGTAATTCTGTTCCTTTTGCCGTTTGCTTTTGGTTTCAGAAAAGCATTTGCTTTCGGCCAAGATTAAAAAATCTGGATTTTCTCCGTACTTAATTTAGTCAGATATTCAGGCTATAATCTAGTACAACGATACAACAGTTGCCCGATGATATTGATCTAGATTGATTTATTGGCATGAGAAAAATTCTGAAAGTCAAGACGAGAGATGGGAATAAGAAAGGAACCACGTGGGGAACAAATAGCATAAAATTGCTATGAGAAAATAGCTGAAACTTCTCATTGATTTCATTTCCAGGTAATTTTGAGTTTTATAAGCACCAGGACTCTCCCCTTTCTCAATGCACTTTACAAGAATTATATAGAAGATATAGATTGAACTGGACATGGAAAATCTACAAGAATAGCACCACACACAGAACTCTGCTAAAAATCGCAGGACTATGGGGCGGGTATGTAAATTGTGATGAAAGCCTATTTGCAGTATTTACTAACTGGCTGCAAAAAGGAATCAATAATAATTATAATGAAAATTGTGAAACCAGATAGAAATGGCCTAGGTGGAAAACCATTTTGGCTCCATTCGTTCTAGTCCTTAGGCCGAGAAGAACCATTATCATTGTTGATACCACAAAGTTCTCAAGGGTGGTCACGGGATTCCAGTAAGCACCATTGGTCTGGTACACTCAAAAAGTGTGTAGACATGAACTTCCTGAATCTCTTCTTATACTCTTTAGGATAAATAACAGTTGGCAACACATTCTTAGGAACAAGAGAAGACTTCACCCATGTTTCCAAGTGCTTGTCCCATGTGTACTGCCTAAGATAATCAATTATCCCACATACAAGCTCCTGGTGCTGACTGTCCACACCCACAAGTAAAGAATAATCCATCACATCAATTGACTACAAATGAAGAGCAAACCAGTGAGCTACCAGCCTATGACATGACACCATATTCAGAATATCACCAGAAAAAACAAGGAAGAATTTTCAAATTTACTTACACCAAGAAAAGCCGTGTCATTCCAAACAGCTCGTTGCAAGTGACGCTTTGCATTATTACTGACATATAATGGAGAGGAATTCATGTCATTGACAAAGTTCTGATCCAAAAGAACATCTCCAGAACCATCAGCTACTGAATTATATCGAGCATGCAGAGCCCCTTTAAGATCATACTGCCGAATAATGTTTCGTCCAAATGTAAGATTCTCCATCACCATTAGCTCGTGTCTCATCTCTTTCCCACTTTTTGTCTGTCTTACAGTTACCTGCAAAGAAATCAAATATTTACTTGAAAGAATAAGAAGAATCCTCAAGGGCAACAAAAAATCAATCTCACTGACCTGATAAATCCCAAGAACTTTTGCAAGGCAAGTTTGGTTCCATGAATCAAATGATTCATTCATGTACTTGAAGTAACGCATAGCAAACTTGTCAAATGAATCAAACTCTGCCTTCTTAATCTCCTTTATAATGAACCTGTCATCAAGTGTTTTAGCAAAGAAGGATTTGCTCTTCCCACCTTTGGCATCCCAGTTTCTACAACGGCCGAGGGAATCAATCTAATCAAGCTCAGACAGGCAGCATCGACTCCGCAGATCACGGAACTGGCTTGCATAGAGACACTTAACTGAGTATTTACCCTTTGCAAGTGATTTTGAAACCCCAATTGCAACCTCTGGACTTGAGACTTCTGGAGGAATCAGAGATTCCAACAACTTCAATCCATCAAAACTGGAGTACCGAGACCCTTCTGAAGAACTGCTTAGAGCAGAATGGATGGAATCTGAATCTAAAGAGCCATTGATAGGCCTATGTGGAGATGTTGTGGTGGGTATTCCACTCAAGCTATGTAAACTTTCAATTGATTTAACAGCCGTCTCACCATCTTTCCTACAATCTTCATTGAATACCAATGTTGATAGAGGTACATCTTTCAACAAGGCCAGGGCACAAGCAATTATGCTTGAGAGTTCACCTTCATAATCTGAAACAATATAGTTCTCAGTTCTTAAAGGGATGTGCAACCGTGCACCTTCCTCACTGATTAGTTGATAGACAGCTTGCAAGTTTTCAGGAGTATAGCTACTAATACATTCAAATTTCGGCACAAAACCTCTCTGCAGATCTTTCATGTATTTTTGTCGGAGTTCTGAAAATGGCATCCAGAACCATCCATTTAATTTTTCCAAGTTGGATAATAGTAAATGTGGAGATGTTCCACATTTAGGTACTTTTGATTCAACAAAAGAATCATTCTTTGCAAGATTTGAAGAAATAGGAAAGCTACCATCCACTTGAAAATTTTCAAACAAAGGTAACTCCTCTGCTTGGAAGTTATTGTCACCTGAAGGATCATCAAAAACATTAGCTCTCACGGTAAAGTCCTTGTTGGACAATGTAGTTGGGCTTAAACCACCAACTGGCGTCTTAATATCCTCTGACACAGTAGATGTGTTATGGATACCCTTCCATTCTTCAGATTCTTGGTCAGAACCATCAACTGGAATTTCTTTAGCCACAAAATCATTTGCTTCATCTGATATATTGCACATAACTTTCAAATTGTCACAATTGTTGGAATCTTTAACACCATTCCCAGAATCATATTCTGGCCCCTCATTTGCTCTATAAGTAGCATCATCCATCTTCAAATTCAGTTGCTCCGGCAACACTTTCTCAGCAGCACCAGTTATGACCACAGTAGGCTCAGGCAAGAGCAATGAACACAAACGTCTATCCCAAACACATGATTCAAGCCCAAGCTCCCACCGCAATCTATTCAAGCTGAGAAGTCTATGAAAACCATCATCTGGAATAACATTCTTAGCAACCAAATTTTGAATGTCAACCTGTTTTTAATATTTTCCAATAAAGCAAGTGAACAACTAAACAAATCTAAAACCATTTTTCTCTTTAAAATTCACCTATCTGGAGTAAAGAATAACAAAGCTCCCCATAACTAGGATTATTAAATACAAAAGAAAATAGCACTCTCCATGAATTTTCTCAAAAAATAATGAAGGTCAAGAGTTGAGCTGACAGGTAGAAAGTACAAACATATACAACAACAATTAAAACAGGCAAAAGCAAGCTCTATGATTCCTTAAGAGTTAAAACTTCAGAAATTAGTACAAGGACAAAACTGACCTCAAACATGGCACGTTCCTGCTTCAGCATCTCCAAAGTGACAGAGAACTCTTTCAACGAGCCTTGGAGGTTCAGAGTTGACCCCACAAATTGAGATCCTATCTGTTTTAGAGAGCTTTCAACTTCTGTGAACAGCAGCATTCCTTTGGTATATAACTGAAAGAAGAGATCATTTTCAGTTCAAATGTATTACCAGCATTTGGCCAAAGAATATTATGAGGAAAATAACACAAGACACTTACTTTCTGACATTCTTCTTTAAGCCATTCATTGTTGATAGAATTGCCGAACTCCACCTTCTGAGGTGGCAGAGACACAGTGTAAGTCGTGACTGGAGAGTAACTGAACATAGCAACCATTGGGCCTAATCTGGTGTTGCAAGAAGATACCATGTACAACAAGGACATCAAAAAAAAGATGCAATTCTTTGCAGAAATAATTTTAAACACAGCGAAGAGGAATAAAAATTCGATGCTACAATGATATAGTCATATCCTGCATTTCCCTAAAAAGAAACCAAGATGCCACAGACAGCAGCCCCCATTTGCCTATTGTTCCAAGCTCTGAGATCCTACACCATTCCCATTATAGGCAAGGTTATGCCTGGCTAATCTGAACATTCACTCAAAGTTAGGTTTTACAATTTATCATTATTATTCTTGTTTATTTGATTGGGAATGTTACTAACACCCAAGCTGCAATGGACACAAGCACACCGAACCAATGAGAGAAGATACCATTCGAACAAAGACCATTTTAGGAAAGAAACCCAAAAGAATAACAGAATATACCACTAAATCAAAGCAGACTAAAAATCCATACCCAAAAAGGTAGAGGAAATCCCTGTGCAGAGAATGCCCACAGCTTGATAATGTACTAGATGATGAGTAGTGAGAAAAGCTGAGTTCCAGGAACTTCCCGAATGACAGATCACAGCCGGCAGTTGAAATTAATACTCTCTTTGTTGATTTTGAAACCACATTCCCACTTTGACATTTACCACATCGACCCCACATCCAAATTTTTCCTTCCACTTCTCCTGGCAAACACATTCCACCAGGAAGCCGTTTAACTCGTATTGTAAGCTGCTTATTGAGGTGTGCATAATAGTAAAAGTGAGCTTCTGGCAATTGACCACATGCAGCACATTGCTTTCTCTGAAAAACATTGCAGTTTGTATAAGTGCACGTAACAAGTCATTACAGCCTAGATCGTAATAACAGTTTGGAGACCATATACATCCTAACATTCACGTGATGGTTCCCTGTATGAGAGAAAGAAATAGCACAAATCAAATATACAAAAGAGTCACAGCAGCACCCTTTATCCCGACAGAGCAAGAAAATTGTTTTCTGCAATGGCATATCTGTAATGACACCCCATAAAACTAGAAGAACGGCATCTTAAGTGATGACTTCATAAATGTAAAATTCCCTAACAAATGGAGATCCGAGTAACCTGATTGAGTAGATTATCTTGGAGAAACATCCAGAGAGGAACATCAAAATTCCTGTAGAACATAATGTGAGAAAAATGGCTTTGTTCGCACATATCCCCCCTCAAGGCATTTCGGGTTGACATCAAAACCAAAATACTTTGAGAATCCAATGATGCATTACCATCCTCCTTACTTTGCAGTGAATCCTCGTCATTGACAAATTCTACAGTTACAGGGGCTTCAGAGCAAGCTGACAAAGGTGTTGGTTGCCCATCAAGTGATTTCTCTTCATCAGAACTACTTCTAATTTCCATTTTACAAGGGTCAGAGACCTCCATAACTTTTGAAACTGAAACGTCTGTGATCTGACCATTTTGCTCCTGTCCACGGAAACCAAAGTACAAAGACAAAGACAGATAAGCAGCAGCAGATGCAAGAGAGAAATTGTCCCCTATAACTTTCTTTAGAGAGGCCGAAAGTGACAGAAACCCAGAAAATACGGCTGGATTGTACGGGTCAAAAGATAATATGGAATCCCCTTCTAATTCATTGGTTGCATAGGAACTATCTTCATGGAAACCGTTGGAAATAGGAATATCCTCTGTTCTTGAACCACTTTCAGCTGTAGAATCTTCAAGATAAGGAATATTAGAATCACCATTTTCTAAAGCAGGGTATTTTCGATCCATTGGCAAGACACCTGCCACTGCAGCAGAAGGAATGGTAGAAAACATTGCTCTCTGATCAACAAGGAAAGATGTTTCAAGAATTAAATGGTAGGCCATGACAACTGCACAATGCACCACAGATTTAATCCTCTTCAGTTCATCACTGTTGCTTCCTTTCAGCAATATCTGAAACATTACATCATACAAAGTACTTCATGGAGTATATATTCCATTAAAATTACTGGCACAAAGAAAACTAAAAAGGGAAAACCCAAAAAATTAGTGTGCATTTGTTTCAACTTTTTATTTAGACATACATGTGCTTGAAGAACAAGAATGAGCATCTCATCAACCACCCAGAAATTAAAACAAACAAAAGAAAATCAAACATAACAAACTCACTGTGCAACCAAGACGTGTGGGACAGCCCTCAAGGAACATCAATGTTTTACTTGGCCGCTTTCCACCTTCAGCAAAACCAGCATGTTCCTCTACAAATTTTTCAATATGAAAGGAGTCGCAACTGTTTAGTTTTTGGCTACTGAATGTATCAGATGCTACAATCAGTGAGCCAGTACAGCAAGCAACTCGTTCCAGGCGATGGAGTTTCATGTCAAAAACCAGTGTAACTCCTTTTGCGAGAATAGACTCTTGAATATCACGAGAAACAGTTTTTTCCACTAGAACCACATTTGGATGGCATGTTTCTATCATCTCCATGACAGATTTCGTATGACATTTTTCCTACAGTGAAGGAGATGGTGAGAACAAATAATACTATACTTCATGTACATGAAGATTGCAGATAATTTTATGAAATTACCTGTTCCATTGCATTAAATGATGACAACCCAATAGAAGACTGACCAAGCGAGCCCTGCATCAACAACAGCCTTGGATTCTTGTACTTAGTTGGCATGTGCTTGTGAGCAGCATGCTTCTTAAAAACTAAACCTTTGATTACTTGACTGCAAACCAATATATATGTTAAGAGATCAAGATGAAAGCAGACAAACAATAAGCAGTTTCATTGGTGAATTCGATGCAAAATGCAATTTGAGATATGTGTGTGCCTCTATATTTCTTCCACTAAATTGCAATTGATGATTTATAAAGATCAAAAGACTATCTACAACAATTAAATGTTGTGACAAGTAATTTCTGTTATGAACATAATCTGTAGAGAACAAAATGAACAACAATCAATACCTTCAAGGGGAAAAAGAAAACCAGTTCATTTTTTTCACACACATTTTAAGAACTGATTATGGGAAGATAATGCAGTAAGAACAAACATGCACAATGGAAGTACAGCTATTTCTACGTAAAATTAACGAAGAACAATGTAATATCAAAAACTCACTGTTCTCCTACTTCAGATATCTCTTTAGTAGAAATAAAATATGCAAAAAAAGAAAAAAGGAAAAGAGAAAGTTCTAATCATATCACCTTTGGCTGTGAGATCCAGTAGCAATACATTTTACTTTTATGTAGCTATTTGGATCCATTGCTTTACCATCTATAGAATCAGGCCTCAAACAAGAAGCAGCTTCCCAAGATAATGATGTAACAATATTCACCCAACTTTCTCCATCTTTGCAAAAAGAGGCAACACCAACAGAATTAAGAAGTTGATTCACAATGGTCTTGAACTTCCCATTTACCACCTCTTCCATAGCTCTTTGTTTTCCCTCTTTAAACTTATATCTCCCACTGCCTTCTTCTCTAAAATGACTCAAAGAACTTGGCTTGCCCCACTTTGTGCCATCACCACGCTCGTCATCATCATCGTTACAAGCCACACTAGCCTCCATGTCATCCTCAGGACCTTCTGATTCTGGAGGTACCCAAATTTCTAGATCCATTTCACAATCAGCAGACTGAGAATTCACAGATACGTTACTATCAACTTTTGCTTCTAGACCATTACTAGACTGCTTTATTTCCACCTCACTCATGATGTCATTGTCATTTCTGTTACCTACATCCTTTAAGATACTTCTTGTCATTTTGTTTGATCTATCAAGTCCATTTACAGGGCCCTCCAAGCAAGAGTCTTGCAACTGGCCATTCATTCTAACACTGGTAACCTCATGATTATTGTTCATTGCACCTTCCTCTTGATCACTTCTGACCAAAAATCAAATGAAATGACTTCAATTTTTTGAATAATGCAAGGAAAAATAGTCAATCAGCACTACAATTTGACAGCATACACCTACCAGTCATTAGAATTTACTTCAACCAAAAAGCTCCTGAAATAGCAGAGAACACAGGAAGATATTAGAATGCAACTGCATAGCGAAAATGTTTGACAAGCTAAATGATATTTCTGAAGAGAGAAAATGTTTGACAAACTAAATGATATTTTGAAGAGAGAAACAAAAAAGATCAGTTACTGCAGCTTGAGAAAGAGCAATCACTGCTTGACAATGAAGTCGTCAGGCTGATCATTGGTGTTGGAAAAGGACTCAAATTATCAGGCTTCAAATATTCTCTTTCTTGCTTCTCTCTACAGATTCGGCAGGACCAAAACTATTTATTTTCAAAGAATTTCCATTCTCCAATTTCTCTTCTCGTCCTTTGCCTTTGCCTTTGTCAATTCATCACCACAATGATGACACTTGCTACAAATCTGATTCAAAAATAACTCCAGCAACTGGTCTAATCTGAATGAGGTCCAACAATGATCATGTAATTAATTCACATAAAACAACCAAAATTAAACTTACAAAAGAATAAAATGTCCAAAATCATTTTCTTCAATGAAAATACACTTCACAACTTCGATCCAATATTATCAGGCACTGAATCTAACATACAAGCCATTTCCAAGACTAAAATTCACAAGACAAATAAGAACCCAAATATCATAACTGATGAAGATAATGAACCCAACAATAATTAGTCATTTAAGAACTCTCATATCACATCTAGCATAAAAATCAGAATATTAAAAAGGCACAATTTGAACAGTTAAGGAATCTAGTCCTCACAGATAATACAAATTTAAACTCAGAATCAACAGTAAAAGCCTTAAATCCACTTGTAACAGAATATACCATTGTATATAATCCATATCACTGAACAACTCACCAGAGTTCTTCGAGGTGCAATTTACTTCCTAAAATTTCACTAGCACCCAGAAATAAAAAAAAGTTCTATTTAGGCCAAAAAGAGCACAAGCCGCTATGATCAAGCCCTAGAAACTCAAGATTAGAGAGATTGTCCAAATCCCATAATATACATAGATTTAATTTAGCCTCCAAAAGACCTGTAAAATACAATTTAGTAAATAACTAAATCCTCAAAGCACCTCAGTTTCGACACCATATGTAATTGTTAACAGTACGTATCACACAAATAAAGATCAAAGCATGTTTGTTCACCAACTGTAAGCCAAAACTAAAGTAACAAATCTTTAAAAAAATGAAAAAGAAATCATGCATACACAAATAAACAGAACAGAAGAAGAATTTAAAAGTAATATTGTTATAAATCAAAACGAAATTTGGATGAAATGAAGACAAAGAACAAGTGAGTATACACTCGAGTCAAAAATCGCCACCTTTATAAAACTCAAAATAAACTGATCAAAAAATTCAAAGGGGTTGAATGTGATAACAAGAAAAGCAAAAACGTCATAAATCTCAAAGTATTTGCAAAAAACTGATCTAAAAATGTGGGAAAAAAATCAGCTAAGTCAATTTTTTTCAACATCCCAAATGACAACCCATCAAAATCTTGAAGATTTCATACTCCACGATACCCAAAAAAAATGGCAGTTACCATGTTTAAACTCTGATGTCTGAAAAAATTAAAAACAAACCGAAAATCAAAAATGGAAAGTGTAAAAGACGTTAACTTACTGTCAAAGAAATCCTAAGAGGAAAGTTTTGGTTATTCGGTTTGTGATGTCCGTCATCCAGTTCATGCCCCAACCTCAAGGAATTTTAGAGAGAGAAAGGCGAAGTCCACAAAGTGTTAAGAAATTGAAGAGTGGGGAGAATGAACAAGTAGAGGAAGGAAAGCAGATTGCTAAAATTTACAGGCAAAGGATTTAAAGGGGGGTCCACTATTGTTCATTGTCTTAAATTACTTCACTGTTTTTCAGGATTTTTAAAATTTTATTTAGTATTAAAAAAATTAATTATTTGGATTTGGCGTATTGGTATATTCCTGTCTAAATTCATAGGGTGATCTAATATTCATTGTAATAAATACTATATACGGGATGGTTATTCGGTGTTACCGTGTACTCCACCTTTTTGCAAAGATACCCCTACTCGTTTTACTTATTACATTTATATCCCCCCTACTTATTTTCATTTTCTCTTTTTTCTAATTATTTACAAAAAATAACTTCAACTGGAACTTCTTTTTCATTATGACACAAATAATAATAATTATTACATGTCTTAATACATTTCTAATTTTTTTTCTAAGAAAAACAAAATTCTCATATTGAGGAAAGAATTATACTAAAGTAAATGACTTGTCTATTTTATTACAATTATTATAATATTTTTTAATTATAACTAATTTAAATACATCATATTATTCTCATTTCAATCAAACTCTTATATTAAATTAACAATAACAGCTGCATCATATTTTTGAAATTATTAAGAATAAAAATATATTTAATCTAATACTAAAAGGTGTATAAATATTTTTACCTATACCTGATTAAAATATCTAATTAATAAAGAAAAAAATTATGATATAATAAAAAATTTAAAAAATTATTATTTAATTATTTTTAATTTATTTATTATTTTTTACTGTATATATTAATTTATAATTTTTTTATTTATTTGATGGTCTTACACAATTTTTTTTTTTAAATACAAATTATGACTAATTGGTGGATGCTAAGCTTTTGTCCGGAAAGAGCTAGGGGGGATTTAACTAGAAACCTATTGGATTGCTATTAAAAATAAAGGCATTGAATAATTTATAATAAACTAATTAAATTAGATCTCAACTTAAGGAATTTAAATTAATTTTTTTTATAGTAAATTCTCATGTACATAAATTACCAACATACCCTTTTTTCAATTGTAAAAAATATCGAAAAAGGACTTATCTCATATGTTAGATAAAGGATAAGCAAATGAACAACATGCAACATGTATATGTGAAATTCAATTAATAATGTGTTTACTAATTCGAAATCACAATAAATACTATATTTAATTGTTAAAATAAAAATAAAATTAGTAGGTCCTACGTAATAAAAATAAAAATTTAATGTTTGAGAAGACTTGGGAATGAAATTTTTATTTTTAAAATTAACTATTTTACCCTCACTTAATAATTAAATGTCCTATTTTATCTCTTATTTTGATTAAAAAATATAAAAACCAAAAATTATTTACAAAAATATAAAATATAATTAATTTTAAATTTTTATAAAAAAATATAAAATTCAAAAAATAATTGTAAAATAAAAAAATATTTGGTATTATTTTTATTCATATTTTTATAATTATTATTAATAAAAATAATTTCTTGAATAATAATAATCAAAATTATTATAATAATTAACTAGGAACATTTAATAACTTGAAATAAAATTTTCTATTTTAATTCTATTTTCTAAAATTAAAATAAACAACTAATTCTGATTCTCAGT
This sequence comes from Swietenia macrophylla, assembly GCA_032401905.1. Taxonomy (NCBI): domain Eukaryota; kingdom Viridiplantae; phylum Streptophyta; class Magnoliopsida; order Sapindales; family Meliaceae; genus Swietenia; species Swietenia macrophylla. The sequence continues at coordinate 5,447,786 of CP135580.1, read as the reverse complement.
CTTCATGCCAATTCTAGTCCATTCTGATTCTAGTTAGAGGTGTTTAAAAGGTTAGGCCACCCTAGCTCGGCTTGTGAAAATGAAGCCCACACAGGATAATGTGTCAAGCTAGTTAAAGCCTACATAGTATTTATGCCAAGTCAAGCCGAGCCCATTTAAAAAATATTAAGCCTGGTATGGCTCATGAAGCCTAGCCCATGTGGGTCATGCCAAGCCTGAGTTAGGCCAGACCAGCCCGCGGGCCTTTAAGGAAATCAAAACTTAACTTTTTTTCTTCGTCTTCTGGTAAGCCCAGGTGTTCCAGTAGCTTCTCTGATTTTAGAATTTTATGTTTTAAAATATTTAGAAAATTCTAGTATCAAAGTATTGATCTAAAATTATTGTACAATAATAGTTTTGAATATGTCTTGTTCAGTCAAAAATTAGTTAAATTTAAAGTATTAGTTTTATGTATTTTAAAGAAAACTTTAGATTGATAAAATCTAAAGAGTTTATATTCAAAATCAACAAGTTTGGAACCCAACCGTGAGGAATTATTCAAACCAAGACAAGAAAACTTTCGGTGCAAAATTATTCAAGATCTCATGATCAAGAAAAAACAAACAACTTCGACAATATTATTCAATCTGCGGGACCCACATCAATTATAAAGGCCACTTTATCAAAAAGTTGGTTCAATTATTCAAAATTATTCAAGATTCGCCATCATGAAGGCCACCTTGTCAAAAAGTTGGTTCAATTATTCAAAATTTTTCAAGATTCGCCATCAAACATGAAGGTAACTTTTTCAAAAGGAAACATGATTATGTTTCCTCAATTATTCAATTGTAATAATCAAGTCTAGTATGCATAAATGTACTCAAAATCCATAACATTAGGTAGAACTTGAACGGAGAGCGAACATAGATTTTGGAAGAGAGCTTAGCACGCAGTCTTAGAAAGAGAGAAAATCCCTACTCCCTACTCTGTAAAAGTTTCAAAATCCCTGTACAATTCTATCAAAACTCCCTTGTACAATTCATTGTAAAAATTTCCTTTAACAATAAAATCTTTCAATTTTAATCAATTTTTCCTACGTATTACATTATCAATTTCATTTTAAATTCAAATTCAATTTTAAAATCTATTTTCAAATTTTAAACAAATTTCAATTTTAAAATTCATTTCAAGTCATTTTCTCAAATTTTCTAATTTTATTATTCTTGGGTCATTTATGGTATCAAAGCTCTAAAAAATTCTAGCCGAGCCTATTTAAAAAATATTAAGCCTGGCATGGCTCATGAAGCCTAGCCTACGTGGGTCGTGCCAAGCCTAAGCTAGGCCAGACCAGCCCATGGGCCCTTAAGGAAATCAAAACTTAACTTTTTTTTCTTCGTCTTCTAGGCCTTTTAGCTTTTTCATTCTTTCACACTCACCTCACTTGTTCGTCTTCGTTCTTTCTTTCACCTTTTACTTTCGATCTGCTCAATCCTACTTCTACCAATAGCCAGCTTAACCAGCCGACCCTAAACTCTTTCTCTCTCCTCTTAACGGCTACCTAAACCTATTAATCTCTCTCCTCTTTGCTTCTATTTCAATTGTTTTATAGAGAGTGGAGCATAATACAGAACAACAAGAGGTAATACGATGGATTTTCAAATAATTAGAATGGTTAGATTTAAATGATTTAAAAAAAAGAGCTAGAAGACATATATAAATTGAAAATTTTGTAGACAAGCATGAATGTATTTCTAATTCTCTTAATATGTCTTCAATCTTACTGTTTCTATATTTTCTTCTTCTTCCCCAAATTTATAAACTCTAATTTGATTCAAAGAAAGTAGATTTCGTTTTATATTTTAAATCTTAATTAAATTTACAACCACACCTACGACTACAATTTTAATTCCATCGTATTTTTATATTTTTATGTATGTTTTTAATTTACTAATTATTGTCTTATTTAGTTTACAGTTATACTTTACTAGTTTGTTATTTATTATTTTAATTTTCTAGTTTCATTTTTTTCTTAATGTAGAAAATATGTAAGATTTATAATTTATAGGTTAGTTTGAAGAAATAGTTTGGGCTGTAAATATGTCATATGTCTTAAATTCTTGATTATATATATTCAAATAATCAAATTAAAAAAATGCTAGAAATTTTTAATTTTCTGAAGATATTTGATTGTATTTTTGATAGTAAATGTTAGTTTGCTAATTTATATTTCTGGAGAATAAACATGAAATGAATTTTTAATTAAGAACAATTGTGAACATGCTTTAGTTTAAGTCAAGTCTTTACAAACAATTCTAAAGAGTAAACATTGATATTTCTTAAAATTTTTCTTGCTTTTTAATTATTGTTTAGTGTCAATATACAAGTGTCTTGAAATAAAGTAATTATAGTTAAAGGGTTGATTAAGTTAGACAATTTAAAATTTGTCATAAAAATATTTCTAATAGGGTTACCATGTCAGGTAATCTAAAATATAAAAATTTTAGTCTAAAAATTATGAAAAATTGATGTTTTTCCATTATCTTAAATCTGGAATATATATGATTGAATGATTCTACTTATAAAAGCCCTAAAATGAGGGCATTATGCTTTTAATTATCCTCAAGAATATATAAGTCTTTTCTTATTTTTGGAAAATGTATGATTATACTTTAAAATAAGGTCAATACAGAAGTCTTTTGTTATTTTTTGTTATATTTATCATAAATATTTTTGATTATATGTCTCGAAAATGATTTTTTATTCACTGATATAAAATTTTGTGTCCCTACCCTTGAGATAAGATTTTATTTCTGCGTGTTCATTTTTGTATGAAATTATATGAATTTTTGTTGTCTAATACATTAATTATTTGTTGTAATAGCTAATTTGAATATGATAAAAGTGAAAACAATTGACAATTGCATGTTTCATGGCTATAACATTGTTAACTTAAGACCTTCTAATCTTGAAATCTTTTATGTGATGCATTTTTTGTTTTCTTTCCCAAAAACTCAAAACTTATATAAACTAATCACTAAATAATTAATTAATATAAAAATTCATTCACTAAATAATGACCATTGTATTAAGTAGCATATAAGGATCTAGTACCAAAAGATTTGAGATCATGTTAAAAAAAATAACAAATTTTAGTATGTTGAAGCATAAGGGTTTGTTTGAAAATAGGCAGGGTCGGTTGTCATATTATAATAGTATTTCATATTTGTATGTAATAGTATTTACCCTATTTTGCTGTTATATTATGATACATAAATTTTATTTTTATTTTTTTGCTGATAATATACTTTTTATGAAAGATTGGTTGTTGAAAAAATAAAATAAATTAGTTGATTCACCAAACTTAAGTATTTTTATTTTGATAGATTTTTATTGCTTTCACATTCTTAAATAATATCAAGTGGACAAAACTTGGATGGAAGTGAATCTAATTTTGTCGCAATAAATGTTATTAGCTCTAAAAAGGCAAGGAAATTAAGTGTTTGAAAACTTTTAAAATTAAAGTCTTAAGTTAATAATACTATTGAAAAACAAGAATAAAAAGCAGTTTGTAAGTTATGTAAAGTTGTCCTAAATATTAGGAGTGGAACTAGATATTTGAAATGATATATGACAAAAGATATACAACAACCTACTTCTTTAAAAAACTATACTCAATCTTTACTCGCACCGAATTCTTTCGGGAGCAACACTACCACTTGTTTTATGTACTCACATCAACGCATAAGGGACGAGATGGCTAAATAAATTGCATTAAATGAGCATCCTTTCACTCAAACAAAAGATAAAAGATTTCAAAATTTCATAAAAAGGTACGTTTAATCTTCTTTTAAATTAGTACTTAGAACTATCTATAGAAGTGATTATATAAGACTGTTTTAACAAACAAAAAAATTTTGATTGTAACTTTTTGTTTTTTTAAAAGTGTTATTTTTATTACTTCTGATTGTTGGACTAAATATAATAGGTCAGGTTATATTTGTATCACTTTTCATTACATTATTAATAGTTGGATATTGTATAAAAAAAAATTATTATATTTTGTGAATTAAAATATCCGCATAATATTTTTTTCATTTTCAATGCAATGATTAGTGTTTTTAGAGACTATAATATACAAGATAAAATTTTTATCATTATTTTTGATAATGCATTTACTAATAATGTTACTATTGAATTATTTACTAATAACATAATACTTTTAGTAATTTTGATTCATAATTTTTTTTCATATATGATGTATTTGTCATATTGTTAATTTAATTGTGTAAGATAGTTTAAGTCTAATTAATTATCATCAAGGGGTTCTAAAAGATAAAATTTTAATTCTTTTTTATTGTATTATAGATTACAATTTAGGAAGTTCAAGCTTAATGTAAAAACTTGTTAAAATTCTATTTATTTGATATTGAAATCTTATGTTAATTATAGTGATGCAATTACTAATTTTTATAATCAAAAATTTGGTGCAATACTTTTGAATTCTAATGATTGAATTGTGATATTTAATTTTATAAATTTCTTAAAAGCATTTTATAATGTTACATTATCATGTCTACATTATATTATCATGTACACATGTTTATTTTCCAACTTTATGTTATATTTTAAATTATTTATTTTATATTAATTATATATTTGCTAGTTATAGAAATATTAATGAGTTTTAAAATATTTGTTTTATAATAGAAGAGAAATTTCAAAAATATTGAAAAGATATTCTAGTGTTATTTATATATGCAGCAATAATGGATCATCAAATAAATCTTTCTTGTGTAATTAAATTAGTAGATACAATTATAAAAAATTTAAACGTTACACTTGATATGGATAACTCTTCTATTAAAAATTTTTTAAATAATATTTATAATCAATATCATGATATATTTAGAATAGATATGTCAATTTATAAATGCAATGATGAACTTATAATTAATACTTTTTCATGAAAATTTTTGAATAATGTTATGAATATATTTGTTTACTCTTCTACTTTTACTAGCTTTAATGAATTAGAAAAATATATTTCTACTAATTATAATTTGTTGTTTATTATAGATCAAAAAAAAAATTTTAATGTTTTATAATGGTAGAAAGTAAATGAAAAGGTGTTCCTTGTGCTTTCTATTATAACTCGTAATCTATTAACTCATCTGATACCTACAGTAGCATCAAAATCTACTTTTAATGTAGAAAAGAGGGTATTAAATGAGTGCAGATCGAGATTATTAATGAAAATACTGAATTGCTTAATATGCTTGAAAGATTGGGAGGATGCAGAACTAAAAATTCAAAATCAAGTCCAAAATGATGACCAAGATGATAATGATTTGAGAATAGAAAGTTGTTCTATTGATGAAAAATAGTTTAATTTATAATATTTATAATTTTAGATTTATAGTATTTGTAATTTTATTAGAAAATAAGAAAAAAGCTGAAATGCAAGTGATAAATAGTTTAGTAAGTGCCAACCTGGTTAAAATGTATTGTAACTGTAGTGATAGAAGTTCATTCATTAAAATTAATTTATTGAATGTTATAATTTGATTGTTAAATTAATTTAAAATAAATAAATTAAAATTATTTGATATATAATATTATTTATTTATTATTTATTTCTTTTTTTGTTTTAAGTGATGTTAATGTATTTGTCATTTGTTAATTATATAATTATTTTTTCTTTTAATACACTCATCATCATTGTATTCTTTAAAATTTTAATTAATGTTGTAATATTTAAATGATAAAATTTATAGTAATTATTTAAGACTAATAATATTAGTAATTTAGTATTACTATTATATTTTATTTATTTTTTTATAATAACAAATATAAAATATTAAAATACACGCATGTTACATTTACATTACATGTATAGTTTAATGTTCTTCGTATGCATAATCAAAAAACTGCAAAGTTGGCATGCTTAAAATTTAAAATTGATAAAATGAATGAAATAATATACAAAGAAAAGTAATATATATATATATATATATATATTAAAATAATAAATAAAAAATTACAAAAAATTAGTGTTAGTGAGCCTGAGGGGCTAGCGCTTAACTCGGGCCACTGATGGTTTTTCTCATTAAGGCCTAGCCTGGCCCATTAAAGGATTGGGTCAGGGTTAGACAATTATTGTAGACAAAATAAGTTAGGCTATGTTTGGATTAGTCCAGTCTTTTAGATATATTTAATTCTAATTCGTCCTAATTTCAATGTATTCTAATTACGAATTAGTAACCATATTATAAATAGATTTTTTGATATACAAACTTCATTTTAATTTCATGTATTAAGCATCAAATTTTACTTACATAGGATTTTAATTTATGTGTATTTTTATTATATTAGCTAGTAGAAACATATTTTTTGCATTTTAGTCCCCAGTAGTCATTTCATTTCTCGAGATAATTTTGAAATTTTATTTATTGCTTTGAGCCGTGTGTACATTATTGAAATTAGAAAATTACTATATATATTCACCTCTACAAATTTATTAGTAAAACCTACTATTGCACAATGTAACTGAATAAATACATATTAATAAGTAAATATTTTTATCATAATTTTTTATTTTAATTTATTACATAGATTTTTTTCATTTTTAATTATATTAAATCGTGTCAGATTTATTGTAAAAAAGTTATATGAAATTATCTAATATACATAGTGTGTAATGTTATATTTAGATTTTTAAATTTTATATTGAACGTTTTAAATTTTACATTCGTGTTTTAAATACTTTTTGTTATATATATCAAGTTTTTTGTTAAGGTTTTAAATTTTTTGTTTTAAATTTTTTATTAATTATTTTAAATTTTATATTGGCGTTTCAAATTATTTGTTAAAAAATATATGGTATAATATCTATGCATTTGCTGTTCTTTAAGTTACAGATGTAGTATTAGTTCAGTAAATACATGAGTTCGTGGGATGACATATTCTTATACGTGTATTAACCTAAAATAAGAAATCCAATTAATATTAATGCAGTTTCATGATATTATTAGGTGGATGTAATGCTATTAGATAGACTGAAATCATCACATTATTACATAATACAAACAATATTTGATATATAGCAGTAAAATATGGAAATTTGTTTATGTTAATTATTATACAATGTTGTTACATCAATATAATAAAATTAATTATTATATTGTTACATCACATAAATGCGATGTCCGCAATTCATTTACATGAAGAAGTTAATGCCCAAGTGAATATTGTTAAGTATTGATATTCATATTTATCAGTTATTGATATATTTACAAGTAGAAAAGGTCAGTTTGAAGAAGTTGTGGATTCAACAATAAGTCGGCTTTGTCTATCAATCTGTCTAATGTACGCAGGACAATTGGAGGAGGATTAAGGGCTTTTACCAGGAGGTTTGGTTTCCAACCTCCCCTTTTCTTCTCTGCTCATCTCTTCTTTAATACGTTCGGCTTTGGACTCTTTTATTGCCCACCGCCTGCCTATCTGTCCTGTGTTTTCCAATATCTATCTTTCAAAAATAAAATATTAAATAATTTCTTTTATATGTCTTAAATATTAAATGGTTTACGATTTTTTTTTTTTTAAAATTAGAGATATTCTTAAATATTTTAATTTCAAAAATGACACGCGGCAAGCATATTATCTAAACAAGAACAGGAGGCGGAAACTGAGTGGCCAATTCCGTAAATTACGGGAGCAACTGATTTGTATGGATAGTGACAGAACCAGCCAGTTGTCAAGCACTTAGCCACGTGGCAATGATAGAGGACTGTTATATCGATCGGGACTACTTTTAATGACTAAACTACCCCTCTGTTTCCGTGCAAGCGAGGGAAACACCTAACTGCCTATCACGACATGCAGACTTTTCATAGCCAACGTACGGGGCACTCTTAAAACGGGACCGTGTATTAAACGGAAAGCAATCATTGCACTCAATTTTACATGAATTATTATTAATAAAAATAAAAAAAATTGTTCCCCTTTTGATTTTCAAAATTCATAACATTCACAATTTAAAAATTGACTTCACTGCCTATCATATAATTTTATAACAAAGATATTTTTAAATATTTTTTTGACATTTAATAAAATAATATTTGAATATAAAATTTCATAAAATAAACAAAAAATACTACTTAATGGTAATTAAAATAGTAAAATAATTAAAATATTATTTTGTATAGTTTTAAATATTAATAATATTTTTCACATACTTCTCTTAAAATTTTAAAAATTAATAAAAAATATTTTTGTATTTTAATATTTAATTTAATTTAACAAACTTACATAAATTATGTATTAATTTTAATATAATAATATTATAAATTACTTACTTGTATATAACTATAAGTATTTAATTTAATAAATATATATAAAATTAAATAATATAAATATATACAAATAAATTTTACAAAAGTATTTTTAACTATTGTAAATATTTTTATAATTCTTAAAATTAGTTACACAAAAAAATTTTATTTTAAAAAATACGAATTTAAAATAATTATATATAAGTAGATAATTTATAATACACACACACACATATTCATATTATTTAGTTTATACATATTTATTAAATTAAGTATTTATAGATCTACACGAGCAAGTAATTTATAGTATTATTATATTAAAATTAATACATAATTTATATATATTTATTAAATTAAATTAAATATCAAAATATAAAAATAAATTTTAGAGATTTTTTTATTAATTTTTAAAACTTTAGAAAAAATATGTGAAAAATATTATTAATATTTAAAATTATATATAAAGATATTTTAATTATTTTACTATTTTAGTTACTAATAAATGATATTTTCTATTAATTTTATGAAATCTTGTATGTAAGTGTTATTTTATCAAACTTCAGGGGTATCTGAAAAAACTCCTTTTGTAATATCCATCAAACACCCTCCATTTGCGATTATCCCATGTTTTTATTTATTAATTCCTTTTTTGAAAATTATTGACTAAATTCAAATAAGCAATAAAGTTGGGTGTAGTTAGATTTTTAGCCCTTTCACACTTAAGAATTATCTAAAAAAAATTATTAATAATAACAACTAACAAACGTTGTAAAGTTATTATCATTTATTTTTTTTATTTATGTTTCTTTTACTTTCATATATATTTATTTACTCACATAAAAATATAAAATATAAGATAATAATATAACATTGTCACATAATTTTAAATGAATAAATTTTACAATTTAATTTGTATAGTTAGTATTATCAATAATATAAAAATGCTACGTTGGTTAGAATTATGAGTTTGCAAGCACAATAAATTAAAAATTTTAGTAAAATAATAATACAATAATGTAGTGTTAGTTTGTATGATAATTTTATAACTATAATGTTGTTCCTATATATATATATATTATATGAATGATTTTTTTTTTTAACATTGGTTATTGGTATTTTTATATTATTTTATATTTTAAAAGTAGACTAAATTAATTGTGGATGGGATAATGATGGCACTTTAAGTAATTGTTTGTCTTAGATACCTCTATGATCTATATCCTTCGTATAATAGAAAATTAAAATGTATAAAATACGATAAGAAGACAGATGGTGAGGTGATGCATGATAGCATAGGAGATCCACAAACTCACAAGAATACAGTCAACTAATAATTTAGTTAAAAGTTAATAATAATTGCAATTAATTCTTATCTTTTAATTATTCAATGAAAATGCAACCATTTGTGATTGTTTAATAATTCCCATCTAACCTATCAATCTACGACAAGTGTCTTTTATTCTTTCCTTTCATTGAATTTGGTAGACGAAAAGGGCACACGAATTTCAATTATTCAACTTCACGCTGTAGGGCTTCATATTTTCAAATGATTTGAATTTCTCCGTCTCTATCCAACTACTTTATTCTAATTTAAATAATATTGTGAATTCCAATACAATACTTTCATAAAATGATAATTAAAATAATAAAATAACTAATTATAAATAAAACTAAAATTTTGAAATTATAAATAAGATTTAACAATATTAAATTTGTAGTTATATATTTATCTAAGATAAAATATATTGCTCAACTAACAGTGTAAATCATTTTACAAAATTAAAAACATTAAATTTTTATTTTAATTGATAATAATCACGTATAATTTAATTATTGATGAGGTACAAATTTAATATATAGTATTATTTTTTTTAATTTAAGTTGATTATATTTCATAATCCTAATAATTGACAAGTGATAGCAGAATTAAACTTGAAATACTAAAGTAATGAATTGGAAGAGGGAAGCACCGATTGTCCAAATTTAATGCTTTGTGTGTGATAAATCAAATATTTAATTACAATTAATCAAAGAATCAAAGTTGATAAAAGAAAATAAATAAGAATTGTAAAAATATTTTTTGCCATTCAATCATTTGGCCTTTTTCAAGAATAGCCTGCTAAACTACTCAAAGACTAAATTTTAAGAACTTGTTTTGAGCTTTCAAAAATTAAAAAAAAAAAACCTCAACATCGTTTATGATACGAACCTCACTAAGAATAATAAGACCCAAACTCAACAAGGAACTCAAGATCGTTCTACGATCAGATTTGAATGGAATATCGACCCATTGTTTATAAAAAAACAAGAACCTCGGTATAATGTAAACGCCACAAACGGTGATGAAAGTCCGTTCGATAAGTCACCGATGAACGCCACAAGAATAATTCTTGATAAGTTTGAATAGTTTTTCGAAGAATTAAAGAGAAAATAACTCTCAATTTTTCAGACTAATGAATTCTGATTGCTTTTTATTCAAAAGCGTCTTTTTATAAACAAAATCGTATCTTGTACTTATCTAAAACAGAAAGGAAAGCTAACTAATTAAATAGACTTATAAATGAACTCAAACACTCCTAAATATTCCTATTTTACTTGTTAAAAAATAAAGTTTAGATTTGACCAGACTTTTCTAGAGTTTGAATCATGCAGATCTATCTTTACTAGATATGTGGACCAAGCTCAATGGGTTTCCACAAATTTACTTAGGTCCAAACTTCTTGAATTATCCGTTAAGTGTATCTTTGAACTTCTTTACTTGTGCTATCGTAATTGGATCAATCGGAACTTGAATTGAATTCTTTGAAATTGTGCCATGATTTGTATCATTCCCCTCCTCTTGAAAAGAATTTGTTTTCAAATCATCACTTACATCAAAAGGAGATAAATTCAGTTTTTTTTTTGCCATCTAGATTAACTCGCTCAATCATGGGTAAAGGAGATAAATCCAATGGAGTTAATGGATTAAATCCATACACAATTTCAAATGGAGAAAATTTAGTAACAGAATGAATAGTATGATTATAAGCAAATTCAACATGCGGTAAATAATTTTCCCAAATTTTAATGTTCTTACTAATAACAGCCCTTAACAAAGTAGACAAAATTCTATTTACCACTTCGGTTTGATCATCAGTTTGTGGATAACAAGTAGTAGAAAATAATAACTTAGTACCTAACTTACACCACAAAATCTTCCAAAAGTAACTTAAAAATTTAGCATCTCTATCGGAAACAATTATTCTAGGTATACCATGTAATCTCACAATCTCCTTAAAAAACAAATCAGCAACATGTGAAGCATTATCCATTGTGTGACATGGAATAAAGAGTGCTATTTTAGAAAATCTATCCATAACCACAAAAATTGAATATCTACCACGTTTACTCCTAGACAATCTTAACATAAAATTCATAGAAATATCAATTCAAGGCTCATTAGAAATGGACAATTGTGTGTATAAACCATGGGGTTACTTTCGAGATTTTGCCTACCTGCATGTGACACATCTATCGCAAGTTCTCTTAATATCTCTTTTCATATGTATTTGATGATACCCACTCTTCAAATCAATTTTTGAAAATATACAAGCTCCATGCAATTTATCTAACATGTCGTCTAAGCGAGAAATGGGATGTCGATACTTTACCGTAATGTTGTTGATCGCTCGGTAGTCAACGCACATTTTCCAAGTGCCATCCTTCTTGAGTACAAGTAAAACTGGAATGGCACATGGACTAATGCTCTCCCTCGCGTAATCTTTCGCCATCAACTCGTTTACTTGCCTTTGAAACTCTTTTGTCTCCTCAGGATTGCTTTTATAAACTGGTCGGTTTGGAATTGTCGCACTAGGTACAAAATGAATTTGATGTTCAATCCCTCAGATAGGAGGTAATCCCTGTGGCGTTTTTTCGGAAAGACATCCTTCTATTCTTGCCAAAGAGAAACTATAGAGTTAGGTAAAGCAGAATCAATCTTATTAGTATTTAAAAATGCCTTTTTGTACATAAGTACAATTATTGGCTGATTTAAAAACTTCGCTCTTTTTATTTCACTCTTTTTTGCATAAAAATTTGTTTTTCTCTCTATTTTATTTTCAACGACTGAATCTGTACTCTTTTTTTCTCTTTTAATTTTTTTTCTCGAATTGTCACTCGTTTTCTTTTTATCTCTCTCTTTCTTTTAATCACATTCCTTTCGTAACCACACTTGATCCTTATACACTTGTTATGGTGTCAAAGTTATAAGAGTGATTGGTCGTTGAATAAGTACAAAAGAGTACTTGTTCGAAAAGCCATCGTGCTTCACACGCCTATCAAACTGCCACGGATGCCCTAGCAACAAATATCCAGCTTGCATTGGTACTACATCACACAACACTTTATCTTCATATTTGTTAATCTGAAATGCAACTATCACCTACTTATTTACCCTCATCTCTCCACTATCATTTAACCATTGTAATTTGTACGGTTTAGGGTACTTCAACGTGGGCAGTCCTAATTTTTCTATCATTATTGTACTTGCAACATTAGTACAACTACCACTATCAATAACCATAATACACACCTTGTCTTTGACGTGGCACCTAGTATGAAAGAGGTTTTCTCGCTATACTTCTTCAACTTCTTTTGCCTGTAAGCTTAACGCTCTCCTGATTACTAATGTCAATGCATCATGGGCTAAATACTCCTTCTCGGTGATATTCTCCAATGGCGGCATGTCATCGGTGTCAGAATCTTCATTGTCAGTCACAATGTCACTATTATCTTGCATCACCATAACTCGCTTGTTTAGACATTGATTTGTTATATGTCCCCTACCTTGACATTTAAAACATTCAATGTCATGGTTTCTAAAAGTAAAAGTGTCAATTTTACCTTGAAAAACGTGGCTGGTGTTCTCGAATTTGAACTCAAATTTATACTTGGGTGTTGTAAATGTTTGTAGCTTGTCTTCTTTTTTGTGAAATTCGATTTCCAAAAAAATGTACTCGAATTTTGATTTAGACGTGCGCTGCCCCTTTTGAGTTAGCGCTCAATTTTGATGGCCATGTGAACCAAATCTTTTAATTCCATATAATGTTGCATTTCCATCGCATTTGCAATTTCTCGATTTAAACCACCCAAAAACCTAACCATAGTATCTTCTCGATGCTCTATATTCGCTCGGATCATAGTTATTTCTATTTATTTATAATAATCCTCCATGCTCCGATCGCCTTGCGTAATGTTTTGCAATTCTTGATACAACTTTCTGTAATAATAGTTTGAAACAAACTGTTTTCTTATCACAGTTTTCATCTCCTTCCATGTTTCTATTGGACATTCTCTATTTCTTATTCTATTTAAAACTAATTGATCACACTAAACAATAGCATAATCAGAAAATTTAATGGTTGTAAATTTTACCTTCTTCATCTCAGAGTAGTTGTGGCAATCAAAAATTAGCTCCATCTTTTTTTCCCACTTAAGATAAGCCTCGAAATCATTCTTGCCTTGAAATGAAGGCACCTTCACCTTAATGCTGCCCAAATTAGTATCCTCCCGATTCCAATCTTTTCTAACACATTCAACCCTCCTATTGTTGCCTACTGAGTGTCTATCTTCCTCCTCAAAACTGTCATTGTTATATTTCTCAAAATCTTCTACTATACACTGTTGTTGAACGCTTTCTCTCCGATTCCTCCGATTGGCATTTTCTAATCTATCCAATCGTTCACTAATTTGCTCTAATTCCAGCTTCATCATCCGTCTCATCTCTCCCACCAAAACTTCCATGTATAGCTTTGAATTCATTCCTATTTGTGTTTCCTCGTAGTCGTGTTGTGACATGATTTTTGCAGGAGATAAGTTATAAAAAAAAGACATTACAATTCTCTCCCTTACGTATTTACACTCAAGAATATGAATCACTCTGCACTCGTGTTTTACTCAAAAATTTGCGGCTTTTATCCCTCTAATGCTTTTACTACTCTTGCCTTTTTCCACTCAATAATTCTCTTTTAGTTCTTTTCAAACTAACAAATAATAACTAAAAATTTCTTGCAACAATTCTTCATAACTTACTACGACAAAATAAATGTTGAAAATAAGGTGGTGTCACAGATTTTAAAAGTTTTAATTTCGCACAAAGTGTTTCAATTTTATATCCACTGATTTGGAAACTGAGAATCACAAGGAATATATTAGAATTTGATATATAAATATTAGGGTGTTAATGACAAAGTGAAATATGAAATTTTTCATTTTTTTTTCGGTTTTTTCACCTTTTTTTTTTTTTTTCTTTCTTCTCTTTTTTTTTTCTTTTTTTTTATATTAAGAATTGCGAAAAGAATAACAGATTGCGAAAAGAATAACAAAAGGGATAGGCAAACCTGACGTTAGAATAACCTTTGCTCTGAAACCAAATGATACAAATCCCGCTAAGAATAACGAGACCCGAACTCAACAAGGAACCCAAAATCATTCTACGATCAGATTTGAATAAAATCTCGACCCGTTGTTTATAAAGAAACAAGAATCTTGGTATAATGTAGACGCCACAAATGGTGATGGAAGTCCGTTCGATAAGTCACTGATGAACGCTACAAGAATAATTCTTGATAAGTTCGAATAGTTTTTTGAAGAACCAAAGAGAAAATAACTCTCAATTTTTCTGACTAATGAATTCTGATTGCTTTTTATTCAAAGGTACCTTTTTATAGGTAAAATTGTATTTTGTACTTACCTAAGATAGACAGGAAAACTAACTAATTAAATAGACTTATAAATGAACTCAAATACTCCAAGGAAAGCTGACTAATCAAATAGACTTATAAATGAACTCAAACACTCCTAAATATTCCTATTTTACTTGCTAAAAAATCAAGTTTAGATTTGACTAGATTTTTCTAAAGTTTGAATTATGCAGATTCATTTTTGTTGGATATGTGGACCAAACTCAATAGGTCTCTTTGTTGGATACGTGGACCAAACTCAATAGGTCTCCACGAATTTATTTGGGTCCAAACTTCTTGAGTTAGCCTATTAAGTGCATCTTTGAACTTCTTTACTTGTACTCTCGTAACTGGACCAATCGGAACTTGAATTGAATTCCTAACCTTGTTTAAGGCTTAATTGAGTATTATTTACATGATTTTCATGAAAATAACTTGATACTTTTTCAATTTCTCGAGTACAAGGTTTAATAAAATAAAGAGAGTATTTTAAATATAATTTTCATTAGTCATGAAAAATATATGATAATATTTTTATAATCTAAAAATATTTTACATAATTTACAAAATACTAAAAAAAATTCTTATCCATACTATTTACACCTTACAATTCCTCTCTCACTTCTTCTTCTTTCTCGGATACCTGAAATTTGAGCAGTCGCTCCTGATTTGGAGGTCAAATCATCTCCATGCAATACTCCGCATAGAGATTAGATCTTGTGATGTAGGGGGCAGTTTTGTTTCTTCAATATATCTACTTGTACTATGTCCTTTTTCGGTGTTGGAGCTTGGAAATGTATTTCATTATTTCTTCCTTTATTAAAAATCCTTTTTGCCGTAGGCACTGGTGGCAGAGATCATTCTTAACTCAATAAAAAGACATTTTTGTTTCTATTAAATAACTCTGATTTTGTGGCTATTCTTCACATTAAACGAGTTAAAAAAATTGTTCCTTTTTTTTTAATGTCCAATTGAAGTATTTTTGGTCAAAAATGTATCCGATTGTCTAACACAAAAAAACTCTATTATCAATCATTTTACTTAAATTAATTCAATCTTTCAAGTAACATTGAGACAAATTTGTCAAAATTGTGAATGAAAATGCAAAGTCAGAAGATAAAATTCAAATTCTCTCAAAAAACACTAATCAATAAAATGAATTTGTCAAATGATTTTAGTATTAATTTAAAGTATTTTAATAAATAATATTTATCAAAAAATTATGAGTTTTTACTAAAATTATTTAACAAATTTATGTACATGCATGTATTTATGCCTATGCAAGTGTAAATCTACACACGTGTGTGTGTACACATGAGCATGCCTGTTGTGCTCTAATATTTTGAAGTTCTAGTAAGAGCATTTCTTTTTATTTAAGTATGACCTTTCTTTTGTGAGCAACTTAGAAAGAGGCCTAGGCTATGAATCTAGCCTGTTTTAAACCCAAGTACTTGATGTTGGGCTCAAATTCTCAGAAGGCCGATATTTCTACCATTAATTTGAATTATGGTGACATTTCTAACCCATTATTTATGCAATGACACCTCTTCTCTTTACTTCTTCAATATTAAATTTTTTTTTAAAAAAATTATTAGATTTATTATCTATTTTAATGATTCAAGGTGGTACAACAAGTCTAATCTTAATCATTACAGTTTTATTTCTAGTACTAAGAATTTCAAGTTCTAAATTTAAAAAACTTCATACTGGTTAATGGAAACAAAACACTCAGAAATATATTCATAAATTCAATCTCAAATGATATTAAATTTTATAATCCACTATCTTAATGTCCAATGTTCTTATTGACACATTTTTTATTAAACTGGTTAGCGTAGATATTATTTGTGATAACCTAATCAAACAAGTATATTATTGTTCGCTTTGATAATTTGAGGTAGCATAATGTACCTAATCCTAAACCCTCACAGTTTTATTGCCAGTATTCAAATTCTCAATCCTTAAATATAAAGTGCCTCGTATTAGTTAAGGTGGATAGAACACTTATAAATACATCCTTATTCTCACTCTCAAAAGATGTTAGATTTCACAAAAAAAATACATATTTTATTTTGAATTATAATTTAAAAATACAATAATATAAAATAAAAATAATTTGAAAAAAATTTTTATATTAAATTTTATAAATTTTTATTAATATATTTTGTGGATAGCAGTTTGTATGTCATAAAGTATTAAAGAACCATTGATTGTAATAATAAAAAAAAAAAATTTTAAAGTTGTGTACTGAATAAATATAAACATGTTTATGAATTTTTATTTATGATAAAATTATTTTTATATTGTACGAATTTAATTTATAAAAAAATTGATAATACTTAAAAGTAAATAACAATTATATACCACCATTCATGAAGTAGTTAGTGTTTTTTGAACATATTATTGTGAAACTTTATACTGAAAATATATAAATGCCCACAAAGAAAATCAGATACCAATGATTCATATACTTAATAAATAATTGAATTGAAGGGATAGTAGTACTACTGGTTCAATCGCAGGTTGGCATTTGCCTCCATGTGTGCACCAATAAAAAATGGGACGTGGACATTTAAAGCTCAAGATTAGAGTCGACAACGAGTTTGGTAAAGGCTGGGAATTTTGGTTCCCGTTTCTTCCCTGTTTTGGTTGGACCGTTCTTGATCTTATTTTAAGGAAGGCATTTTCGTTCCTAATCCGTCCTTATTTAATAATTTATATTTTAAAATTAATTATTAAATTTTAATTTTTCATTTTTTCAAAATATATTGAGTTATTTTTTATATGTTCAATATGACGATAACGATACAATTAATTTTTCATAACTTTCCATCAAAAAATAAATACATTTCTAATTTATATTTAAATTATTAACAGTAATTGATATCCAAATTAATAGTATATAAAAAATATTTCTAAATTACACATCTTTAATAATTAATACTCAACCCACAAAAAAAATTTAAATTATACATCTCCAATAATTACCATTCAACTCATATAAAGAAAAAAAATTAAATTGTAGATCTCTAATAGTCAACATTTAACCCTCATAAAATAAAAAAATTTAAATTTAAAAGTTTAAAATAATCAACAATGAATCCACGTAAAAGAATTCCAAATTACATCTCTAATAATCATCATTCAACTGACATACAAAAAAATCTAAATTAAATATCTCTTTTAACTTTACTCATCATAAAAATATAAAAATAAATATACAACAAAAACATATTTAGTTTATATTAATTAATAATAGTATAAAATCAGAACAAATAAAATTTAGCATTTAACTATTGCAAACTATGATTTTACAATCTAAATATAAGAAATAAATAATAACAAAAGTATATTTAGTTTATAATAATTGCTAGTAATATGAAATTAGAATAAATGATGTTTAGCATTTAATTAAAATAAACCAAATTTATATTTTAAAGATTACTTTTAATTTATATTTTTTTAGTTAAAGAAAGTGATTTGGCCTTTTCAATTTTAGCTCATGAACCAGTTAATTGGCTTTTTAGTTTTAGTCCTTGAATAACTAATATTATAATCACTTGAAATAAATACTTGCATAATTTTTATGTTGAATATAAATTATGATAGAAATTACCTTCTTATATCTTTACTTTTTATGGTGATTAAATGAATTATTTTTAGAAGATATATTTTTATCAACAAATAAAGAAATGTTTTGAGATTAATGGTTAATTAACCTCCAAAAATCTTCTCATTAATTAAAAAATAAAAAAGTACATAATTTGGTTGAGTTGTGTAATCATGCAACTACTTAAATCTACGTTGTGATTAGATTTATGAGGTTTGAGTTGAACTTGGCAAAAAGGCCCTTTTACATAAATATTAAGTAAGAATATTCGTGATTTGCACATTAACGGAGAGGAGACAATTTTTAAAATATAAGACAAAAATGATGGTAAATTCATTGATATAATTGAAGAACCATGAAGTAGGTTAATAATTATAAAAATAAGTTATTTGACACTATTGATATTACTTAAATGTGAGAGTTACTCCCTATAGCGAGATAATATTTAACTGTAGTGAATATAAGATGAGATTTTATACTCTTAATGAAATCCAAAACTCAAAAATATTGCATCATGGTGTGTTTCAATTATGGAATATACTTGATAGAAGTTCACCTATATGAGTGTGAAAATTGGGTTGGTTTTTATAAAAGTTAAGGCATAAATTCCTAAAGTACTCATGAAATCTGAGTAGTCACAAGACCTTAAAGTATTAAACATAGAACAACTTATATGTAGAGAATTCGTTATGTGTAGTTAGTTTATTGACTCACGTAAATGGACATTTGTTTATAAAAACTTTATACTTTATCAAGTTCTTGTGAGATACGATTAGTTGTTCAATAGTTGACTTATAACTTGAAAGGCATCAATATATATTCATTGAATTTGAAAATTCTTTAATAATTATATTGTGTATTTTGAAATAGAGAGGGAGATGCAAATTATAAAGTTACCCCTTAAACAACGATGGCAAAAGATATTTAGAAAGCATATTTTGTTTAAATTTGGTTATTTATTTGTTATTACTTTCCTAGTTAATTTCTTGGATTGCAATTATTGGTTGAGTATTAAAAAGAAAAAGAATGAGAAGGAAGAGGAAGGCAATTGTTATCGTTTATATTTTTGTAAACCTCAAAGAGATTCTAATTACAAAAAGTTTACTCCTCTTGATTGTTGACATCGGATTAAACTAAGAGGCTTTGCACCATTTTGGTATTAGAGCAAGGTTTCCTTATTGAATTAGTCATTAAGATTACATTGTAATCATTTGTAATTATTATGGTTAGAATCTCTCTTTATTTCTTTCATTATTAATTTTACTTTATTATGCAATATTTTAAAATTTAAGTATATCTTCGTTATATATATTTAGGTATATTCTTATTGTAAAAACCATGTTAAAAGGACTCTTGTTCACAATAAGAAAAATATAGCTTTATATTTAAAATTTTGTGTAAAGCTTTTATAATATCAAAGCCCTTAAGGCCATTATTCCTTTTAAACTTGATCATGACAAAAAATAACAATGTAATAATTATGTTTGGAAACTCATCCTCATCTACCTCACCTCCTCAAGTTATCTCCATCCATAGAGCAACATTAATCCCACATAAGTTATCAAAAGGTGAAAATTATTCAATATGGTGTTCTCAGATGACCAATCTCTTCCTTGGTTATGATCTCATGAAATCATACATGGAACTTATCCCTGCTCTTTAGTTAATGATCTAAAATATCAAATCTGAACTTAATAATATTGGCTTATTCTCCTTTCTATACAAACAACAATAATTGGAATGACAATCGCTCTAATTTCACGTTGCAAAAATTCTTAAAAAGCTTGGAATAAACTTTAAAACCACATATGCCAACAAGTCCAACACTTGGATGGTTGACTTTCTTGATTCACATATTAAAGTTAGCCAAGATAGAAAGAGTATCTCTGAATTTATGCAATTGGTCAAAAATGTTATGGGTGATCTTGCTTTGATTAGTTATCCGATGAATGATGGTGAAATTATTGTACACACACTTAGCAGCCTCACAGATAATTATAAAGAAATTAAAAGCTACATTAGAAGTACGTGAGTCTCTATATGGTTTTGAAGAGTTGCTTGAAAAATTACTTGACTACGAAACCAATTTTAAGCATAATGATCCAATAAAGGAATCTACCTCAATTAGTGGCTACGGTGGAAATCAAGGACCTAGGCTTTAAAATCAAAACTCTGAAAACCGACACAATCAACAAAATCCAAGAAACATTGGAAACTCTTCTGCTTTCAATAGCTACAACTAGAATTTCTCTCTAAATTAACGGCATTCAATGCTCATGGAAGTTAAACTTAACCTGTCTATTAATTATGCTAAAATTTGAACATGTTGCGAAATTTTGCCGATCATGATCTTCACCAAATAATTCCTTTTAGCCTCAAGCAAACTTTGTACTATAAGACAATTCAAGTAATCAATTAGGTTAGGTTGTTGACTTTGGAGCATCTCATCACATTACCTCTAATATTCAGAATTTATCAATCCAGTTAGATTACGATGGTAATGATGATATTATAGTCGACAATGGTAAAAACATTCCTATAACTCATATTGGTTTTACTACTCCTACTTTTAACAATTCTATCTTTTAACTTAATAATATTTTATATGTTCTAAAAATTAAGAAAAATTTATTTTTTATTTCTCAAATTTGCTCACAAAATAACAATTTTATTGAATTTTTTTTGATTTCTTTCCTATGAAGGATTTAACTATGAAAGTATCCTTAGTGTTAGGCCAGAATAAAGGGCACATGTATGAGTGGCCAAATTTAAAGCATCAACTTGATAGTACACTGAACTTAACTTTCATGGTTACCTCTTCTATGTCATCTTCACAAAATCATTGCTACTCATAATTTACCTTTATTTGAGTCCAATACTACCACTTCTCATTATAATTCTTATCTATGCAATAAAAGTCATAAACTTTCGTTTGGCATTTCATCTTTAAATGATTTTAAACTTTTGGAAATTATTTTTATGAATGTTTGGGGTTCAGCCCTTATTACTTCTTTCAATAATTTTCGTTATTATCTCATAAATTGGAACCCACGTCTTGACTTTACGTATTTATTGGATATTCCCTTATTCATCACTCTTATCTTTGACTTGATTTAACAAGTAACAAGGCTTGTACCTTTTATCATGTTTGTTTTATAGAAAATGTATTTCCATTACATAATTCCAATTCTTCCAGTCAGTCTGCCACTTCTTTCACTATATCAAATAAGCTTAACTCTTCTAACTTATTTGTTATGAACTTTTTATCTAAGAATTTAACTCTGCTAACTGAAAGCTTAACAAAAATATTATCCTCACATCAAATTCTTCCCAAGAACACTTCTTAAGTGAAACATGTCTTGATCACATATTGTTTTTCATTGAATCATATATCTAGAATTCGAAATCTTAATTTGAGTACTGTTCTGTGTCTTCATGTGAGAAAAATCATCTTGGCTTACAGGTAAGTAACCCATCATTTACATCTCATTCTTCTTCTTTCTTATTAGATTCTCATCGTTGTAATATTAAGCTAAAGAGCAATATCATTAAATCCAAACAAATTCTTTACGTTAACATTATAATTACTCTTTCTCTCATTGAACCTACTATATATAAGGAAGCCTAAAAATCTTCCATTTGGCGTATTCAATGCCTTAATAGCCAATCAAACCTAAACATAGTTCATTGTACTAATACATAAAACAGTATTAATTGTAAGTTGGTTTATAGAATTAAAACAAATCTAAATGAGTGTATTGCTCGGTATAAAGCTCGATTAATGGCCAAGGAGTTTCATCAGTGACCTAGGCTTGATTTTTGTGAGACATATAGTCCTATGGTTAAACCGATTACTATTTGTTTATTGCTTGCTTATTCATCAACTTGATGTAAATAATGTTTTTTTACGGGCACTCTATCTAATGAAGTATTTATAGATCAACCTCTAAGTTTTATAGATGTTTCTTGTCCAACTGATGCTTGTAAATTGCACAAAGCTATTTATGGTCTTTGCCAAACTCCAATGGCATGATACTATGAGCTTTACAATTTTATTCTTTCTACAAGTTTTACCATGTCTCACTTCGCTACTTCACTTTTTATGTTTTATAGTGCTACTTTTGTCATCTATCTTTTTGTTTATATTGATGACATCATTATCACTAGGTTCTCTACATTTACATCTACTATTATTGGTTACTTCTCTTTTAGAGACTTTGGGATTCTTTCTTACTTTCTTGGGATTAAAGCTCACTTTACTGACATTAGTTTATTTCTTTCACAAATAAAATACATTTATAACGTACTTTATTAGGTGCATATGTCTAATGCCAAATCAGTTTTCACTTCAAACGTAGTCACTAAAAGCCGTAAATTCTTAAATGGTACTCTTTCTGCCAATGCCACTCTTTATCGTCAAGTTGTTAGATCATTACAATATCTTCCTCTTACCTGTTTGAGTATATCTTTTGTTGTTAACAAGTTATTTCAATTTATGCATTTGCCATCTATCTTTATTAGTTTGCTGTAAAGCACTTACTTAAGTATCTTATAGGTACAGTTGACTATAGTCTTATGCTTCAAAAAAGATCCCTTCTGAATCTTCATGCATTTGCTAATGCGAATTGGGTGGGTGATCTTAATGACAATATATTTACCATTAGTTATATTGTGTTTCTTGGTTCTATTCTAATCTCATAAAGTTTTAAGAAGCAAAAAACTGTTGTTCATTTTTTCACTGAGGCTAAATATCATGCAATTGCCTTTACTATGACAAAAGTTGCTTGGTTAACAAACCTACTCAATAAACTATGAATCACATTACTTTTTCCATTAGTGATTTATTATGATGATATTGGTGCTACTTATGTTTGCTCCAATCCTCTCTTTCATTTGCGTATAAAACATCCTACGATTGACTTTTATTTTATTCGTGATCACATTGATACAAGTCAATTATGCATTTCCTACATTCACATTTTCGATCAACTAGCTATTCTCACATTAAGCTTCTACCATGTTTACATTTCCATACTTATCAATCCAAAATTGGTGTCCTTAACGATCAACCAATCTTACAAGGGCATGTTAAATCAATCACAAATATTATGCTATAATCTTTGACAACTATTATGGCTAGAATCTCTTTTCATTTCTTCTTTCATTAGTTTCTTTTTATTAGACAATATTCTAAAATCTAAGTGTATCTTTTTTGTATATATTTAGACACATTCCTATCATGAAAACCATGTTAAAATGACTCTTGTTCACAATGAAAAAAATACAGCTTTATATTCAAAATTATATGTAAAATCTTTATTTTTTCTTAAAAGAACTTGGCATCCTATGCCTATAACTCGTAATGATAATTCTTACAACATGTCAAATAACCAAATTTTAAATAATCAAAAATTAGAACAACCCAATTTATAGAAGCAAATCACTTAAATTGCTATAGTTTTAAGATAACTTACTCATTGACTAGATGCAATGGGTAAGAGTTAAGCTTGAGAAAAGCTTAGGTTTTCTAATAGGAGGGACATGTCTTATTTAAGAGGGTGTTAGATGAAAATAAAACGGATGAAGAAGAGGATTTAAAAGATGAACATGATAAGGATTTTAAGAATAATGAAACTTGATTTCAATGTAATTAGGATGATTTTCCTTGAGCTTGGAGTAGGCGTGGTGCAGATTATCAACATTTTAATGAATTGATTAACAATTAAAGGTAAATGTGCTGATTTTTATAAAAAAAAGTAAAGCTCAATGGTTTTAAAGATTGGTTAACAACGATTAAGATTACTTTGATTGGTTTATTATGTTGGAAGATTTAAAAGTTTATTCTATCTGAATGAAATTGAAAAGGCATGCACAAGCTTGGTAAGGAAATTTGGAAGAATAATGACACCATACTTGACATTCATCAATTTCTAACTAAAATGAGGTGAAAGAACTGATGAGGAAAAAATATTTACCTATTGATTATGAGTAAATGATATTCAAAGAGATGTTATAGTTAATTATTGATCAATACATAGACTACTTTCATAACTTGACTATTCATAACAAGATTATGACAAGTGAATAACAAAATCTAGTTCGATATTGCACTAAGTTATATAGGATATGCGCAACGAAATATTAACTGCATAATTAATCAATGTAGAAAAATCACATCAATTGGTTTTGTGTATGAAGAAGCAAATAAGAGCTTGGATTGAAAGGAAAATGAGGTCAAAAGCTCTAAGGGTTGAAAGTGTTACAACTTTTTTATTCCAAAAGCCATTACTAAAAGAATAATAAAGGAGCATAGTATAAGAAACTAAAAAAAAAAAAAGTATAGGTCATCGATAAAGAGACGTAATGTTACAAATGTAAGGAGTTTTGGCTATTTTGCTATTATGTGCCCTATAAGAGTAATAAACTAGCTTTTATCTATGAAAAAGAGTCAATGGTAATGGAAGTCATTGAAGAAGTGAAAAAAAAGGAAGTTGATAGGGTTATTGATGATGAAGAACATTTGGGGCAACGAATCTATCTAATTACGTAATCTATTGAATGTTGATTGAAACAAATAATGAACTAAAAGCTAGCCCTAAATGGCTATACACTAATATTTTTTGTATATGTATGGAATACGAGGGTTGAGCTTTGAATGTCATTATTGATAATGGCAATGACATTAATGTGAATTCTTAGACTATAGTTAAACATTTAGGGATAAAAACCAAAAAAAATCCTACTACCTTATCAAATTAGTTGGATTTATAAAGATAATTCAATCCAAGTAAAGTATTACTGTTTATTGAAGTTCTCATTAAGAAAAAAAAAATTGATCTAGGTTTAATGCAATGTGATTCTTATGACTATTTTGTGATATGTTATTGAAGAGACCATGGCTTTATGATGGAAGGTTTCCTACAACGGGTATATGCCAATACTTATTCTTTTATTTTTAAAGGCAAGAAATTTGTTTTGAATCTTTTACAAAATCTCATGATTTAAGACAAAAAGAGAAGTTGTCATAGTATTTTAATCATGTGCTAATTTTCTTAAATTTTAGTTAAAGAATAGATAGTACTAATGATGGTGAGTTACAAAGTTAAGAAAGATAATAATTTCATTTTTGTGAAACTTGCATAATAATGGAGAAATTTCAAGATATTATGCTTAATGAGATGTCAAAAAAATGTCCACCAATGCAAGATGTGCAACATATTATCAACTTCTTAAATCAACCTTGGCCAACTTGTTATATTATTGCATGAGCTCAACAGAGATTGAAGAACTTAAACAACAAATTTAACAACTATTGGATAAACATTTCATTCGTGAGAGTCTTAGTCCCTGTATTGTTTTAGTTTTACATAATCTTAAAAGATAATAATTAGAGGATGAGTATAGAAAGTCAGGCCATTAATAAGATAATAACAAAATGTCAATTTTTCATTTCTTGGCCTGATGACATGTTAGACTTGTTAAATCACGTATGCCTCTTTTTTTTTTTCAAATATCATTTTGAAATAGATATCACCAAATTATCATATGTTTCAATTGTCACGCCCCCAAAATTAGGGCTCGTGAATTAGGGTTTAATGGAATCATTTCGGCAGAGTTTCCACTATACATAGGTAATACTAACTAAACCTGCAAGTACAAAATTCTACAATACTTCCAATAGTTCACATGGAATCCCAACCACTGCCATGCAATATCCATTACAACAAAACTCAATACATTCATTCATTGATAATAACTATCTTCTTACAAAATTCTGACAACATAGTACACACATATACTCATTAATCTAAAATATTACAAGCTGAAGGACAACATCTGTTTCTCGTCATCTACTTTCATTTGCCCTCCATAAACCTGAAAGGTAAGGGGGTGAGTTAAAACCCAGTAGGTATTTACACATACAATTAAGATTTTTAAACGAAAAATAATAATATGCCTTCACTTTATCACATCATAAATGACAGTAATTTAGTATAAAAATTGATCATTTAACAATTATATATTTTGGTCATCACTATGTGTCATGCAGAGTTTTGGGGCATTATTCCCAGGGACTACTGTCCAGGAACGTGTGGCCTGCGTACTTTAGGGGCTCTATACCCAGGGACCGCCGTCCATAATTTCAAATTTACGGGCTTTCACCGTAGAACTGAAATCAAGTCCATAGTCACCGGTGCTAATAAAAGGCCATACACTATTTCACAATTTAACAACACATAGTAATAACAAAATAATTTATGCATACTGCTCACAACAGCATCAACATTAAAAGTATGATTCAAAATACTGAAATGCTCAATTATATGTGAAATACCCACCTGGTCAAATCAATGCTTGTACTGGTCAAAATTTTAATGATCCCCCTTCTGTTCGTTGTCACCACCCTTTTTTTTCTTTTTCTTCTTCTTCTTCTTCTTCTTCTTCTCCTCCTCTCTGCCTCGTGACTTCCTCTCCTCTCTGCCTCGTGACTTCCTCTTTTTTCTTTCTTTTTCTTCTTTCTCTTTCCTCTTTTCTCTTCTCTTCTTTTCTTTTCTTTCTTTTCCTTCTCGGGTGTTCCACTGACTTCTTCTTCTTTAATAAAAAAAAATTGAGTCTACAACAAATATATATATATATTACACAACTGGACCCAACGAGGAAGATTTTGGGCCCAGATGTTACAACCTTCCCTCCTTAAAGAAATTTCGTCCTCGAAATGTAATAAAATTACCTTTAATCTTGAAAGAAATAAGGGTATTTTCTTAACAACTCTGACTTGAGCTCCCAAGTGGCTTCTTCTTTACCATGATGTTGCCACACGACCTTTACTAACGGAATAGTTCTTCTGCGAAGCACCTATTCTTTACGGTCGATAATCTAGATTGGACCCTCTTCAAAAGAAGCATCTTCAGCTAGAGTAAGAGTTTTCCAGTCTAAAACATGGGAAGGATCTGGTTGGTACTTTTTAAGCATTGATATATGGAAGACATTATGAATATTTGATAATTGGGGTGGCAATGCCAATCTATATGCCACTTCACCAACTCGCTCCAATATTTCGAATGGGCCAATAAACCTGGGAGCTAGTTTTCCACCTTTTCTAAATCTAGTAATACCAAATCGAGGTTTAACTTTTAAAAATACATGATCCCCCACCTCGAACTCTAAATGTCGTCTTCTGTGATCCAAATAACTCTTTTGACGACTTTGAGCCATAAGAAGCCGTTGTCTGATTAATCTTACCTTCTCAGTGGTCTCCTTTACTAATTTAGGACCAATCAATGAGATTTCACCAACTTCTGCCCAACATACTGGGGATCTACAGGGTCTCCCATATAATGTCTCAAACGATGCCATCCCAATGCTAGACTGATAACTGCTGTTGTAAGCAAATTCCACCAAAGGTAAATGTTCAGCCCATGAGCCTTGGAAATCTAAAATACAAGATCTGAGCATGTCTTCAACTATCTGTATCACTCTTTCAGACTGTCCATCCGTTTGGGGATGATATGCCGTACTAAAGTTTAACTTAGTACCCATGGCTTTTTGTAAGTTTCCCCAAAATCTGGACATAAATCGTGGATCCCTGTCAGAAATAATAGACAGAGGTACCTCATGCAATCTGACTATCTCCTTAATATATAATCTACTCAAAACATCAAGAGAATCTGTATTTTTAACAGGTAAAAAGTGAGCAAATTTTGTTAATCTGTCCACAATCACCCATAGCCCTTTCGAGTTTTTGGAAGTCCCACCACAAAATCCATGGTGATATGCTCCCATTTCCATTCTGACACTGGTAAAGGTTGGTGTAGTCCCGCTGGCTTTTGGTGTTTCGCTTTTACTTGTTGACACACCAAACATTTAGCTACAAATTCACCCACACTCTTCTTCATTCCTTTTCACCAAAACTGTTTGCGTAATATCTGATACATTTTTGTACCTCCTAGATGAATAGCAAATTTGGACTTATGGACCTCACTCAGAATATCATTTCTAAGTGATTCCACTGTCGACACAAAAAGTCTGCTTGCAAACCTTAAACCTCCAGACGAATCAATTGACCATCCATCAACGATTTCACCACTTTCTAACTTAACGCGTACTGCTTGCATCTCAGGGTCACTTTGTTGGGCTCCAATCACTTTTTGAATAATAGTAGGCTGTGCTACTAAGTTGAATAAATAAGGCCGACCTCTTGCTTCATCAATTCTTAAATCAAATTCCTCCAACTATTTGCAGATTTTCCACTTACGACAGAACAGGTTAGCCAACATGCCTTGAGACTTTCTACTTAATGCATCTGCCACAACATTAGCTTTACCAGGATGATAATGTAAGGTAAAGTCATAATCCTGCAAGAACTCCATCCATCTAATCTGTCTCAGGTTCAGTTCTTTTTAAGTGAATAAATGTCGAAGGCTTTTGTGATCAGAAAACACTTCAAACGTTTCTCCGTACAAATAATGCCTCCATATTTTTAATGCAAACACTACGGTAGCGAGTTCTAAATCATGAGTAGGATAATTTTGTTCATGTGTTTTCAACTGACGTGAGTTATAAGCCACGACCCTGCCTCTCTGCATTAATACACAGCCAATACCCACTTTAGATGCATCACAATAAACAGTGTACCCCATACTATGCTTAGAAATGATTAGAATTGGAGCAGAAGTTAGCCGCTCTTTCAATTCCACGAAAGTTTGCTCACATTTTTCACACCATTCATACTTTACTCCTTTTCTTGTTAACTGTGTCAGTGGTGCAGCAATTTGAGAAAAATATTTTACAAATCTACAATAATATCCCGCCAACCCAAGGAAACTTCTTATCTCTGTTACACTTTTTGGCCTATTCCAATTTTGCACAGCTTCTACTTTCGCAGGATCAACTGAAATACCTTTTTCGGAAACCACGTGCCCTAAAAATTTTACTTCTGTCATCCAAAACTCACATTTGCTCCGTTTAGCATATAGTCGATGTTTTCTCAACACTTGTAAAGAAATTCTCAAGTGTTGTTCATGCTCTTCTAGTGTCTTCGAATAAATCAAAATATCATCTACAAATACCACTACAAACTTATCAAGATATGGGTGGAAGACTCAGTGTATCAAGTCCATAAATGCTGCAGGTGTATTTGTTAATCCAAATGGCATTACCACAAATTCAAAATGCCCATACCTTGTACGAAAAGCAGTTTTTGAAATATCTTCATCTCTAATCCTTAACTGATGGTAGCCTGACCGAAGATCAATCTTGGAGAAGTATGTGGAACCACGTAGCTGATCAAACAAGTCATCAATTCTGGGTAACGGGTATTTATTCTTTACAGTCACCCGATTCAGTTGTCTGTAGTCCACACACAGTCTTAGACTATCATACTTCTTTTTGGCAAATAGAACCGGTGCACCCCAAGGAGATGTACTAGGTCTTATAAATCCTTTATCCAACATTTCCTGCAATTGCTCTTTCAACTTTTGTAATTCTGTCGGAGCCATTATATAAGGAGCTATTGAAATCGGAGAAATTCCAGGATAAGTCTCAATAGCAAAGTCTACCTCTCTTTTTGGTGGCAAACTAGGTAAATCATCAGGAAAAACATCAGAAAATTCATCAACTGCAAGAGTGAGTCGTGTTTCTAATTCTTTATCCTCTTGGCAACATAAGCTAGCCATCCACCCTAAATAATCCTTATGCTCTTTATATTCACTATAAACACAAGGTCGACTACTATTTATATTCCCAAAGACATATAACTTATTACCATAGGGAATAGTAATAGCTATCCTCTTTCTCCGACAATCTATGGTTGCACAAAAGGACGACAACCAATCTATCCCTAGGATTACATCATAATTCACCATTTCCATCACTACTAATCCAAAGGATATTTTGTGACCCGCTATATCAATTTCACACTTCTGACATATTCTATCAAGATTCATACTATGCCCAATAGGTGTTTCAACTAATAGCTCAGAATCTAAGGGTTCAGTCTCTAAGCCCAAAGAACATACCAGATTTGAGGAAATGAAAGAATGAGTAGCACTAGAATCAAACAAGACTTTAATCCTGGTATTAAACAAAAGAAAGGTACCTTCTACTACCGTATGATCTGACCCATCGATTTCTTGTGTAAGTGCAAAAGCCCTGCCTTGAATCTTCGGTCTACCACGCCTTTGCGATTGCTGAGTTCCTTGAGACGATTGCTCATTCTGTCTCTGTGGCAGTTGTCTATTTTGTTGAGGTTGTTGCGATATATTCTGGGTGCTCCTCCCACCAGAACTAGTTATTTGACTTTGAGCTCGCCTCAAACGTGGACATGAGTTCCTGTAGTGCCCCGATTGCCCACACTCAAAACAAACTTCAGTAGCTAAACGAATACTCCTATTATTCTGAGACACAGGTTGACCCCTCATCTGTCTTTTCTCACCCCACCCTGTTGATTTTTGCTCAAAACTTCTCTTTCTGGACTCCTTTGCACTTTGCTTCACCTCTTTTTCATCTTGTTCGATCATTAAGGCACGATTCACCACTTTAGGATACTCCTCAAGGTTTAGCATTATTAATGCATGCCTAAGTAATGGCTTCAATCCTTTCACAAATCTTTTAATCTTATCTTTTTCCTTTGAAATCAAAGGAGTAGCAAAGCGGCTTAGAGCTTCAAACTTGGCCTCATACTGTGATACTGACATGTTGCTCTGAGTCAGATGTATAAACTCATCTAACATGGCATCATGGAATACCTCAGGAAAGTATTTACTCAAGAAAACTTCTTTGAAAGCATCCTAAGTCCAGTCTACATCTCGCCTAGAGATCTTCATAGCATTCCACCAGTGATTGGCATCTTCAACAAATTGAAAAATTGGAAGTTTAACCCAAATTTCTTTAAGCAACTGCAACTCATCAAGGATACGTTCTATTTGTCCAATTCATTTCTTCAGCGACTAAGGGGTTGGTCTTCCCATTAAAAGTTGGTGGGTTTAATTTTCTAAACTCACCTAACGCTGATGTGTTTCTAACATCGGTACTCATACTACGGTCAGATGACCCACTATTTGCAAAATCACGAATTGCGCTAACAAATTCTTGCATAGTCTGGCGAAATTCTCTAAATTCATCTCTTCCTTGTGAAGAAGATGACACAACTTCTTTATTATTATTAGTCATACTGAAATATATAGTACAACTCACAATAGTTAAAAACATAACAACATAATAGCTATAATATCTTATTACAACAAAATAAGTTACCACAAAGTTATTACAAATATACATACACATATTTCTACATAAATTACAAAAGTTTATGATACCAACAAGACCAAATAAGATACACCAAAAATATAAGCTTCAACAGCCAGACAAATATAAAACTAGTCACTAGAAGATACAAAAAGAAGTCTTTGGCGACACTATTCTCTCTTCTTACTCAGACTCTCACCATTTTGCATAGGTCTGCTCAATAATAACAGGTTCGAAAAGCTCCTCCATCCTAGCCGGGAAGGGGTCTAATTTCACCGGCCTAACCTCACTCGTTTCTCCTTGCGAACCTTTCTTTAGTTTCCTCTGCCATCTTTTTGTCATATTAAAAGTGTTCAGACAATTCCTGATGTAAAATAAACGTTGAGTCACAAGTTTATTACTATTCACTCCTTTACCATACACTTTCATTCCCTTGAGTGCATTAATTCTAACTTCAGCAGGATCGGGGCCTGGATCTTTATCAGAAAATTCTACGTTAGCACCTCTTTTTAATCCATATTTTGCCTTTATCTTTGCTATAATCCTGTCTGCTCGTAGTTTCTTAAGGTCCTTAACAATAGCTCCACCAAGCAAACCCTGTTTACTTCTATTAACACATGTCCATCTATCATATTTCGTCTTTGCCATACTACAAGACCAAGCAAACAAGCAACACCATAAGATATAAATCTATAAGGCACAAGAATAACAACTATAAACTTAAAGCAGTGCAACTATCATCTATCTACATTAAATATCTACATAGCCTAGGCTCTGATACCAAGCTGCCCCCAAAATTAGGGTTCGTGAATTAGGGTTTAATGGAATCATTTCGACAGAGTTTCCACTATACATAGGTAATACTAACTAAACTTGCAAGTACAAAACTCTACAACACTTCCAATAGTCCACATGGAATCCCAACCACTGCCACGCAATATCCATTACAACAAAACTCAATACATTCATTCATTGATAATAACTATCTTCTTACAAAATTCTGACAACATAGTACACACATATACTCATTAATCCAAAATATTATAAACTAAAGGACAACATTTGTTTCTCGTCATCTACTTTCATTTGCCTTCCATAAACCTGAAAGGTAAGGGAGTGAGCTAAAACCTAGTAGGTATTTACACATACAATTGAGATTTTTAAACGAAAAATAATAATATGCCATCACTTTATCACATCACAAATGACAGTAATTTAGTATAAAAACTGATCATTTAACAATTATATATTTTGGTCATCACTGTATGCCATGCAGAGTTTTGGGGCATTATTCCCAAGGACTGCCATCCAGGAACGTGTGGCCTGCGTACTTTAGGGGCTCTATACCCAGGGACCGCCGTCCATGATTTCAAGTTTACGGGCTTTCACCGTGGGACTGAAATCAAGTCCATAGTCACTGATGCTAACAAAAGACCATACACTATTTCACAATTTAACAACATACAGTAATAACAAAATAATTTATGCATACTGCTCACAACAGCATCAACATTAAAAGTATGATTCAAAATACTGAAATGTTCAATTATATGTAAAATACCCACCTGGTCAAATCAATGCTTGTACTGGTCAAAATTTTAATGATCCCCCTTCTGTTTGTTGTCACCACCCTTTTTTTTCTTTTTCTTCTTCTTCTTCTTCTTCTCCTCCTCCTCTATGCCTCGTGACTTCTTCTTTTTTCTTTCTTTTTCTTCTTTCTCTTTCCTTTTCTCTCTTCTCTTCTTTTCTTTTCTTTCTTTTCCTTCTCGGGTGTTCCACTGACTTCTTCTTCTTTAATAAAAAAAAATTGAGTCTACAATAAATATATATATTACACAACTGGGCCCAAGGAGGAAGATTTTGGGCCCAGATGTTACATCAATAATGAGTGGAAGACGTTCTTCAAAATAAAAGATGGACTATTTAAATGGTTAATAATGCCCTTTAAATTAACCAATGTGCCAAACACCTTCATCCTTATTATGACATAAGTTTTCAATATATTTGTAGGCAAGCTTGTTATTTTATTTTGAAGATATTTTAATCTTTAATCTATGTTTACAAGACCATCTAAATCGTGTACAATAAGTCTTAAAAACTTTAAAGGCCTACACTTCATAATTTCTTTGAGGTCTAAAAGTTTCATAGATTGACCATATTTTATTAGCATTTTATTTGAAATTTCAGTATTATAATAGTTTCAATCATGAGTCTAGCCATTTTCTTAAAGTATATTAGCTATGTAACCTTCATAAAATTAAAAAAAAAAATAGGCAAACACCAATTCTAAACTTGTCAGATTTTTCTAAGATATTTGAAGTAGCCTGTGATGCTTAACATGTAGAAACTGAGGTTGTATTAAGCCAAAAAGGTCACTTCATTACTTTAAGCTTAATAAAACTTGCTAAAGATATTTAATATTTGGCACAAAATTGTTATGCCTTAATTCAAACTTTTAAGCATTGGCATCCTTATTTGATTAATACAAAACTTATTCTTTATATTATTTATAATTCCTTAAAGCATCTAAATTCCTAAAGTAAGCTAAATGTTAGAAATACTTGCTGGATGGATTATTTGCAATAGTTTGAGTTTGTCATTAAGCATAAGTTAGTGACTAAAAATAAGATGGTAATACCTTAAGCAGGAGATCTCATTTGTTACATATTTTCTCAACTAATTTTGTGAAATTTGATAGTCTAAAAATGTTGTATACTAAATATGTGGATTTTGGTAGCACGTGTAGTAATTTATTTACTAATATAGGCATATCTTATGATGAATATTCTTTAAGGGATGGCTATTTATTCTATAATAAAAGGTTGTGCATTCCTTATGGATCCTTTTGTGAGTTGTAATACAAAGCTATGCATTTCTTATGGTTTTTTACTTTATTATACAAGTTTGAAAATATTGTATGTTAAAGATGTGGATTTTAGTAGCATGTGGAATAATTTATCTATTAATGTAAGCAAATTTGGTGATGAATATTCTTTGACGGATGGTTATTTATTTTATTATACAAGGTTATGCATTCTTTTTGCATCTTTTTACGAGTTTATAATCACAAAACTTTATGATAAAGGCTTAGCAAGGCATTTTGGATTTGATAAAACTTATGTTGTTGTTGTTGATTGGTTCTATTAGCTTTGAAAGTGTAAAGATGTACATAAAATGGTGGATCATTGTCAGATTTGTCAGATAAACCAAGGAACTTAGCAACAAATGGGATTTTATGCTTTTTTCTCAATTATTAACAAGCCATGATGATATATTAGTATGGATTTGTTCTTAGGTTACCCAAGACTTTCTAGCAACATAATTCAATTATGTTGGTCATGGATTATTTCTAAAATATCTCGCATTTCATTTTATATTATAAGACCTATAATGCTTCAAAGATCACTACACTATTTTTGGGAAAGCTGATCAAATTACATGGTATTCTAGCATTTATTGTGTTTAATTGAGATGTCAAGTTTGCGAGTTATTTTTAAAATCTTTATGGATAAAAATGGCAATAAAACTAATGTTTTCAAGTGCCTATACCCTCAAATAGATGGCCAAATCAAATAAAAGTAAAAAGTTTACTAAATTTATTATATTGCCATGTTGCATATTATGTCACCAATTGGGATTTAATACTTTCACAAGCATAATTTGCCTTTAACATTTCTATTAATAGGTTAATAGGGTGCACATCATTTGAAATAATATATGAATTTCAACCTTACACTCTTGATTTTAATTTGTTACCTTTGCCTTGACCAATTAAAGCTATATTAGATTTTTTTACAAATAAAAATAGCAAAAAATAAACAATTTAATATTAGCAATATGTTTCTTATTCGATTAAGACTAAAAAATTTCCTCCATGAGTTTTACCAAACTATATGCATGACAAACATGTCTTTTTAACGTTGTCAAGAAATTGGACACAAATGCATGTGACGTTGTCTTGTCCTCTGATTGGTATTAGTTTATTTTTTTAATATCAAAAATCTCATTGAGTTTAAGGGTGATAAAGAAGATTTGCCTAGAACATTAGCTTTAGAAGCATTGCAAGTACCTATTTTTTGTGTTCCTAAAAACATGATACCTCAAGATGAGATTCCATCTATCCTTGATCATCAAGTCATTAGAACTTGTTGAGGGGGATACTACAAGTTTTTAATGTAGTGAAAAAATTGTGTCAATTTAGAATAAGTTTGGCTGCAAGTCATGAAACTTTGATATTTGCACCTAAAATTATTTACTGTATATGTTCATCAAACTTGTTGGAGTCAACTTTCTTAGGGGAGTTTGCAAGTGATGCATATCAAGAAGTTGTTCCTTAAATCTCAGTGCTAGAGGATATTAAGAAGTATATTTTGTCATCTCATATTTAGTTATTTGTTTGTTATTTTTCTTTATTAGTTTTTTTCTTGAATTGTAGTTTATTGGTTAGATATTTAAAAGAGAAAGGAAGAAAAAGAAGATAGTTGCTATCTTTGACAATTTTTTTTTCAACCCTTAAAAAGATTCCAATTGCAGAGATATTATGTTTGTTTTCCCCTCTTGGTTGTTGACACGAGGTTAAACCAAGAGGATTTGTACTGGGAGATTATTAAATATTTTATGTATTTTAAAATACATATTGTTCTAATTAATTGACCACTATTTATTTGTTGGTTATAATTTTTACTTAATAGTCAATATTACAATAATATTAATGTATGTTTTAATAGTGATATAATATTTTATACTCTAAAAGTAGGTCATCAATACTTTGAAAATAGAAGTGAGATACTTTTCTTATTATTACCTTTATTTTGACACTAGAAATAAAATATTGTATAGTTGTTTTAGGATTCTGTATTTAGAGTGCACCATAACGGAATCTCATATTGGATATGAAAGTGGTGTCCTTAAAATTTATAAGAGTGGATATCATATATCTTATTAAACATGTCATTCGAGGAAAATATAATGGTTTAACCCGTGACATATGATATTAGAGTCAAATCTATTCTGACTCTGATATCTTGTTAAGTATCCATGCATAACGAATGCATCCATGAAAGAAAGTTACTCAATAATATTATGAAAAGAAAGTATCTTAAGATCTTTAACTTTTTCAATTATTATCATTTTTGCTATTTGTTTCTTCGGTAAGGATCTAAAGATCTTTTTTACTTGCTCATTATTGGAGAGGGTTTTTTGTAAAGTCCTGAGAGAGTTAATTATATATGTAAATGTTGTATACATAGTGTGAATAGATTCATGAGGCTTCATCTTGAACAATTCATATTATCAGGTGAGTCTACTAATATTGGATTGTTTGACTTGATTAGTTCTCTTATAGATCGCCTTAAGAGTATGCCAAATTTTATGTATAGTTTAATAACTGAAAATCCTATAAAATTCTTTTTTATCTATGGCACAATAAAAAATGTCCATCATACTCATGCCTAAGCTTGAAAACATTATATCCTTTATTATTCTATTTTGTGAAAATTATGGACCTTTTACTAACAACCTTTTAAAGCTTAAAATCAATGGATTGTGGGAATATTTTCATTCCAGCCTTTCAATAAATATAGTCATTTCCATTAAAATATAAGGTCTATTTATGAAGTATCCCTCAAAATGTCCTAGGATTGCCATGATCTTTTCTTAAAATGATTAAGTCACAATCAAGATAACTTTACTCTAATACCAATTGTAATGTTGATATGTAACCTAAGAAAAGGACTAAATTGAGTTTCTAAAAACTAATACAAGAAATTTAAAATTATAACATAACTATAATCAATAATGTACATAACACAAGATAATCAAATATCAAACAAGAAATCATGTCAATAAGAATGAAGGAAAGAGATTAAATACTTGAATTTACAGTGGTTTGACACAACATTTATCTATATCTACTTCTTTAAGCTCTACTTGAACATTTCAGTATAAATAAGTCTTGAAACACTAAGACTTAATTTATCAATTAAAAGGTTTATGTTACTTCTTCAAACCTTACAAGTGATTTACTCTCAGTTACTCAATCTCACTAAACCTAAGTAAAGAATAAGCCTTGAAATCTTATGGATCAATTTACAACTAAGAGAATTTTTGGTACCTATTCAAGCTTTACAAATAATTTTGTCTTTAAACAACTTTATCTCACAATATTCAAGTAAAAGGTCCACTTCTTTCACTCTTTTACAAAATAAAATAAGAAATAAAGTAAGATTATACTTCCAATAATTTCTCGAATAAGTAAGAATATAACATATGAAAGAACAAGATGTGTAATGTGTTTGTAGTAATTTTTAAGCTCAAGATTTAATTTTAAAATTTGAAAGATATTTGTAAGAACTTAGGGTTTGAATTAATTATTGAAAATCTTATAATAAAGTGTGAAATATGTTATATATATAGTTAGACTTAAAAACTAACCGTTAAAGACATTAAGTTCAAAAGTTAAGTTAATTCGATTAGCTATTTTATTAGATTCAGTCGACAGATCAATTAAAATTAAAAACTAAAATATTTTCTAAAAATTTAGTTGATCAAAATTTGAAATTCAGTTGATCAAATTTTACACTCATTTTATTTTTAAACTTAGAAAAATTTATATTTTAGTCCCTGTTTCGGGTTTCAAAATCTTGTGTCATTTTAATGCAGTTTTTAATTTTTAAATTTTATATTTTAGTAGATTTTAAAAGTTTTGAATTTGTGTTTTTGTATAAAATAAATGAGCTTACACAACTATCACAATCACGTATACACATGTATAAATTCATAAATTCAAAGGTGTAACAATTAATGTGGTAAGCTTGTGATTTGATTATACAAATTTGAGCTCTGAATGTTTTATTTTTATTTGAGTTTTTTGTTATCATTAAAATATGAGTTTATATAATGCTAAGGTTAACATTGACATGGCTATTATGCTGCCAAAGTAATACTAAAAACACTTATCGAAAAATATTTTTTTATTATTGTTATTAAACTGTTATTCATTTTTGGTATTACAATTATATAAAAAAAATTTCAAATTGACTTAGGTATTAAAGGATTTTCAACGAGTAGCCAACACTTTGATCCATGTTCATTTTGTAAGCATTTGACTCGAAGAGGATTAGATAATTCAAGAACTCCACATTAACAGATTTGTTCTTGTAGAAAAATAAATCATGTATCAATGCCTGAAGGATGGAAATAATATATTAATAAGTACCATTAATATTGCTTTTAAGTTTAATTTCTATTCATTGTCTTCCCATATGCTGTAGGTAGAATTATGATGAGTTGAAAATTATTATCTTTTTATTTGATTTTAAATATATAATTTTTACATATTTTTATATTATTAGTAATTAATAATTATTTAAATATAAATAATTTTGTATACCACAATATTATAAATTTAAAATTACAATTCTTCAATTTTATAGATACCCCTAAATTTGTATATATAATATCAAATATATTTTGCATATATGTTTGAATGACTGATTAAAATATATATCATTGAATATTTCACACATTTATTCACCAATGTGATTTCGCTTGGATTTCATCAAAATTAGTGTTGGCCAATTATTACATTTTATTGTTAAATATGAATAAATACTTGTAATTTGTAATATTGATATACAAAATGAAAACATAGGTTTTTTTTTATTAACATAACAAGTTAACAATATACTATTAAAAAATTTGATGATACTTATAATTATATACAAAATCCACCTCATACTAGATAAGGAGGGACAAAACTCTTATAAAACACATTTCAAGCCCATTTATAAATGATGTGAAATTTTACAATCTACCTCTTGAAGTCTAATATCCTCGTTGACATATTTTTGATTGAGTGAGTTAATTCTGATAGTATTTTTTATAACTTTATCCAGTTATCGTAATAGTATTTGATTTAGTAACTCATGATGGCATAAGGAGCCCAATTGTAGCCCCTTACAATTTTTTTCCTATCACTTAAGATTTCAAACCTTGATCGCAAAATAACATATGACATAGTATTTATAAGGCACATCTTGTACTCACTCCTAAATTATGTGAGATTTTACAATAATATGCATGACATATTATAATAAAAATAATTATAAATTAAATTCTTAATTATTCAGAATATATATATTAATTATTTGAGTAGGACAAAATAGACTTATATTTTTATCTTAATAAAATATAAATAATTTATATTTTATTTTTCTTATATTTTATTTTCTTGTTACTATTTATTTTTTATACTTTAAAATTTACTAGTAATATTTTATTCTTAAATTTTAAAATTATTTTTGTTTGATGTACATTTTTTACTTATATTTATTTCATGGGAATTGCTAATATATTCAATATATCTTATATTTTTTTAATGTAAAACTTGAAACATACAATTGAGAATTTAAAACGATTAATACAAAACTTAAAATAGTTAATAAAAAATTAAAATATAAAATGTAAAAGTTAAAATAATTAACCTAAAACTTAAAAAATATAACAAAAAATTTAAAATACGAAAAAATTTCAAAACTATAATTAAAACCTTGATTTTATTAAAATAAAAAAGTTAGGGCTATTATAAGATAAAGTTTTGTAATAAAGCAAGACCTATAATTAAAAAAAGTTTAAAAAATTCTCAAAATAATTTTTTTTTCTACTACTTCATCAACATCACCTGTTTTAAATTATTTTTATTAAAATAATAGATTCTCAAAATTTAAACACATTTACCTTATTATTCTAAAAAAATACAGTCAAATTCATTCTCTCAGCTTAAAAACTTTGATGAATCATTGGCAAGTATAAAAATAATGAGTTTTTGAATTGAGAAAATGAGATTTAACAGAATTTTTGGACTAAGAGAATGAGATTTGTCGAAGTTTTTGAGCTAGGAGAATGAGTTTGAAGTGTATTTTGTATAAATAATGAAGTGGGTTGTATAGAAATAGATGTGTTTAAATTTGAAAAAATTGTTTATTTTAATAAGAATGATTTAAAATTGGCCAAGTTGGTAAAATAAGTGTAAAATAAGATTTTTTTTATAATTTTTCCGAAATTGTTTTGCTCTTAAAGAATTTTAACATAAGGT
The DNA here is from genome assembly GCA_032401905.1 of Swietenia macrophylla. NCBI lineage: Eukaryota > Viridiplantae > Streptophyta > Magnoliopsida > Sapindales > Meliaceae > Swietenia > Swietenia macrophylla. Next base: position 5,406,809 of record CP135580.1, on the reverse strand, counting down.
CTAGGGGCCAGCTCACTTTGCCTTGAGCCCAGTTGCAAATATGGTTAGTTGGATTCGGATTGGTTTTTTCTTGAAACCAGACCCGAAAATCTCACTGAAGCCATCGTGCCTCTCCTCTTCTCCGTCTCCGCTGCTGCTCTAATTCATTTCACACTGGCCAAAGCTTCATTCAATTCTCTCCTTTTCTCTTATCTCTGTTTCTGCAAGTCGAGGTAACACTTTTACTTTGTTTTCATTCCTGTTTTTATTCTGTTTGTTTGTGATACTTTAGAATGAGCACAGCAATGCTCAAACGAAGAAAAATCTTAACCCTCTTCACAAATCCATTCATATTTTATTCAAAAGGGAAAACCCTACAAAACCCAAATGCCGGAAACCCTCATATTCGAAACCCTTTGACGGTTTCACAAGTTTCCTCTTTTTCAACTAAGTTCCCTGAATATGAGATGCCGTCTGTCACTTGGGGCGTTGTGCAAGGCAAAAAGGAAAAACTAGTTAATCGCGTCAAAATTTGTGATTATCTAAAAAATTTAGGTATAATTCCTGATGAATTAGAGAATCTAGAGTTACCTTCCACCGTTGAGGTCATGGAGCAACGTATTGTGTTTTTACAGAAGTTGGGATTAACCATCGATGACATTAATGATTACCCGTTAATGATGGGTTGTAGTGTGCGTAAAAACATGGTTCCCGTTTTGAGTTATTTAGAGAAAATTGGTATCCCTAAGCCAAAATTGGGTGAGTTTGTTAAGAAATACCCCCAAGTTTTGCACGCAAGTGTGGTTGTTGAGCTTATGCCTGTTATTAAATTTCTTCGCGGTCTTGATGTGGAAAAGCAAGATCTTGGGTATGTTTTGATGAAGTATCCTGAGCTTTTAGGGTTTAAGCTTGAAGGAACAATGAGTACATCTGTTGCTTATCTTGTTAGTATCGGTGTTAGTCCTAGAGATATAGGTCCCATGGTGACTCAATATCCATATTTTTTGGGAATGAGAGTTGGGACTATGATTAAGCCACTCGTGGATTATCTGGTTTCTTTGGGTTTACCAATTAAGATTTTGGCTAGGATGCTGGAGAAACGTTCATATATTTTAGGGTATGATCTTGAAGAGACTGTTAAACCAAACATTGATTGTTTACTAAGTTTTGGGATTAGGAGGGAGTTGCTTGCTTCAGTCATAGCACAATATCCACAAATTACAGGGTTACCTTTGAAAGCTAAGATGTCATCACAGCTATATTTCTTTAATTCAAAGATCAAGATTGATCCAGAAGGGTTCACTCAAGTTGTGGAGAAGATGCCACAGATTGTCAGCCTTAACCAACATGTGATTTTGAAGCCTGTTGAATTCCTTTTGGGGCGGGGAATACCTTCCGGAGATGTGGCAAAGATGGTTGTGAAATGTCCACAGTTAATTATATGCCGGGTTGAGCTCATGAAATACAGTTATTACTTTTTCAAGAGTGAGATGGGAAGGCCAATGAAAGAGCTAATTGAATTCCCAGAATACTTTACTTATAGCTTGGAATCAAGGATCAAGCCTAGATACCAAAGGCTACAAAGCAAGGGGATCCGGTGCTCGTTAAGCTGGTTCCTCAACTGCAGTGACCAGAGATTTGAAGAGAGATTGCGAGGTGATTATATTGAAACAGAGAGTTTGGGTCCATCATTTTGTATGGGTGGGAAGCTAGAGCTACCAGGGGGTGAGATTATGTCGGATAATGAGGATGAGAGCGATGACGAGGTGTTATACAGACGTACTGTCTCCTTGTAGTCATTTACATCAATGAATTCAATTTTAATTTACAATTGAACATGGGAGGATCTTATTTTCTTTGTTTTTTCTTCTTAACATTAATCCTAATTTCCGTTTTGTGTGCACATTCCACATATCAAGTTCTCTGTATGTGATGTCCATAGTTACAGTCACAAGCATGTATGACATGATCTATCACTTACGGTTTAATAGAAACCCTGAAACTGTTAGTTGCAATCTAGACATCTGTACTATTTTTCAAAGTTGATGTGATATTGTAAAGATTCAAATCACTTATATTGATGGAATATGGATTCACAACTGAAATGTTTTGATTGTGAATTTGCAATATCTGAATCTTTGAGGCTTTAAGATAACAAGGATGCTTGGCCTCCTGTGCAGTGCAGCTGCAACAGATTACGATAGTTTGTGCAACAGGTATTATATGTATTTTTTTCTACTCCTGATTTTTTTTTTTTTTTCCTTTTTGCTCTTCTTGTGTGAAAAGTCTTCGGCACAATCACCAAAACTGTAGTGTATTGTGTAGGTGTTCAACACTCAGAATGGATGTGAATCTGTTTGAAACATACTGAGTCAATTCTACTTCTTTTAATGTCAAGCACTTCATGATCAAAATTTTGCACTCGATCTAGCTGTTGATGTTGTCTTAGTTATATGATATTAATTGCTCGGCCTTTATATGTATTCTTCAATATGTTATTGCGCTTAAGGCCTGTAACAGGGAAATCGATTGTCATGTTGGAAGTATATTCTTTCTCTGCAATCCACATATCCTGCTATGCTTAATATAAGAGATGTTCATGCAAATCTTGTTTCCTGGAATTGTCAAGTCCTGACGAAAATGTAATCCTGAACCCGGAGAAGTAGTTTCTTGTTTTACATAAGCATATAATTCGTTGATAGTTGTATATAGTCATATGTTCTAGTTGCAACTCAGTTTTGACCTCATAATACTAATAATCTATGACTGGGTTGTTTAGATAAAAGCTGGGATCAGGGCCGAATTATTGCGAACCCAAATATAAGTCATAATGGTAATGCAAAGGAATGTTGCTTTACGTTGTACTGCTAGGCGTGAGATTTACAGCGGTAAGTGCGAGTGCATGCGCGGGTGAGGTAAAGAGAGTCGAGACATCTTCTCTTCTGGAATAGTCTCGTATATTCTTTTGTTACGCAATACAGAGAGTGATAGAGCGATGCTTCAATTCATTTGCTTCTGAGATGGGAGGAAAAAGAAGGCCAGCATATTACCAGAAGGAGAGGCAATCAAAAAAAAAAATGGAAAAAAGAAAAACCGAAGCAGAAGCAGGAGAAGGGAATAAATACCCATCATTTAACAATACTAATTGGCATTATAAATCTACTAAATTAAAATTTTAAGGGTTTATTCACGTGTACTTATTTTAAATAAATGCTTACTAAATTTAACTAGTATTAGAAGTAATTTTTGAATTTGTAAATAATTATATATTAATTAAAATAACACTTAAAGCACTATACAAAGAATATTAATTATTTGAATAATTTTTTAAAAAAAATTTTAAAATGTTAAAACTGGGAGATGCCTTCATCAATGCCTTCATTAATAATGTTGAATGCATGGGGATTGGGTGAGTTCATGTCTTTGAATTTAAAAATCTTCAAATCAAGGCCACTATTACCAGGAGGCATTTCAAAATGTTGACCCGGAACCATTTAGGTTTAATTTCTCAACCAGTTAAAACGATTTTTTGATCTTAAAAACGCTTTCTTTCTTTCTTTTTTTTTTTTTAAGTATTGTTTGTTTGTAGTTAAAACGTTTTTTTTCAATCTTGAAAGCGCTTTCTTTTTTTTTTTTTTTGTATTATTTATTTGTCATTTAATTTTTTTTATTATTATTTTTCAAAAAGAGGAAGTCCAACTTACAAAATTGTAATTTTTACTCCAAAAAGCTCTACTTAAAAAAATTATGTTGAATTCTTAGTTTGTCATGTAAAGAAGGACGCTTTTGTTGCTGGAAAAGATCTACTCCAATAAACTCATCATTTGTTTTCAACTACATAGTCGTATTAATCTCTTCTTCTCTTCTCCTGTTTGTATGATAATAATAATAAAAATAAATGAATATAGCAAATTTGTATTGTATAATAATACTACACCACATTGTTCGTATTGTACACATAATTAGTATGTTTATAATATCACTCTTATAAAATAAATATAATAAATTTGTTTTAACTTGAAAGACTTAAAATGTTCATTTGAAAATTATAACTTTCAACAATAACATATTCTAAATTTAATTATCTAAAATAAAAACTATATGGACCTTAAAATTAACATCAATAATAGTAATTAAATTCTAAACATAATCGCCTTATTAAACCTATTACTATTAAGCAACCATGTGGATGATAGAGGCTTCCTCCTCTGGGCTATGATGATTCTACTGTGCTTTTAAAAAACAAAAAAGGGTTTAAAAAATGCATAGTAACGTCTACTTTAAATAGAACCTGCTTAATGTTTAACATCTCAAGTTTCTATCCCAACCATGGCTTACAAGCCCCACCTCAAAATCAAACAAAGGCAGAGTCTTTGCACAATACCATTGCTTTTATATATACATCAAGAATTTCATAATCAAATACATTAACAATGTATTTCTTTTAGTGATCATAAGAGTTCACAACAATTTTACAAAATAAGAAAAATTCAACACCAAATTATTATCTCATTTATACAAAAAGATAGAATAATTCAAGAATTTCTTACTCATTCCATAAATGGATTAAAACTACAAAGGATGTTTGATTGCTCACCAGAACTCTGCAATCTCAAACACCCTGGCAGTCCAAGCAAGTCGAAATGAAACTACGAAATCCAATAGCAGACACAGAGAGCACCTGAATGGCATCGGTGTGCCCACTTAATTTTATTATTCACCAGATAGACTATCACATGCTCGTAATTTCCCATCTACACAAACCGTAGTAACTAGATACCTAGATGTGCCAAGCCAAATCAAGCAAGTTGCTCCTTCCTGCCCACATAAGCAAAAGCTTCTTATACATCAAGGATGGGCATCTTAAATTCCCAAAATTTCCTCAGTCAAACACTAAACTCTAATTGCAAGCAAACTGGTGATTGATTTATAAGGATGAAAATTTTAGGAACAGTTTCAAAAAAACTAAAACTAAAACAGACCTCTTGCTTGCAAGTCCAGCGAGGTGACGAATGTTGAAGGTCCCAGACAATTTCTGATCCATGTTTCCCGTTGCAGCCCAAGGGGAGCTGCCATTGACAAAAGCTATTGAAGTATAACAAGGTTAAATTGATGTTAGGTACATAATCATGCAACTTATGCATGCATGCACATCATTTATGTTTTTGTCTTTTTAAATTTTTTCTTTTGCGAAAGAGTGAAAGACAACATATAAACACAAGGATCCTTGGTATGGGGTCCTAAGTCAAAAACTTGAAAGAACTTTGCAGAGAGTCAATCAGTGCACTGTCGATCATTACAGAGATATCCCTTTCTGCTAAGTAGAAACATCCTGTATTTAATATATAGAATGAAAATAGGTCCAAGGAATTACAACCGCAATGCAACTCAATTATTCTTAAATTTGGATACACAAGTAACATTTATCTAATATTAGAAAGGGAGAGCATTGTTCCTATTGATTGATTTACTATTGTCCTAGTCCTCTGTATTTGGTTCTTCATACTGATGCTTAAACCCATGTGAGAGAGAGAGAGAGAGATTTAACGACAAAATTAACATACCTTGGGGAAATCCAACACAATCAATCGAATCTGTATGAGATACTAGAGAAAATCACAATCTGTTAATTTTAATCAATCACACACACACACACACACACACTCAAGGAGAGATTATGACCTAGCCTATAGATAGAAAACAATAACTTCCACCATAATCCATATAATTGACATTGTAAAAGCAAACAGAAAATTATGCAAATGAATGATGTTTGACATTGTTTGTTTCAATTATAAACAAAGAAAGATAATTGACACATAAAATGATTATTGGCATATTCAATTATCTCTAGGAGACCCAATAACAAAGTTCAAGACAGAAAAGTAGTCAAATGCACTTGCCAGTGGCCACCTGTGCTTCCATGTGCTGAATAATTTTTTTTATATAAAACATTTTACATAGTTTTAAAAAAAAAAAAAATTCAACCTTTAAGAGGCTCCAGAGAAACACTAATAAATCACAATTGTGAGACTTGGATGAACTTGAGGCACTCAATCACGATATTAAACACCTAATACACAAATTAAACACCTACATAACAATAAAAATGACAATAATACACAACTACAGACAACCTAGTGCATTGAAAATTAACAATAAAAAATAAAAAAAAAAATTGAATGAACAAATAAATGAACAAACCTTCCCATGTGTTATATTGACCAAGTGGACTGAACTTTCCTTCAAGCCAATAAGAGCAAGAGTTGAATCAGCACTTATGGTCAAGGACATCAGCCCCTCGGTATGATATGGATGCCCTATAGAAAGAGCATTTGTTAAAAAATCTCAAAATTTTAATTTAAGTTTGTAATTTCTTCATATACTTCTTTCTTCAAATTTAAATAGCATTTGCAACTAAAATCCAAATTGATACCTCTTATGACATGAATATTTTTCCCACTTATTGGATTCCATATGCTCAAAGTCACATCATCAGAGCCCAAACAAATTATTTTACCTTAAGCAACAAAGAGAAAAAAAGAAAGCATGAAGTTACAAACTAAAGGAATAAAATACATAATAACTAGAGCTTTATAAAACAGGGGAAAAAGGAATTGAGTGTTGCCATCAGGGTTGAAATCACCACTACAAGTCACACTTCTACCACAACCTGCAAACAGATTAAGCTAGGCACCTCTATCAGCATTACACATCCAAACGTTGAATCAGAACCAGCCAATAGTACATGTCTTTTTAGATAACAACTGATCCACTGAGAAGTCACATATTTAATACTTAATTTTCAAAGTAGTGATGCAATAACAGTATCACTTAAAACCTTGATAATCTACCTCAATGCCCCCTCCAGGACCAGTAAGTGTGCATTTGCAATTTCCAGATGATGCATCCCAGATTATAACAAGTCCACCAAAGCTTACTAGAGCGAGGAGCTGCCCATTCATTATGAAAAGCAAACAAAAGACAGAATCCTTATGACGTGCATAGCAATCAACAAGACTTCAGACAATAAACAAGTGATAAAGGAACAAGAAATAACATGTGCATATGTTATCATTTATGCAAACAGTAAAAGAAAGTAAAGTTGGTTTCAATGAGAAAGCTTTGGAGAACTAATAACAACCATAGAACAAAGTAATACATGTAGCCACTGTATTACGTGTCTTTCAAGTTTTGAGTTTACCTTGGATCTCAGAAAGTCCAATCTCCTCGATTGATCCTCCAAAGAACCCTTTATCGTCTCCACCTCAAGTTGCCACTTAAGTATCAGCTGTTGGACTTGATACTTAATCTCCCTCTTGCATTCATGCATGTTTATTTGTATTTGTGAAAAAAGATTTTCAATTAGAAACAAAAAAAAAATTGATAATTGAAAAAATATATATTTTTTTTACTTGAAATTATTTTATTTTTTATAAAAAATAAAAATTTTATTTATTTTATTTTTTATAATTTTTTTTTAATTTTTCAACACTACATATCTCATGTGGTTTGATATTGCTTTCTAAATGATATTTTTAAATTTCTTTTAAAAAATAAAATAATATTATTTTTTGAATTTGAGTATGTGCATGTGTGTATGTGTTTAAATATGTATGTAATTAAATTTTATTTTTTAACCACTATAATTTTGAAATAATTAAATTTCGAACTAATATTTTTTTTTGAATATATATTTTTATGCACTAAATTAAGTAATATTAAAATAAAAATAATATAAGTATAATTGAAAAATAAAAAATTTATTAAAAATTTGTAAATATTTATAGGAATTTGATAAACATTAAATATATATTTAAATAAATTTAATATTAAAATGTCAAATTTGATAGAAAGTTAGTGTGAACTAAGTATTAAATTTTATAATAAATACATATTTAAATTTGAAAATCCCCTAATACTTGGAACCATCCCTATCAAAAACCGCCGACAAAACCTTGGGATGGTTCCAGGTATTAGGGGATTTTCATTGAGGCCCCTGACTAATGTCAAAATGCATATAAATGAAGAAAGATCTGAAAACTATCATTGAAACCCAAGTGTGGGAATTTAATGCCTATTTTTTAATTTTTTTTAAATGTTAAAAATATAAACAATAATATTTTATAATTAAATTACTTGTATTTTCTATTATTTTAAATAATATATATATATATATATATGCGACGCATTCACAATTTTTTGTGTCCTACAATTTGAAATTTTTCTTATAAATATTTAAAACAAAAAAAATTTAAATTTATCTATATTTTGTAGTTAAATTACTTGCATCTCCTGCTATTTTAAATAATTTATGTATATAATAAGAGATACATCCACAATTTGTTGTGTTTTATAATTTGAAATATATTTTATAAAAATTTAAAATTAAAAATAAAAATAAAACTAAATTTAAAATATCAAAAATTTGATTTTATTTTAAATTTTTATAAAAATATTTTATATTATAAATAATAATTTTTTTAAAATTTATCTGTGCAAGCACCATAGCCAAGTCCGTATATTGCAATAATAACAATGCACGTATATTAGGTGTATGGGATACTCAATGCAAAAGTATTTACGTCAAACTAGCAGGTGTTAAAGTCAAAGGATTAGGCGTCTGACACTGTCCACATGTCAGCATATAGTACTCTGAAAATATAAGTGGTAATCCTTGTCCAATCTATCCAAATTGAAGATAATCCCCTATCTCTCCGCCCTACATCAATCTCCCTCCCCAAATCTCCACCCTGCATTTCTCTCAAAACCATCCTTCACCTCCACCCAATCCTCTCTCAATCCTCTCTGCGTTTTCTCTTGACATTATTCATCAGCAAGCAACAAGCAAGCAAGCAAAAACAATGGCGTCTCTCCAGCAAAACCCAGCCACACTCTCCCTTCAGTCCAATCTCTTCCCATCCAGACGTGCCGTGGCCGCAGGTTCAAACCCTCTAACCATCAAACTCGCATTCCCCCGCCGCGGCGCCGGTTCTTTCGGAGTCAGAATGTCCGGAACAGTCGCCTCCAGCTACGCCGCGGCCCTCGCCGACGTCGCCAAATCCAACAACACTCTCGACTCCACCAGCGCCGACATCGAAAAGATCGAGAAAGTATTCACGGACGACGAGGTTTTCGAGTTCTTCGCCAACCCCACCGTCGGTATCGACAAGAAACGACAACTTGTCGAGGAAATCTCCAAGTCGTCGGCGCTGCAACCCCACACGGCGAATTTCTTGAACATATTGATTGATGCAAAAAGGTTGGACGTCATTAAGGAAATCGTGAAAGAATTCGAGGCCGTGTATAACAAGATAACGGATACGGAGCTGGCGGTGGTGAGTTCGGTGGTGGAGCTGGAGTCGGAGCATTTGGCGCAGATAGCAAAGCAGGTGCAGAAATTGACGGGGGCGAAGAACGTAAGGATAAAGACGGTGATCGACCCGAGTTTGGTGGCGGGTTTTACGATTCAGTATGGGAATGGCGGGTCGAAACTGATTGACATGAGTGTGAAGAAGCAGCTGGAGGATATTGCTGAGCAGCTTGATTTGGACGATATTCAACTTGCCGTATGAGTGTTGAGTTCGTTTTTTTAAAATGTTGGATCGAAGTTTTTAAAAGTTTTTTTTTATTTATTATTATTTTAAAGATTAATGTCTTCATTTTCGGATAATTAAATTGGATCAAATTATTCCGTACAGGCTGTGGTCTTTTTCGTCAATCTACACTAAAGCAAAATGATTCAAATAAATAAATTCGAATAGTTTTTAAATAATATTTTATGATATATCAAACAAAACACCAATTTTGTTACAAATAATAAATATCTGTAAGATATTTAACCATTGAGTTGAGTCAATAAAGCTAACATTTTAAAATATTTGGGCAATTAAAATTGAATTATATTCAGACTTAAATTATAAAAATGCCAAACCAGCAATAAAGTCGTTGAGTGTTCATTAGTCTTCATTTTAGTTTAGGTGCATGCATTTTTAATTTAGATAAATATTTAATTATAAAATTAATATAATTTTATTGTTAAACTAAAAGCATGAATGATATATTAAGGTTTGATTTTTTTATTATTATTTAATGTGTATATAATATAAATATCAATATTATAATTTGCGGTGACATAAATTTTAAAAATCAAAATTATTTTGAAAATTTTTTCTTATCTTAAAATATCTCCTATATTTCAACCATATTTTTGTTTAACTAAATTTATTGTGCAATTCAATTTAACATCACGTTGTATCTCATCATCTTCGTAAGACCATTTTTATTTTTATCTTTCTTTAACATTTTTCAAATATAATGCATATCTTTAGAAATGTATTTTAAAAAATTTAGAATGTATGGTAAAAAAATTTAAGAATAAAACCATACCCGGTAAAAAAATTTTGAAAGTGAATTTAGACACTCGTTAAAGTTTAAAATAAATTTCAATTAAATTCTTTTTTTTAAAAAGGAATCATTTTTTGTTATGCACCCATAACATTCATCACATCTAAAAAAATATTTATTCTAAAAATCTTAAAATTAATTTCAATTCAAAATGAAAATATCCATGAACTTAGTAAATGCATATTAATTAATAATATAGTTACATATAAAACCCTGAAAAAATATAAAATAAATACATGTATATTGTTTAATTTTTGATAAGGATTAAATTGTAGGAAAATTTTGGTGAAATTATATGATTTTGGAAAATTTATGGTCCAAATAAAATTTTAAAAAAATTTGAGATCATTCTGTAATTTTTAAAAAAATTCCTATAAATATCTCTTTATTTTTAAAAATTTCAAATATGCTCTATCCCTTTATCTCTCCTCACCATTCCAGCCACCTCTCCAACAAACCCTTTCCTAACCTTTGATCAATACTATTTTCGAACCACGTACATTTTTTGACATTATTGTTTCATCATCGTAAACTTTATCTCATTCCAATTTTTAACGAGCTGATAAATCTTGTTTAAAGTTTAAAAATTTTCTTTAACTCAATATTTCAGCCAACTTCAACCTTCTATTGAGAAATCGAATATACTAGTGAACTTATCTCAAAAAGTAGAATAAAATAACTAGAAAGTTCAAATTCAAAAATTGTTAAATTTTTTTAAAAAAAATCACTAAAGTCCCAACTTTTTGGCTAGATTTTCAATGAATGGTGTCAGATGAGAAAATAGATCACACCATTAGATTTAAGACGTCAAAATTTATAGGATCTATAAAGATTCATTGCATGAATCACCAAATATTGAGTTACCAACTTCACTGAGGTAATCGATCAACAGTCAACTCTTAGTCAGCCCTCTCATTTTGGCCCTCTTAGACATTATTTTTTATTCTATAAATATCCATTAGATTTATTTCGATGAAAGAAATTCAATCATAACTCAAAATTATTAAATAATTTTTTAAACTTGAATACACGTAAATTAAGACGATCGAGGTAAAAATTTCGTCATTTACTTGGTTATTTATTTTAAAAATATTAATTGAATATATATATATATATATGCATATATTTATGATAATGGTTATGATTTAAAAATAAATTTAAATTATTTAAAATTGATTATGAATTTTTATGATAAAATATTTGAATGGTACATTTTACAACTATAGCGTACCAAATTTGTATTGAATTAAATGTTTTTATCTTGAAATATCTACATGGTAAACTAGCAAAATAAATTAATTTGTTAAATAATATACAAGATAGTTTTATTGAATTTTATATTGTTATGTTGCTCGAATTTGAACTAAATATTTTATATTACTTATATATTGATATGATGGTAACGTGGCCTTGAGTTAGTATATAAAGTGTGCACATGTGTGTGTGTGTAAATGTGTGCACACACACACACACTGGATATTTCTGTAACTACAGTATATAGTTTATAGTAGACCTTTGAAGTATATAGGTGAGTGAAAGTTGAATGGGATAAAAATGATAGATAGATGTTGGTTTGCCTCCTCTATATATTTTGTATTAATATAATTCAGATGAAATTAATGATACTTAATTTTATTGTAGATATGTATATGTATATATTTATATAAAGTATAAATTTTAAATTTTAGTATCGTCAATGCACTTGTTAAAATTGGACATACATATTTTTTTTAATTAATTATGTAGACTTTTGGATAAAATTAACTTAGTTAAGTGATGTAAATACTTATTGAGCATAGTAATTTTCTTCATCTCTTTTTTTTTCTCCCACTCCAAAAATATTTTTAGTATGCCGAGGATATCAAAAAATAAGTAGTACATTTAGATACTAAGAGATAAAACGAACGAATTTCTAGTTGTTGGTTAATTAGTACATTCTTATTGATTTATATTTAAATTATCAGACTTCTGACTATGTAATTGTGCATAATTTATATAGAATACTAAAATTTAAATTATTTATTTTTAAAATAGAATAAGAGTTTATATATTTCTGTGGGGTTTTATTGAATCTATTTTTATTATTATCATTTTTAAATATATTTCAATATTTGAGACACTTTTTGACCTTATAACTTTTGGACTTTTGATATATTTAAATTAGAATTTTAATTTTAAATTTAATAATTACTAATCCTGATTTGAAGCATGTCATTACATGTGTTTGTACGTAAGCAAAAGAAAAAAAAAGGTATTTTTAAATTATATTTTTCTATGTTTTTTTTTCAATTGTCAATTTTCTTTCTAAAAAACAAGTTTTTTTTGAATAAATAGCTACTCATTATTATTATTATTATTACAAAAACAAACATTTTTCATTTTTATTTTTTTAAGTTGCAACCCACTATTTTATTCTAATAACAATAGATTGTTGCCCTTATTATTATTATTATTATTATTATAGTTATAATATGTTATTGGATTCATACATGTATACACACACACATACATGCGTGCGTGTGTGTGTGCGCGAACGCGCACGCACGCGCATGTGCGTGAGTACATGATGAGTGTGGAGTGGTTCTCAAAATTCATTATTATTTTTTGGACTTAAATTGGGATACTAAATTTGGGCTTTTGTTCTATATAATTCAAAAATAGATAGAAATGCTGATTTAGCGTACTTTTATCTAAACTTTTAAAGTCTTATGTCTAATAGTATAGATCAAAACTCAATCTATAATAGGGGTAGAAATTATCCTTCTTAGACGTAGACCTTAAGACTGTGCCATAATATGGATCTAAACTCAATTTAATTAGAGTACAAATGGTCTTTCAAGGACATAGACTTTTGAATTATTCTATAATAATATAAATCTAAACTGTTGGAATGTGCTAGAAAAGTATAGGTATAAACCCTCATTGGGTATTTGAGCAAACATGAGCACCTAGTTTTTGTAGCAACTTCGCTAAAATACCCTTTAAAGGAGGATAAAATTATCTAAATTCTAATTTTGGTGTTTGATAAGAGCTTTTGGTTCTTATAAAATATGTAACTAAAATACCCCTAAAAACCAATCAAAATAGAGAGAATGAATTAAGTTTTTTACAAGATGAAAAATGAACACTATTAATTACACGCAAAGTTTATAAACAAGTGATTGTTTGATAATTTCCAAGAAAGTATTTTACCATATATCTTTTTTGAGGCTTGTAGTAATTTTATTTGTAATAAATTTTTGTGAAAAGATCCATTTATTTCGTTTTAGGTTCATAAATTAATTAATTAAAAAATAAATATATTATTAATTTATTTATTCTTTATAAGTAAAATATTAATTTATTCATTATTATTTGATTTATAGAATTTGTTAGGTATAGTAATTGAAACAAATAAAATAATATTTTATTAAAGAATCTTAATCACACATACTTACTTGTATTAATTCTCTAAAAAATTAATTTAAAATTATTTTTATTTCATATACGATTCAGAATCTATATTTGAAAAAAATAAATTTATTATCTAAATATTCAAATGGTGTTAATTGATAATAACATTGAAATATTTTAATTTTTATTAAAAGAAAGAAGGGATTCTAAATTAGAAAATTTGCATATTATTTGTTTAATTTTGATGAACTACAAACGCTTAGCTACAAAATAATAATAAAAAAATAGCTTTTAAATTTTATGTCCCATAATTGCTTATGCAGTTATTGGTTTTTTTCTTTGTCCTTGCAATTATTGCTAAATTTTAAGAATAATAAAAAAAAAATAGCTTTTAAATTTTATGTCCCATAATCGCTTATGCAGTTAAGGGTTTTTTTTGTCCTTGCAATTATTGCTAAATTTTAAGGCCAATTTTGATTATTATCAACTTGTAAGTTTAATTTTTTTTTTTTAGCCAAACAAATTATATTGAAAAAGGCATCCTAGGTAGTGTATTTTAAAGCAAAAAGTGCTAGATAAATGGCCGACATTTTCCTCCTCCTTCTTCTTCTTCTTCTTTTTTTTGCCTTCAATTAGGTGTTTATGATCAAAATTGACTCGTAATAACTTTTCTTTTTTTACATTTTGTATGAACAAACAAACATCTTGTGAGCAAAATAAAAAATAAGTACTAGGAATATTTTGATTCAATAAATAAATATCTGGCTAAGAAAATAATGATAGTTAGAAGTTGCTTAAAATTAATTTGCTCCCTAAACTTTAGTCATAATTACAAAATAAATATATTAATTTGCTTATTAAACAAAAATAATACTAAGAGTATAAATTTATACACAAACTTTTTTTTACAGTGTTAAAATCACATCGTTACCATATTTTTCATATAAATTATTTTTTTCACTTTCGTAAAAATATAAAGTATGTAATAGTAATATAACACTATTACATCAATTTATATAAATAGATTTATATAAGAATTTGTATTTATAGTATTATTGATTAAATTTAAAATAAATTATGGTAAAAAAATAAATTTTAAAATAAAAAATTTTATATTCTCACTCAATAAATTAATCATTCTTATAATTATAAATATTAATTTTTTGATCATTAATTATTAAAAAGAAAAATATTAGAATACAATAGCAATAGAGTAAAAAATGTCACTTACGGGATCACATCAACTTACGATGGGTTACAAAATTTGTATTAGTAACGTGATAAATTAGTTATTGTTTTAAGATCAAAGATTATCATTAAATTTGATGTTAAATATAAAATTGTATTATAATTATTAATTAATAGGATAATTTTTTTATACAGCTTTAAAAAAGGGGGAAAATATATCTTTTTAATTTTTTGAAAAAAAAAAAAAAAGCATATTTGCATACAGAAGGAAGGCAGCGTTGGGGCGACCCCACGAACCAAACCCGCGTTCGGGCGACCCCACGAACCAAACCCGCGTTCATGATATATCATCAATTCTTCATCATCGTTTTCCTTGAATCTTAAGTAAACGACTTGTCGTAGTTTTAGCTACGCGTCGTATCTGTGTAGCAGTTATAAAGTATTATTGTCAGTCTGACGTCATCAATTCTTATCTCTTTTGATTTCTTCAATCAAAATGGAAATTGATTCAATTCTACATAATAAAAGACTGCAGTCCCTTCCTACTGTATTTTTTTGTTTGTTGGAGTTTTGAGATTTTGTTCTGTTCTGATCTGATCCTTTGCTCATGTCGATGCTCGACTCTTTCTTTAACAAGGGCTTCAAAGGAGCTAAATGGTATAATTTCATATTTAGTTTCTTAATTCTGTTTCAATTATCAGAGATGAGATTGAAATTATTAGCCAATTGCTACTTTATTCAGAATAAATTTGTGAATTTAAAGATTTATCTTCTCTATTGTGAATAGAAAGTAGACGTAAAAAAATGCAATTGCTTGGAGAATTATGTGATTCTAACTGTTTTTTAGTATTTATGCAAGGATGGAGTGCCGACTTCTTGCCTGGGTTTTCTTTTCAATTAATTTTTTTTTTTACGCTTTGGCTTGTTTGCTATTTAACTTCCAGCAAAACCCTCCTCAAATTGGCAATTCCACGCATAAAGTTGCTTAGGAACAGGAGGGAGGTTCAGCTTAAGCAAATGCGCCGTGACATTGCCAAGCTCCTTGAGACTGGTCAAGAAGCCACGGCTCGCATCCGGGTATATTCATCTCCTTTGTTAATACCTTGGAAATATGAAAAATGTTTTCATGTCTAGAAAGGTCTTTTTATTAGTTGTTTATAGGGGCAGGGCTTATTCTTTATGGTCTCAAGACATAGTTCCCACTTCAGGTAGAGCATATAATAAGGGAAGAGAATATGATGGCTGCTCAAGAGATCCTTGAGTTGTTTTGTGAGCTTGTTGCTGTCCGTCTTCCGATTATTGAAACACAAAGGTAATTAATTCTTATTGAATATCCAGTGGCTTTTACTATTATATATTGCCTGTGACGCTTAACATTTTCGTAATTTGGCTTCTTGTTCTGTCTGTGGTGCTTCTTGAGTTCAGTTACATGTTTTTGGTTTCAAGCATGTTATTCAGATCAGAACCATGCTAGAAGCTCAAGCTAATTATTCAGGAATAACCCCCATTAAAAAACAAATGAAAAAAATAAGAATTTGCTTTATCTATGTTTGTTTAGATGGTTGAACTTTGTGTTAGAGGCTTGAATTTTAAGTGAAAGGATAGGTTGATCCAAGAGATCAACAAAAGAGGAAAACATTTGCAATTTAGAAAAATTTGGATTGAGATCGAGAAGATGTGGAATCAAGCATAGATATCTGTATCTGTGTCTTAAAAAATTGCTACTTTTTTAGTTCTTCAGTCTTGAAGTAACTTTTTTTGACCCTCTTTAAAAAATTTCAACGTGCTTTGGTGGAGTTAAAGATTAATAGTTGGTGTAGAGTTTTCTTATCTTATTTGTATATATTTTGTGCACAATGAAATGTGACTGCAATTATTAACCTGTAGTTTTAATCAAGATGCACTCTGCATCACTAAGTAAATTTTCACACAAATGCTTCCATTGGCTAAAGTTGTGGCTTGTAACCTATAAACGTGAGGTTTTCAGACCTGTGAGTGGCCCTTCGTGCAAAAATGGAAAATTTTAGAACTATGTATCTTTACTCTCCCAAGACCTGTCTCTTGGAGGAGTTAGATCAAGCTTTTTCTCACTTCCTAGGCGGTTTTGTAATAATTTTTCATGATCAAATGCTAGTATGGACTCTTGGGGGTAAGGAGGTACATTGAGCCAGTTCTAATGACTGAGATTTAAGGATACTCATCGTGAAAGTCCCCTTGAGTGCTGCAGTACTGACATTCTGAGCTTAGTCATATTGGCTTACTGCTACTGAGTTGTGAACTGGTAATTTACAAGGTAGCTATGCTCCAGGACCTGAACTGATCTGATTGTGCTCTGATTGCAGTACATCAAACTTATGCCAAGCATAGTGGTTTGGATTTTTACCTGAATGCTTTATAGTTAGTCAGAGCCTGGCATTATTTGGTTCCTGAAATTCATCTCATGTGTAGCAATGCTATATGATTTGCTCATTCCGGATTTAAGAGTCGTTTAAAATTTGATCCGGAAATTTTATTAGCGATAGAATATTTGAAGTTACTTGAAGTCCATAGTTGCTGCATTTTCATAAATTGAAATATTGACTAATACATTGTTCAGGGAATGCCCTCTTGACTTGAAAGAGGCAATATCCAGTATCTGTTTTGCTGCACCAAGATGTGCCGATCTTCCAGAGTTGCTGCAGGTGCAGATGCTATTTGCTTCCAAATATGGCAAGGAATTTGTCTCAGCTGCAACTGATCTCATGCCAAATTGTGGTGTTAATCGCCAGGTTTTACAAATTGTTGTCTTAGCATTGACTTTTTTTTAGAAGATGACTGGTTATGTTTTTTCCAGTGTTTTTATCCTTTATGAACTTTGTCAGAACTTGTAAATGCAGTTAATAGAATTGCTTTCTGTTCGTGCTCCTTCCCCCGAAAAAAAACTGAAGCTTCTGAAAGAAATTGCCGAAGAGCATGAGTTAGATTGGGATCCAGCTGACACTGAAACTGAGTTTTTCAAACCACAAGAAGATCTATTGGTAAGAATCTCAGTTGTACTTCTCTGGCTCATGTCCTCTTCCTGTCTCATGTGTTCTCTCTCTTTGTCAGAATGGCCCAACACAATTTGTCAGTTGGTCCAAGATGCCCCTTCCCAAAGAGAAACATGTTGAAACATTAAATTCTGTACCTGATCAAGCGGATAATAAACAGCCTGATTCTGATATTACCATTGAGAGGTTAGCTTTTCCTGAAGTTCCTACGGGAGCACTATGGCCAAATACAACTGCTGCCTCAGATACAGCAGTAAGTCCACCTACGCCAGTGGTCTCACACCCTGAAGTTGTTCATGAATCATCCCCACACTCTGGAGCAACTGAAAATTTGTCACAAGAGCCGCACTTGGAACCTGAGTTTGTGATGCAAGAAAGGTTGGTGGCTAACAAGGATAAGATTCCAGATAATTCAGTTGGTACCAAGGAAGACAGACAGTTTGTGCCATTCATTGCTCCCCCATCACTATCTTCTGCATTTTTTTCTGCAAGACAGAGTAGTGCACCACTCAGTATTTTGGAAACAAAAAATGAAACCAATGTGGATTTTCAGGATGTTTTGGCTGCTGCTCAGGCTGCTGCAGACACTGCAGAACGTGCGGCAGCGGCTGCTCGCTCAGCAGCTTGTCTTGCACAGATCAGAATTTCTGAACTAACCCAGAAGAAGAAAGATGCAGTGCCTGAGAGTGGCTGCGAGAATCCCTTTCATATGGGTGGTCCCAATCAATCAGCTACAGCAGAAAAGCAACATGTTGATGATAAAAACTCTCTGAATGATCCTGCCATTTTAGATTCTCCAGGTAGCCATCAAGTCCATGAAGACAATAGAGCATCATCGTTACTGCATCTTCCTTCACTTGACAAACTAAAATTGGGTTTTGATTCTCCTCCTTTGAGTGATCACATCTCTCATCAGCAGCAACCTGTTCAACACCAGCCTCAGAGATTGACATCAATGGATGATGATCCCTATTTCTCATATCCGAATTTATTTTCATTGCAGAATTCAAATCTGGGATCTGGCTCTCACTCGTTTACCGATAATTCCCCATCCAACCATGAGCTCTGAGTCCCAACCCAGGCTTTTGCTCATCTTTGTTTAAACGACATGCTGGTGAGTTGATCTTTATTGATTTATGTAAAGTGTTCACAGATATAGCTATAAAGCATTTTACTGCTGCTGTTGCTGATGCTGTAGTGGAAAAACCAGTCTTGACCATTCGAGCCGTATTATTCTTTATGCTAGTGAGCTTTTAGTTTTAGGAATATCTGATTGACACAAATGTCTTGGTGTTGCTGGAAATAAAGGGTTTTTTCGTGCAGTATTTTTTTTTAATTTATTTTCATGTTAACTGGTATCACTTCACAGCCACAACTGATGATTTATGAGTCTCAAATCCAATAGAGGCACAGCATAGCAAACAGAACACCATGTCGTAGAGTGCTTCACCGATTGTTCATGTCATGACGTTGCAATGCCCTTGTATGTAACACGAGATGGTAGGAGTTTAAGTTAGGGTTAATTTTCGCTGGTCCCTTTTTGTTTATTGTCAAATTTTGAAATTGACTATAGTTTTTTGTTAAGTCATCATTGTGCATTGCAGGCGGTTAGTTTTTGCACCAGTAGAATTACTTGCTTGTCCGTGTTTTATTGTTTCCTCATTTTTCGAAAACCAAATTAACTCTGTGATTGTATTCTTAAAAAAATAGGATGATATTTTTATAATATAAGACCAGTGATAAAACTATACATACATGAAGAGGTTTTCATGGGGCACAACATATACAAACTATACCAGATATAACTAGTTATATGGACCATCCCTCGTTGATATTATCTAATGTGTGTGTGTGTGAAAAAAACCATGTTAATAATGTCACTCACTCATGTAGATTAATAGCTATATATCTAATACATACAGATTAAGTTAATAACAAGTTAGAGGATGATTGAGAGTTTCTTAATTTTTGAATAATTTTTTACACAAATTATCAATAATGTCTTACGTAAACAATTGTTAACCTTTAGATTAAGGATTTATTACCGGCGATAATTTAATAAAATAGATATAAAAATTTTTTATACTTAATTATATATTGCGTTTAACATCTTTTTTATTTTCATGTTTTTCAATATATTTGTAAACTTTCATTTAAAACAATGTTTTTTTTTTAATTTTTATATTTTAAACGTATTCATAGAATAATTTTAGAAGAATCAAAATTGGAATTTAGTAATTTAGCATTTTAATGCAAACCACAATGACTTTAAACAAAACAAAAAAGTATTAATTAAATTAGGCTAGTTATTTTATTTTGTAGAGAAGACAAGAAGAATTTGTAACAGCAGAAAAAGAAGATTTTTCTAGAATTCTTTTACATATTACATATTTATTAGTAACTAAGAAAGAGTGCTTAGAGAATTTAGATAAAGATCTTCAAAATTTTACAGTTTAATGAATGATGTGGTTACTAAATTTGTAGCCAAAGCAATTCCAAAGAATTTAGAAAAACAAAAGGTTAGAAATTTACAAGCACTTTTTTTAATTATTAGTTTCAATTATTTACACTCTTCATGAATTAAAAATTGATTATTAGAAATAGAAGAAGTTATATAATTTAAGCAATTTTTAGATTATATTTCGGTAAGATTATATTTATGAACAATAAAAAACTTGAATATTTATATCTAAAATAACGGAAAATTTTTAAAAAATAAAGTCTAAAGTTAGCAAAAATTTCAAGGTAATTTACAATTTTGAAAGCAAAAATTTAGAATTTAAGCATAATCCTCGCTGAAATAAATATTATTTAAATTTTATTATAGATTTATTAGTCAATTTAGGTAGAAATTTAAAAGTACATATTAGATCAATGGAATAATGTTTTATAATCAATAGTCAACATCCTGAAGCAATAAATTAAATTATTTTAAAGACTTATTAGAGAATTTTATTGGTCAAAAAAATTAAGTCAAGTAGCAAAGAATTAGTAGGAAAACGTTGAGAAATAGATAGACTTAGAAACTTGTTTAAGGCAATATGAATAATAATAATTTGTAGGAAACATAAAATGTCTTACATCAAAACATTTCTAATCTAAGACCAGCAGGATTTAAGTAATAGAATATATAATAGCAAAAGCCTAAGTGTACAAGCAGAATAAATATACTTTTATTAAAAATTTTAATAAATTATATTATTTTGAGACAAGAATATACTATTTAGAAAAAAGAAATTAAATTTATACAAAGTGAAACTTGTGAATTTAGAAAACTAGATTATAATAGTAAAAAGAAAAATAAAAAAAAATTCAAGATATTAAAAATTCTTTAGAAAAAGAGATAGAAAAGCTACCAACTAGAGAAAAAAGAATAGATTAATAGATACACTACAAATACATAAAAAATGTCAAGAAGACATAAAATAGTTTGTGAGAACAAGCATTAGAAAGCTATTTATAAGTTTATCAAGAAGAATGGTTAGTTGAAGTAGTTAATAATAATAAAAGGATAACATCAATTAGTCAAAAAGTTAAAAATAAATTATTAAAAAAAATACGACCGAGTAACTATAATAAGAATTTTAAAAATTAAAGATTAAGCTTAGAAACTAAAGCACTTATTTATTTATATTATATTAAATTTAATAATCATAACAACGCACCAATAGCAAGTATTAGAATAGACCTTAGAAATAAAATAACAGTAATAATAATAGGATTATACGAGATTTAGATTTCGATGTAGACGTTAAATGATTTTGTGAGCATATAAAAATAAATATACAAATTAGAGATCTAATATGATAGAAAAATTTAAAAATCTTAAATAAAAAATATTTTGTTATGATGAATTTATAATAAATATCATAAAAGATTCATATTTATTGATAAAAATTTTATAAAATGTTTTAAAAGTCAATACATAGAAATGACAATTCCACGTAAGCTTGGCAACAGTCAATTAAAAGTCTTAGTTGGAAATTAACAAGGTTAGATTTAGTTAGAAATTAACAAAGCAATTAGAATTACCAACAAAAAAGAAAAATATATGAAGACAATGACAATAATGCTATTGAAAGATCAATAGATAGTTAAAGAAAAAGATAATAATTTAAATACGCCAGGAAAAGAAATGTAATATATATGAAATATACGTTTAAGCAAGCATTTGTTAACTTTAATTAATTTATGTAATTAATTAAATAACACATCACAAAGTAAGTAAATAAAGCAGACAAGAATTTTAATATGATTTGAATTTTTTAATTTTATATTTACAAAATCAAGTTTAGATAAAAATAATTTATTAAGAAATCAAAAGAATATAAACACTAGTTGACTTAAATAATGCCAAAGACTACTTTTTTTTATGTTATTGTTATGTTGAATTTTTATGGTAATTTTGTTTATTGAGGTCCTTTCACCTTGATACATCAACATCTCTTCGACAAATTTAACATAATTCTTTTGTTAGATGTTGTTGAACTCCCTTCAATTAATACAAATTTTTCTCTCGAAAATAATATCAAAATGTGTTAACAAAACTTAAGGAATACTCTTTAAGTTTGACAAAATAGAACTTACATAATCATAATTTTCAACAAGTTATTTTTACTTAAAATAGAAAAAACACCAACAGTTTAGAAACTAAAAACAAGAGAAAAAGAGAACAAAAATACATGCAAGATTTCTATAAATGGTGGCTCTACAGAAGACAATTATACAATTGAGTATATCACACATATAGTAAAATTCTAAATTCTATTTAATGAACATTTTTGTTTCCTAAGTCTAAAATGAATATATATTTTTACAATTCTTGTTTTCTAATAATTATTATTTCTTAATAATTCTTTTTTTCTGAATTGCAAAATTGTTAACATAAGTTTTTTTAGTTATATTTGAAGTCTATTCTTTTCCTAAAATAATTAGTAAACTTTAATTTCTTAAATGTGGATAATAAAATTAATATGTCTAGAAAATTACTTATTTGTTACAACAAAAAATTTTAAAAAAATATGTTTTTAAAAAAATATGAACCTTAAGAATCTTGGCAAACTCTCTCTTTAGTATTTTTTTGTCAAAATATTTTTAAAGTCATTATTTAAGTAGAAATTACACAACTTAAACAAAAATATTAAAATACAAATGTAGTAAACTAATACTTAATTCTCAAGTTAGCCATTTGTCGTGCAACAATAAGAATAACTCCCTCTAAATTAACAAACTAAAATCTATCATCACATAGCATGTTATTTCATAAACTATTAACCTATTTGTATATACCACTCGCCATTTTTTCATCAAAAAGAGCCAAAGTTAAGCCAAACAAACACTAGAAGGAGAAATACACAACAACCAAGATACATAGAGAAAAACCAAGTAGTAAATATGAAAATGTACAAAGTGAGGAACTACTCAATATATATCAAAATGAGTAAGTCACAAAAATATAAACTAAATACATGTAATCAAAATGAAATTTCAAAGAAAATCTAAGGTGAAAATCTCGAAATAAAAATAATTGATAATCAAACAAGCATAAGCAAGAATCCAACATAAAAATTAGCCAAGCTACAAACGAAAATCTAATATAAAAGTCAAAGTTAATATCATCCAAGGGGAAAAAATAGCCAAGAATTCAAGTATTTAAAAACTAACTTCACAAGAGATAAATTAACTAGTAGTTTAAATTAAAACTAACCTTACAATAGAGAAATCAATTTGATGATGCTGCGATGAGTGTCATTGAGACGCCAAAGAGGGTATTGTGCGCTTCTTTGAGGAGAGAGGAGCTGGAGGAGCATTAAGATGGTCATGAGGTTATGAAACTTAAACTGAAATGTTAGGATCAATCATTACAAGTACAATAACAGTAACAGGAGCATCATGTGGCTGTGAAGCAAGTATTGAGGCGTCATTATCTATGGGTTTTTCTATTGTAACAAGTTTAGGAATAGGAGCTGCTAGAACAAAAATAGCAAAAGCTAAAGATGTAGAATCTGTTGAAGCATATGGTTGTGATGTAGGATGAATAAAGGCAGAGGCTAATGTGGATGTAAGAGAGACCTAAAGATGCTCAATTTAGGTAAGTCTTCGAATTCCCTTGATTATTTCTCAAATATAACATCTTTCTTAGTAGAAATCCTCTGAAGCTCATTATGCACAAATTCTTGCCATGCAAGATATTTAGCTAAGTAGTTAAAGTGCGATGTGGCTCCCTTGAGGTTATGCAGATGAGCGACATTGAAGAAATTAATTCTATATGCCAAAAAAACACTGACAACGGACAAGTTTTCAAATTCAGCTTTGACGTTTTGCTAATCCATCAAAATCCCGTAAACTAATGACAGAAATGGTAGACTTGTCATTTTGTTGCTTGCAAAAAAGATGGCAATAGAGAAATATGTAAGTTTGTTGTTTGCATAAAAGATGGCAATAGAGAAATATGTCTCCCTAGATCAAATAATTGTCCCTTACCTATAGAAATCAGCACCTGACGAGTTCTTGTGACACTGTTGTGTAGTACAAAGTTAGCGACCAATTTGAAATTACAATCGAATTAAAATCAAATAAAAAGTGGTCATCGAAGAAGCTCACAAATCTAGAGTACTTCACAAAGTTTTCGTCAACACATCATGAACTCCACAATCTATAAAGTGTTCCAATTGAACTACCAGTTCACACACAAACTTCATACCATTCATGATACAGCACAAATTTCGATCGTCTCTTCATAAACGTTACAATGACAGCGAATGATACTCGTTTTTCTTTTTGGTCCTCTCCGTTTTTTTTTTTTTCCTGGGCTTCTGAGTAGCATAATCTGAAAGCTTTGATAAAATTAGTTTTAAACCTGAGTTTGAGAAATTAGTCATTGGTCCCTCGGGTTTGCTACACGATGTGAAGAAGATGCTATATGTCGGCTGGTATACTCTTTTTACTAGAATTTGACGAGATGATATTAGATTACCTTAATGGTGAAGAGGTACTATGCGCTCTTCAGATGTGAGGAGAAGCTTTTGAAATAGAGCGACATCATGATGCCTATGTTGGGAAATTTGTTGACGGCGAATTAAGGTCCTTGATAGTGGCTTGAGAATACTCGACATTTGATCGTCAAGTTCATACCATTGTTGTCACAGCAAAGAAAGACAAATGGAATTGGTCACCTTCGGGCAAAATTTTCCAATTTAAATGCAATTTGATAAATTTCAATTGAACCCTAACACAAGAATCGATTATTTTTACTACTGCAAGATTTATTAATTATAAAAAAATTTAGTGGCCAAGAAATAATTACAAAAGAAGAAGATATTGAAAGTTGGTCTTAGTAAATTTTTACCATCTTTAATTTATTATCCAATTAATTAAAATAATATACTACAAAGTAAGTAAATAAAAGAGATAAAAATTTTAATATGATTCGAATTTTTTAATCATATATTTATGAAGTTATTTTTTAAAAAGATAATCTATTAAAAAATTAAAAAGATAAAAATAATGGTAGATTTAAACAAAATTAAAAACTTTCTTTTTATGTTGTGGTATATGTTTAATATTTTAGGTTGACTTGTTCACGTATTGTTCTTGTGTTCCGTTGAAAGAAAAATACTATTAATGTTTTCTAGACACTAAGATTTTTCTATTTCTAAGGCTTCTAATATTTTTACCAAATGACTAATGTGACTAAACTTAATCTTACCAAAAATTAAAATATCATTTACATAAATTATACGAAAATCTAATTAAGGCTTTAGTATTTCATCCATACGTACTTGAAAAATATTTGGAGCATTTTTTAAGTTAAAAGGCATAACAAATTATTCAAAATATCCTTCACTAAATGAAAACGTAGTCCAATTTATGGATTTTTTGTCCGACCTAATTAGCAAATAACAAATTTTACAATTTAACTCACTAAACCAATTAACATTTCATATATTATTTAATAATCTATCTTTAACCAATTAACATTTTGTATAATATTCAATAATCTATCTTTAAAAGCTATTATACATCCATTATCTTAAGTATTATTACTTAAACATTCATAATTTATTACCAATCTATTTTTTTCTCTTTTTATTTGACTATGGTTTCTAATAAAATTTTTTTTAGCTATTATGTCTACTTGCACATTGCTAATTACTCCTCGTTTTAATAATTCTTTAATTTGCATTTAATTTCTTTTTTATTTTTAAATTATATACTAAACTTTTGCATTTATTATTAAATCTGAATTTATTATTTCTATTTTATACTTTTCTTTTGTACTTATTCTAGAGTCTTATCCAATTATTTCAATTTTTTATAAATTATCTACGTTTTGCTTTACCATTATAAGTCATAAATGATATTTTATACAATTTACTTATTTTTCTTTGTGTATAAAATTTTCTATGTATTTTTCATGTCTATTTTGTCTAATTGCTCTATTTCATCTTCATCTACATTATCAAAACTATCAAAATATTCTACCTTATATTACTATCTATTTGTTTTGTTTTTTTGATAAAATAATATGTTAATTTTAAATTTAAGTTATATAAATGTTTTATTTTCAAAGAAAAATATTTTATCTGGTGTTAAAGTTAATCCTCTATTTGCTAATAAAAATATATTTACAAATTGTTTTAGTAATAAAAATTTGAGGTAAAGTAAGTTTTTCATTATTAATAGATATTGGTGTATTTATAATACAATTGAGTTATTTCTATTAGCTCACAATTAAATTGTTCTACTTTTATAAATTGTCTTAATCTAATCATATATTCTTTTGAAACTAAATTTTCACATATAATACACTTATTTGGACATTTATCTATCATAGTGCTTTTAAATTTTATATTTTTGTATTGAATATCTACATATATGTTTATTGAATCATTTCTTGCTCTATTTACATTTAATTCTTCTTTTGCATCTTTGTTTTTATTTTTCTAATTATAATTGTTTACCTTCATAATTTTTGTTACGATCACAATAAATTAAATAATTGATATTAGTATTGTCTCTATATCCTTGAGTTATCATTCTTTTTAAATTCTACACAGTATTTTGTAAAATTATATATCTTAAATTCTAAAATATTTACTTTTATATATGACTTTATACTTCTTTTTGTACTATTGCATTCTATAATATTTTTGTTGCTATTATAATTGTAGAACCTATCTTTTAGATTTCATGAGTAATTTAGTTTTTTTGTACTTAGATTTGCATTTTTGCATGTGCATATTTCATGGTTGATTGACATATTTTTGAGGCTCATT
This sequence comes from Swietenia macrophylla, assembly GCA_032401905.1. Lineage (NCBI taxonomy): Eukaryota > Viridiplantae > Streptophyta > Magnoliopsida > Sapindales > Meliaceae > Swietenia > Swietenia macrophylla. The sequence continues at coordinate 5,379,535 of CP135580.1, read as the reverse complement.
ATTTATTTTTATGAGGTTAAAATTCTTAATTATTATTTATTTATTAATTTATATTACATTTTTATCTAATAGTATTTTTGAAATTTACAAAAAAGGAGAAGGGTGCTTTTGTCAATGGTCCAAAAATCTTTAAAACATCTTCTCCTTTCTTATTCCTCCATCCATTTTTATCCTCCTGTAATTTTTCCTTTTCCTCTAATCTTCCACTCTTCCACGCTTCTTTTTTGAGTTTCGATTCCATGTTGAGAAAGTATGTACCAGACACTTCACATATCTTAGAAGCACCACCTATGGAGCTAAAAGAGAATCTTATCTATGAGGTTCTACTAGTTGAGATCTTACATTGGAGAGAAAATGTGCTGAGAAGTAAGAAAATTTTAATGGTTAAGGTTTTGTGATATAGTGCCAATGTTGAAGAGATGACATATAAACCCTAGAATTTTATGCTAGAACAATACTCTTATATGTTCCAGTAATACAAGTTTGTAGAATTTTAAGGGCCAAATTCTTATAAGAGGGATAGAAAAAATATGTCCTTTAGACCTTAGGGATAATTTATTTTTTTGCGTTTAAATTCATATTTTTGCGTATGCACACATTTTATAACTAGCTAATATATTATTAAAATTTATTATTAATTTTTATGAGATTGAAATTCTTAATTATTATTTATTTATTACTTTATATTATATTTTATTATCTAATGGCATTTTTAAAATTTTTAAAAAAGGGGAAGGAAATTTTTGTCAATGGCTCAAAAATATTTAAAACCCACTTCTTGTTCTTCTTTCCCCGTTCATTCGTCTGTTTTTCTCTTTCTGTAATTTTCCCTCTTCTTTCTTAAATCTTTCACTCTTACACACATTCTCTTTGAGTTTTAGATTTTGTTGAATTTTTGGTTAGATTTCTAACCATTGTAATGCTTTAAATTTTTTATTTATCTGTTTTACTTTAAATGATTAAAATGAGCATATTTGCATTATAATTTAATCTTTGAGTTTTGGACTTAATCCTGATTATTTGAGATTGATAATGAGTTGTTTGAGAATGAAAACCTTGCAATGAGATTTCATTGCTTTAAAATTGGATCAATAGCAAAAACTTTTGATTTTAAGTTAAAAAAAGGTTTTGTTAATGTTTGAGTTGGATTTTAATTTAAAATATATTTTGAAAGTTGATTTAAATTTAGAATGGTTATTTTTTATGTTTAAAAACTAAATTTAAAGTTTAGATATAAACTGATTTCAAAAGAGTTAAGCTTGGCGTCGATAAGCAGTGAAACAAATTGCCACTAGTTTTGACTTTTTTAATATGTAGTTTTAAATATTAGTGATATTTTTTTATATACTTTCTTTAAAATTTTAAAATTAATATATACCTCCTTTGAAGTTTTAAAAACTAACAAAAAATACCTCAAAATATTAGTTTATTTTCAACTATAAATATTTAATTTAATAAATATATATAAAACTAAGTGATATGAATATATACAAATAAGTCTTATAAATTATTTACTTTTATAGAAATATTTTAACTATTGCGAATATTTTTATAATTATTAAAATTAGTTAAATAAAAAGTTTTTATTTTAAAAAAGTCAAGGTTAAAATAATTTTATAGAAGTGGATAATTTAGAACACACACACACACACACATTCACATCATTTAGTTATATATATATTTGTTAAATTAAATATTCATAGTTCTACATAAATAAGTAATTTACAGTATTTTTGTATTAAAATTAATATAAAATTTATGTATATTTATTAAATTAAATTAAATATTAAAATATAAAAATAATTTTTAGGAATATTTTTGTTAGTTTTCAAAATTTTAAAGAAAATATGTGTTAGTTTTTAAAACTTTAGGAAATGTGTGTGAAAACCATTACTAATATTTAAAACTACATATAAGGATATTTTAGTTACTATTAATGAATACTTTGTATTAGTTTTATAAAATTTTACATCTAAGTATTATTTAACTAAATCTCATGGGAGGTATTTGAAAATATCCTAATTTTTTAAATTAAAAATATTACTTTTTATAATAATGAAGTAAATCTAAATTTTGTAGATGCATGAAATTTAATCTCACTTAATTAATTTTTTTGTATATGATAATTTAATATTAGTTACAATATATAAATAAATTATTAATAAACTATTAATTAAATAAAAATTAATGTTAACAAATAATTGACTATTTAAATTATATAAATTAAGAAATTACATATTACATATTAATTAAGTATTATAATTAATAGTAGTACTAATTATTTGTTACTTTATTATTAATGTTAAATTAATATTATATTGTTTATTAATTACATAAAATATTAATAAATAATCAATTAAATAATTATATTTATTCAACATTAGTTATAAAACATAAATAAATTATTAATAAACTATTAAATAAATTTAAGTAATATAAACAAATAATTAACTATATAAGTTATCTAATTTAAGAAATTACATATTACATATGCATTAAGTATTATAATTAATAATTACAAATTTTTATTAATTTTGTTATATTATTATTAATATTTATTTAATATTAGATTATATTATTACTAAATTAATTAATTAATTAATTACGAATTGCTCATGCTCACAATAATTTGCTAAGAGAGCGATAGTACACTCACATCAATGCTTTCCTATCCCCAAACATTTCTATTTTTCTATTAACAAATAAATTCAAATTTTGTAAGCATTAATAAATTAATAACTGATATTTTTTTTTTGTCTTATCTTTAATTTGAGGATGAAGGTTGAAAGAAGTTGAGAATAGTAAAAATTGGTGAAAGTGAAAGATAGTGGGTGAGAGAAAGAAGAAAATAATTTTTTGATTAAATTGAATGGCCTTATTCGTTATCATGTTATTTATATGCTAATTTAACATCCTAATAGCTCAAAATAATTTAAAGTAATTTGTTAAAATTAAAATATGTGATTCAAAATAGTTTCTTCATAAATTAAACATTACACACAATTCATTCACTATTCAAAGGAGGTGTAGACTCCTTCAATGGTTTTTGCATTGGTTTAAGTTTCCTCTTGAGGTGCTAGCATCTAAAGAATGCATACGTATTTCTATTAAAATTCAAACTCTACTAAAATGCTCATCTGCCTTAATATGTAATATGTATGCATGTTAAATATAAATCTCTAAGTTAACATATAAATTTAGGTTCGAGTCTATACAAAATCATTTATAGTAACTAATAAGGCTTATTAACCCATAAAATCGAGTAAAGTTCTTAAATATGCTGTCACACCTTGGATCGTAAATTTGAGCACGTAACAATTATTACATACTCGTAAAAATTATTATTCACTACTAACTCACATGAATGTATAAGAGTTATAGTATCATATATGTATAAGACCACATGTCATGTATAATATTTACAATAAAAATAATTTGAACAACCCAATAATATTTACAAACATTTCAAATCCCTCTATACAACATTTCTATACATAATTACGGAGAATATTATATATCTAATAATTCTCCAATAAAATGCTCGCTACTAGTTAATTATTCAGGATGGGAACTACGATTTTTTTGGAACCTCTTTATCTGAAAATAATTTAAAAATAAAAATAAAAAGTGAGTAATTACTCATTGAATAGATGTATATTATTTAACTAAAATTTTAATATTGAAGTAAGAATATCATATTAAAAATATATAATTAATAAAACTTCAATCAATCATTTATATTCAAATAATATATAGAAATGATTTTCACAATTATTTCTATGGATGCTTTAAATCAAATCTGAGCTCTCTCAAAAATTATCCTCTGAAATATCTACTAATGGTCCTCTAGTTAACATCTTAAGACCCGCTAATGAAAATTGTCATATATGTATATAAAGTAAAATCATTGAGATCACTCTAAGTAGGGCAATTTAAAGACAAAAGTCTTATTTTCACTTTTTATTCACCAATCATATTAATTTTGACCTAAATAAAAATATATGGTTTATTTTATAATTATCCTATTGATAAAATTACTAATTTATCGTAGCTCCACATCGTCAATGCTGTGATCTACTACTATAATTGTGCTACAATAACTTTGAGAATTTAGAAAATACTAGCTCTAAAGCCACGTCACTGGATTGAAGATTTGCACAGTAAAAAATAAGAAAAAATAGAAAATGTGTGCTTTTGACAAAGTAAATGAACTCCAAATTAGTTTTATAAATACTCTTAGAAAAGTTTTAAGAGTACTACAACTTTATCTCTAATAGGATTTATTTAAAAATATTTTTATTTTTTGTAAAATAAGGAAAACTACAAGAAAGTTGAAACTAACAAGAATTTGTTTCATCTTCTATTAACACTAGATTCAATCCTTTTTAATTTAATTTGAAATTAAACTTTAAACTTAACTTCTAAACTATAAAAACAATTATTTTAAATTATAATTCAAACCTTAAAACACATTTTAGATCAAAATTAAACTCAAATATTAGCAAAACCTATTTCAACACAAAATCAAAAACTTTTACTATTTCACAGATTCCCCTGCAACAAAATCACATACAAGGTTTCTTTATTTTTATACAACTCATAATCATCCTTCAACTTTCAGATCAAGTCCAAACTCAAAAATTAAACCATAATACATAAATACACATTTTAACATTTAACCCAAAACAGCTAAATAGATAGAATTTAAAACTTTAGAATAGTTAAAAACCTTACTCAAAACTAAATGAAAACTCTGTAAATTAATGAAAACATGTTGAATTAAAATTCTCAAAATTAATGTTCAAAATTCTAACTAAACTTCTAAAGAGAGAAGGAGAAATCTTTGAAGAAAATACATGGACAAGTGAATATAAAAGGAATTGATTCTGTAAGAAATTTCTAAAGGAATGGAAGGAATTGAGGAAGTCTGAATGAGTAGAAAATGAAAGGAAGAAGAAAAAAAGAGGACGAAGGGGAATGCTACATGGTCAAAATGAAGAAGAAAAGAAGAATGTAAGCTTTTTTTTTTATGGCTTTTGGATCATTTAACAAAAATGCCCTCCTCCCTTTTACAAAATTTAATGCCATTTTCTCATTAATATAATCATAAATAAATAAATAAATAAATAAAATTTTAAACTATAAAAGTAGTTAATAAGTCTCAATAATATGTTAAATAGTCATAAAATGTGCATATGCATGAAAATATAAGTTTAAGTGCAAAAAACCAAATTGCCCCCAGAATCTAAAAAACAAGTTTTACACTATAAATATTATATAATTTAATAATTATGTAAAAATATTTAACTATTTCTATCTTAATACTAATTTCTATTATTTGACACTCTAAATTAATAAATTTATAATAGTTTTTATTTATAATATAATTAGTTAATTCAGTATATAAAGTTAATAGCAAATTTTGTAGGTCAAACAAAGTTGTTTTTTTTTTTACAGCAAATAATAAAATTATAAAAATTATGACACTTAGTATGATTACAAATTAAACAAAGTTATATCATCGATTAAAATAATTAAGAATTTATAAAATGAACTAAAATGAGGCCTTTTAGGTTTTTTGCTCATTGCTATCATAAAAAGAAATAAAAAAGAAGCTTTGGTACCATTTTTATACCAATCATATCATAAAAATAAAGAGAAAAAGAAAGGAGGAGGCAATGTCTTTCATGTCTTCATGTATTTCTTTTTCTTTTTATTTATGATATATAAAAGAACCAGTTGTATAATTTTATAAATGGTATGATCGGATTCTAACTACGTTAGAGCCAAACTAAAAAGAATCATTGTCAACTACTAATTATTATACTTTGCTCCCTAAAATTAATTTATGAGATCCTTAATAGTTTTTTTAATAATAGAGTATCATACCTAATAAGCTCTAAATGCCTTTTGAATTGAATAGCTAATCAGATTAACAAATGAAAAGTATATTACATATAATAAAAACTAGATCTCTACTTAGTTCTTCTTTTAAAAATTAATTTTTTTGTTTATGCGGAAGATTATCTAAGATATTTTCTTTTATTATCTTTTTGAATAATAACTTTTGTGATTAAACCCTGTTATTGATCCCTTGAGTCCCTAAACTAAAATAAAAAACATGATTAAATATCGAAAATATTTAAAGGAAATTTCTTAATTACTTTTTATTATTTTATTTTCTCAACACAAATAAAGGAGAGAGAATTTTTACAAATTTTTAATTTGAGAATGTTTGTAGAAAGCTTGTGCATTTCTATCACTTTTTTTTTTTATTTCTTCTTTACTCATGTTTATACATAAATGAAAAGAAAGTGTAATGAAAGATAATTACGAAAGTGATTTATTATTCATAGCTTTTGAGTTCACATTTTTACTTAATCTACAAGTTTGTTATCTTTACATGAGTTGTCATCTTAAGTGTCAATATTTTGATATTCTATGCCATCTGTGACACCAGTTGCTATATGGTGCTTTATAGCTTTTTCTTATTCTTGAATTTCATTTAAACATTTGTCTTCATTTTGACCATTTTCCTATAAAACAATTAAGAAGAAATTAGTTTTAATAAAATATCATATACTTTATTATCATAACATTTTATATGTACAAATTTAGCTTTATATCATTTGAGGGATTTATCAGATATTTCCTCTACATTGGTGATAATTTTAATATGTAGTAAGTTTTGTTAAAAAGTATACTTATATTTATTTTGATCATAAAATGACTAATTAAAAAAATAAATATACCTCTATTTTATTTAATTTTTTGTATTTTAGTTTATTTATATTAGGTGCTAATTTTTATATTCTAAACTTTAATAGTATAAAATTTTAATTAACTTAAAATAAATAATATTATATTATTAAAGATAATTTATATTAAATTTTTAAAATTTTATAATACAATTATCGTGGTATAAAAATTAAAATATTTGAATATTCTTATTTATTAATATTATTTTAAAATTTATATAATAAATTTTTAATATAAATTATGAATCTTTTATGAAGTAATAAGTAATTTTAAATTAATTTGTTAGAGAATTAATATGTATATATATGATTAAGAAAATTTTTAAAGAATATTATTTTT